>JBAMIG010000017.1:12443207-12475991 GCA_037177335.1 Kiunga ballochi | reverse complement strand
TAACTTTATAAAGACAAACATATCTGTGATATGGAAGACGAGCATCACTACAACCTGAGCTCCATGAGGTTTCTTCTTTTTTTCCCCCTGCAACTGTTTTAAGAAGTTTTTCCTTACTGTGAAGAAGGGTCTAAGGACAGGGATGTCCTGGGTCTGCTTAGTTTAGTGTAGTCATTACTTGTTTTTATTATGTGTTATGACTGTTGTGTGATTAACTGTGTGTGAAGCCCTTTGAGATGACTTTTTTTTGTGATACTGGGCTATATAAATAAAACAGAATTGAATTGAATATAATATTTAATATCTTTTCTAGGACATTTTAAAATGATTTTTTGGTAGAAACTTCTTTCAAAATCCTGTTGAACACAGCCTGATACGTGTCTCCTGCTCCCTAATAAGGAAACAGAAGTCCACACTACAATAATTTTGACCAACCACGTAACAATAAATGGCAAAAATACAAATAAGTAAAAAAAAAAAGTAAAGGGTCTGATAAAGACTTAAGTTTAAAAATACTATTCTCCCCAATTTTTATGCGGTCAACACTTAAGGGGTAGCAAATAAAACATCAGAATAATAAGAAAATAGAACAGGACAAATTCCTTTACAGTTACTAGAAGCTTTGCAATTCATTTATTTACATTTTTGTCACTAATAAAAAAAATAACATAACCACAAAAAAATAAAATAAAATAAACAAAAGCAACAAATAGAGAGAAAGAAATTCCACTTCTGGAGCTCCTTTTTTTGTGCAATGTCTGAGGGCAACATTTCAAACATGAGTGTGGTGTCATGATGTGATCTGTGTTACCGTGGTAACACGAGATAAGAAGGGAGGGCAAATTTACAAGTAAAGACAGGTATTTATACTGAATATCTGTCAGTGGCAAAGTTCATAAAGATAGTGATAATATAAAAAACATTAAAATGTTACACAAACAAAGAAACTAAAATATGGGCTCATTTTTTCTAATTTAATGCAAGTTAAAATGACTCAGATGAAATAAAGGATAAAGAAAAATATTTCTGTCAACAAGAAAAACTGCTTAGGTAGTGAGGAGGGGATTACCTGTGATGTTATTCTGCATTGTAGTCAGGCACAAAAACATGATCAAGTTAAGATATCACATTTACTACCAGAAACTTTTATCTGGCAAATATCCTAAACGCTTCATCGCAGACTTCTTTTACTTTGTGCATTTCAAGACAGCCTGTAACTTTTTTTTTATTTCCACAGATGTCCTTAAATTGTTCCTGATTCTTAAAAAGCTGCTTCTTCCTTTAACTTAGCAAACAGAGATGGTTCCTGGCTGAACTCTGTAGAGACCTTATAATGCACAGAAACTAACTTAAACTAATTACTGCTTTAATTTTTTCCTCATATTACATGAACACCAAAGTCCTAACTTTCATCAAATGAGATTTCTTTTCCAATACTCTGATTTTTAGGCTCATACGTTAACTGCATTGTTTGTAAAAAAAATTAAATAAAATAAAATAAGGGATTAAGGGAGGAAAAACCTATCACAAGGACAGATGCTTTTGGCAGAAAACCCAACAGTTTTTTTCTTTTAATGGAGTATAATTGAAGGATAACAGCCATGTCTTGTCTCAGGTGCATTAGCTAACATATTAAGACAACACATGCTAAAAATATAGTAATCGTCTTGCTGAACAAAGCACATATATTTTTTGAAAAAAAGGACAAATTTCCTTCATCTATCTAATTATAGAAACCTTTGAAGTTCCTACAGACTGAGACATTTAGAAACTTCATATATTTAGTCAACGTCACATTATGTAAGCATGACATATTCCTTTCAATGATGATCGAATGAGGTCTCTTTGTTTTTTGCTTTTCTTAATTTTCTTGCTTTCATGGTTGGTTTGCAGAAAAAGAGAACTAAACAAATGCAGTTGGTGGAAGAGCAGACGTGGAGAGTGAGTGAGATGGTTGTGTTGGACAGGTTACTGGGAGCAGGAGGAAAAACTAGGGACACTTTTCTTTGATGGATTGGAACAAGAGAAGGTCTGTTTGTTGTTCAAAATATGCCACAGGGATCAGATGTAGTCTGTCAATCTTCAGACAGGTTAACGATAAAAATATTAAAAATGACATATTAAATTAGGAGAGATGTGAGTATTATACAGATACACTTTCTTCTTCTGTTCAAAAGATGAAAAAAAAACTTCAGCAAGATGTTGAGCAGCAGCAAAGACATGAAAGCCTAAAGCATCTGAAGATGAGATGAACCTTAAGGGGTTTCTCTTTAAAGACCACATCAAGAATTTAACATAGATGTGAACTCTGAGCTCCCGCACAATATTCCTGCCTCTGGCCCACTGTTTAATAAATTGTTAGTACTGAATTGGAAGAAGCGTTTTGTTCTTTTATAATAAATTCAACCACTGAGGATGTTTTCTGTCGCCTGGTCTTAGAATATTAATTATGTTGTAATATTACATGCAACGAGATAGTATTGTACTAAATAAGAGCTCCATTGTTATTGACAGAAGCATAGTGGGATGATTAAACCCAGTGGGAAACTTCAGAGACACAACTATTACAAACCTTTTATGAGTTCTTTATGGCCTGAATACACACTTTAGTGTATGATTAAAAAGCAGTAATGAAAAATGTGTCCCACTTTACAGAGGAGGAAACATACAGCAGATTATTGGTAAAGAGAGAAGAAATATCAGGTAGTTGGGGGGTTTGCAGGACTTTCTTTCCTCCTTTCATTTCTGCTCTGCCAAAAGAATTGTTTTGGTGAAGTGAACTGTATGCTCACTCCCTTTTCACTCTCTGCTCTCATATTTTATACAACCTGATTTTAAATGCTGTTGTGATCTAACTGTCAACGTGTACACATATGACATATTGATATCAGCCTGTGAACAAAAGACCTGACTAATGAGTCACTGCAGAGAAAAACAAAAGATTTAATTACAGGGTTGATAATATGTTCCTAAGACACTCTGATATTTAACTTTGACATTGCACATTACTTCCCTTTTATATTTCTTTTTTTTGTATGCTCCTGGTAATATGATATTTCCACACACCCCAACTAGAAGCTGTCTCTTTGGACTGATGCAATCCGACTTACAAAACGTTGGAAAGTAGCTCTTCAAATGGGCTAGACCTAGATCTGAATCCATATCCTCATAATTTCTATTTGCACTGCAAGAGCTTTGTACTCTTGATACTCTTGAAGGCAAAAACATAAACAACACTCAGGGAAGCACAGCGGTGTTACATGAGAATGTAAAACTAACAACTAAAAATTATGAAGTAATAAATATCTGCTTCTAATGTTCTGCTTGTTTTGGTGTATTGAACCAAGAAAATACATTTCAGCGTGTGCGGTAGATCAAGGTCAGACAAGGTCAGACGCTTCCTTTGATTTTGAGTGTTGTTATAACTCCTTTTACTCATTTTCACTGTGGCCCAAATTCCACGTTTGACCCTGATTCATTACCCAAAAGTTGGAGCATCCTGATATCAACAGTCAAAACAAGTGTCACATAGTCACGCTGTCTTTCACCTCGCAGTCTTCCTTTCCTTATCTTTTCCACCTCCCTTCTCTCTCAGTGGCCCTAAGGGCAGGGATTATTCATGAGAAAGAGTGGAGACTATACTTATTTACTCTTGGGAGAGAGGAGCAGGTACACTATCATGCCCCTTACCAGTGAAATCATTGGACTGCAACTTGATGTTAGACACTGAGACTTCTGAGACTCACTGAGTTGATCTATTTTCAGTCAACTGGTCATAAAGATTTTCTCTCCCTCGTCAAAGACACAATAAGCTGTTGGAGAAGTATATAAATAAAGCTCTGCGACTAAAAGAAAAATCCTTAGTTTGAATATGTATTTTATAGAATTCACACAGTTACAGTGAAAATCAGTTATCTAAATCCAGATGACCAGAGTGGTTCACCCTGTTATTTTGAGGAAGGTAGAAATATTGAGGAACTTTAATTTAGGTGAGATTAAACTCAGACTGAATGGAATATTTCTAAAAACATAAAAAAAGAACAACCAAACAAGTCTGACTCACGCTGAGCATCATTTGTAAAATCTAACAGAATAACTAACTTCTGATAATGTTTTTTTAGGGGCGGAACAAGAGGAAACAGAGAGAAAATGTGTGTGTGTTAGTGTGTTTTTAGCTGCCACTAAAAGCTTTTAGACCCTGAACTCTTTTGTGCACAGAAAGATTCACTTCTTTTCCCAAGGCAACCTGGACATGTGAGCTGTGGGATTCACTGAAATAAAAAACTTATCCAACTTTAGATTTTATTTACATGTAGGGAATTAGTGACATAAAACACATGTTCTAACACTGACTTTTATTTTTTATTCTTTTACAGAGATTTTCCAGTGTAAGAGATTGTTCCATTCCTGTCAGTGAATAAACTAGTTTGCCCATGAGATACCCAGCAGTGTTTTGTTCCCTGTCTTACAGAACAGATTTCTAAAATATTCAATTCAATGTCTCACATTCTCACATTACAACACTTATAATGGACGTATGAAAGATTTTCTTCACTCAGTACATATAAGTGATCAACATTTTAAATGGTTTCCAATGATATAACCTCTAATAAAAAAGCCACTGATGCAAACACAAAACTAAAAGCAAAAACAGATACAGGTATTAATTTTCTGTTGCATGTGTCCACTCACTGATCAAACTTAAAAAACTCCAGTGTGTTTATTATTGAGTAATTGTGGTGACAGACATAAAATCAAACAGCTGCATTTAAGTACTTCCACCTCAGCATTTGCCGTGGCAGAGAAAACATTGATTTCTCTCTGCAAAGCCCATAACAAAATTGTTTTTTGTCCAGTGACTTCATGCTGTCAGTCAGTCTAATGAAGATGGTTTGTCTCTTCTGGTAGCTTATTGATGCAGCTGGAAGACAGAAATCTGTTTTTTTTTTTTCCAGGATCAGTGTGGATTAAACTAATAAAATGTTTCAGAAGCACTAAAGTCCTGCTTGTGATGTTTTCTAAGTTAGTGGGCAGTAAGGCCAAAAAACTTTGTAATACAAAACATCAATTGTTATAACCCCTTATAAACTATATAACCCCTCTGCTTTTACAAGATCTCAGTATTCTTAAAAGTACTCTGGTAATTTTATCTCTGAAAACATCTCCCTGCAGACCATTAGTTGTTAATAGTATTAATAAAAGATCAACTGCTTTAGGCCACAATATGGACTTATTAGAGGGTGAAAGAAGACCATTATCCCAGGCAAAGTTGCGCTCTCTCAGCTTAACTGAGCACATCTTCGACTAAGTGTGTCTTTCAGTAACAGACTCGTAGGCAAACTGAGTTAATGGTGGGAAACAAAAAGCTGCCCAAAGTTTTAATGGAGGGCTGTTATGTTACTCTAACATATGGGGAATGTTTTGCTGGATGGCAGCAAAACGGTTGGGGTCTTTTTTTTCATTAGCAACTAATTGCACTTTTTTCTATACAGTATAACAAATCTACCCAGCTGTTCTACAGTTCATTGTGATTTTCAAAAGCACATTTTATTTTTTGTACTTTTTAAAAAAGTATCTAACTTTGCTTAGCAGATTCTCCGTGATATGTTAGGATGATAAATGAGAGCCTTACCTGAAAAAAATTAAATGAAAAAAATCCTTTTCTAAATATATTAAATTAGTAAAAACACACATGAAATGTTGAAATCGGCACAATATTGGGTTTCAACACTATTCCTGTAAACTTCTTAAAGTATCACCATCTGACTTTTGGTTCTTAAAATATGCATATATGTTAGTATTGACGGAACAGTGCCATCTATATCCCAGCAGGAGCCCCAAGCTGAGAAACCTCATTTAACAAATTTAACTTCTGGGATGTTGCAGCAAGTTGCAGAGGAGTTTTGCTTTACACATCACATAACAACCCATCAACTGGATATCAAAACACTAAGTGTTTTGAACAAACACGCTCATCACAAAAATACAGGAGGACCTTTGGAAAAATGGAAATAATGGGAGAGGGCCACAGGGAGAGATAAGACAAGACCTCAGATATGTTTATTTCTTTTTTGTAAACTAGAGATAGTTCATGGAACAAGGAAAGATGCAAAATGGATGCTGAATAAGCAGTCTTTGAAAAGTGTCTCATTAAGAAAATATGGAGAGGTTCAGTAGTGCGTCTTTAATCTTATTTTTTCCACCTTAGTAAATTTCAGCGTAGGTTAAGAGGTCTGGGGGTCTTTCATCACGGAAAGCTGATAAATGAGATTTGGCATTGTATTGCTTAAATAAGCAAGATCTTACCTGAAAAACCAATTACCCTAATCTGAGCATAACCTTCTAAAACCTCAAATGATCCACACAAAACTCAATATAAATGATTTTCTCAGCATACAGGATTAAACACAGCCATATCAACACGAAGCCTCTTGTGGTAAGAAGTGAGTGAAAATGAGATCAGCCTACCGTGAGACTAATATTCTCACAGCTGAGGCTCTGATTCCAGCTTCTAAGTCAATTTTGGATGCTTCAAAATATCTGCAAAATCTCACAGATTTACTGTATTATATTGCATTTCAAAGTATAGTACCCACCATATTGTCAAATGATAGCAAAACTGATGAAGGCAGGCTTTCAACTCATCAAAACAATAATTACAGACTGAGCTTGAGAGACAATTAAACAATTAACTTAATAATATAACACGAAGAAAGATAAGACGTGTAAGAGTAATCGAGCATATCATTGTAATGAGAAAAACTAATGTGGGCAAAAGCCAAATAATGCTTCCCAATCATAAATTTCCTTCCTCCTTTTCTCTTTTTGTCTACATTACTGAACCGGCATGACTGCAAACAGCTTATTACTAATATGACATTTTCTCTGTCACTAAATAGCAAAATAAGCTGCTTGTTTGGTCTCACCATAGGCTAATCCAATGCAAACTGCATGAAGTAATTGAATTAAATATGCTACCCTACCTAAAAGAAATCTGATAGTTTGACTGCAGAACAGGTGTACACCTAGTTATAAATAGTACAAACCAAGACAAGATTATGGATAGGAAAGGGACATCTTAAGGAAGGTGTTCTACAGTGTTATATACTGTACAAACGTTTCTATTTACTCTTGTACACATTTGCAGTGACCATGTTGACTAAAGAATACTGCCACTTGAATAAGAAAGAAGATCATACATCAAATCATCTTGTCTAGGCAAATGAAGTACCATGGGCATACATTCATATTTGTACTTATCTGCCATTGCTATCATTCACATTAGATAAAGAGAGGTTGCATTTTTCCCTGTTAGATTTTATTGATAGAAAATTTCCTTTTTTTTCTATTCATTAATCCAAAGGATTTTAATATCCAGCAGGTTGTTGTTGTCTCCATACTCCAGCACAGCAGACTGAAATGAATTATTAGGTTGACAAGAACCCGTTGGATCCATTTGATTTGCATTAAGTGTTACTGCAGGATAACAAATAGTAAAACGGTAAAGGGAAAACAATAGGTCTTCAAGGACTGAAGTTGGACACATGCGCTCTAAAGTAAATTCTCTCTTGAAAAATAATATTTGTGTTTTTCTGTAAACATTCTAAAAAACTGTTTGTGATCAAGAAAGCAAAAAATGAAGAGGTCTTGAATTTATATTCAAGTATCCATTTAATAGGATCTGAGAAATGCAAGTCCAAGAACTCATGACTTTTTTTAAATTGGGAAAAATTGAAATATCATTTTTAGATTCAGTTGGGATTTCTTTGCTGTCTTGCACATTGCATAGTAGTTATGTTTGGGCAATAAAAGTGTTGATTAAGGCCAGGAAAACACTATTGTTTGCATGAGCTTATCTAGATAGATTATATATATATATATATATATATATATATATATATATATATGATGGATATTTAGCGATTGTGGATGTATTTTCCTAGAGTTTTGGGAACTTCTCACATAACAGAGAAGGCTGAATTGTATAAAAAACACTTGATAAATCAAAGAACTTGATCTTTAAAGTGCTGACTGATTGGTCCAGATGACAATGGGCTCTGAAGAAGATAAATGATGGCTTGTTTATTTACAGCCTCATTACAAAAAGCTAACAGTAATGGGCCCTGAAAGCTGTCCACCTGCTGATTTAGGTGAGCTAATAACACTCTCTCAAGCACTTCCATGATGTGAGATGTTAGAAAAGCCTGGTTTGTTTAGGATGGGTGGGAATTTTTAGGTACTGGAAAAAGACTGTTTTTCACAGCACAGAAACTCTTTTCTGACTAAGGTTAGTGTAAAGGTGCTGAAGAATCTGACCAGGTTTTTTCAGGAGGCAGAGGAGGTCTCATTATGTTCTGATGTGGAAGGAGATGAGGCTGTGTTGAAGTTAATGGCGACAGACTGGAGGTTCGACAGGAAGGCTTTTGGGCTCATGCGGTCTGTTTGGAGGGATCTTTCCAGACTTCAATCAGTTTGATCCCTCTTTAGCTTTTTTTGACCACAAATCCCTCACGATGTTCTGCTGTAACAGACTTTCTTTTTTTTTCTTTTTTTTTTAAATTTATTTATTTATTTATTTATTTTTTTAACATTTTTTTGTAACAGACTTTCTAACTTTTTCCTTTGGTACTCCTTGCATTGCTCAATCTAAGTTTTAAATTTTAATGTTGTTGTCTTCAATTTGTTCTTTTCTCTTTCTCAAACGACTGTCTTTTTGATGTGGAGCAGCTTTTCAAGGTCACTGGTTTTCCAGGACTTATTATTGGAGAAGAGCCTGTTTTATAGATATGACGCTGTTCCCTTCATGGGATTGATGGTTCAAAAAGACATTCCCTTCAATGCCCTCTAAGCACCCTCTAAGAGCATCCTCAGCTTCCCTTGACCAGGTTTTAATAGTCTGTGTGATGACTGGTTTGTAGGTGGAAGTGAGAAGAACTGATGATCTCATCCTTCAGGGCAGAGTAGAGAAGCTAAATGCATTTTTTAAGCAGCTGTAATGTTGCAGAGGGAAACATTGAAGTCCCAAGAGATTGAAATGCATGCGTTAGGATGCTGTGTTTGTAGCCTAGCAACGACTGAGCTGGTGACATCACAGACTGTGTCTGCTCTGGTAACAGCTACGATATAAATTGCTACCAGAATGACACAGACAAACTCTGAGTAAAGAATCTGTATGGAAATTTTGCAGCTAACAGTTTGATCTCCTTTGTGTAGATCTTCTCATTTAAAATGACTTGTCCAAGTTGCCTCCAACAGTGGTTAAAAATGACTGCAATTCTGCTTTCCTTTAGATTTTCTGCTGATATTCTTACTGTGATCTTTACGTCCAGACTTAGAGCAGTGTACAGTCGCATTAGTCCTGGATGTGTTCGAGCAGTCATGTCTCTGTGAAGCACAAACTAATGCATTCCCGGTTTTCCTTATTTCAGCACTTTGAGCTTGTCCATTTGACCAGCAAGCTCACATTACCCACCAGGATGATTGGAAGACATTTTGAATGTCCTGCTTTTTTCCTTTCTGTCTCACTCCCATCCTGCATCCTCTTTTCAATTCGTTTGGAATTTGGTGGGTTATTTTATTTGGCCTGTGCTATTCTTGGGATTATCTTGATTTTGGAGAGCTTCATCTGTTGATCCAGCTGGTAAACAACTCCTATGTTGCTATGGAAACCCATCATACATCTTGAAAGAGTCCAAAGTACACAGCAAAATCCTTTCAGCAAGATGGCCCCCAAACCAAAGGGGAAGAAATCTTTAAAAAAAATCAACTTGACAGTGACCGTCTTCAAAACAAGCCAAATGTATTTTAAAGATTGCAACAGACTGCAGTTTCCTGCCACCCCAGAACGTATTCTACAGTTAATGGTATCTCCAGACATTTGTGGTTTGGACACTCCTACTGGATCTTTGGAAACTCACTATATTAATGATAAAAATGATTTTGTAATCCACTAAACAGCGAAGCAGGTCACTTCAGTTTTATAAAACTGTTGACACAAGTAGCTGCCTCCTTATGGGGTGAAAAGTTCAAATCCTGGCCTGGCTTCGCTACTCGCACCCCGGTCAGAGTATGATCCCTTCTGTTTAGCTTAGTCAATACGTAAAAGCAAAGGAGTGCAGAGACATCATTTCATCAGCTACATTTACATATAGAAAAGATCTAGAAGCTCGTGTTAGATTAAATGAAACATGGAAAGTTAAAGATCTTGGTTACTGTTTATAATTGCAGTAGTAATAATACATATTCAGTAGAATTAAAACAGTGAATATCACAAGTGTTGGCTCTTGTCAGGATTTTTTCTGCTCTAAAAAATCTCATTCTGTCAAGCTATTACTCAGTTTATCATAAAGAGATGTCAGTGATGAGTTCCCTCAAGTTTGACTTTGCTCTACAAAGATAGACAGACTAAATAATCCATAGAAAAGAGGATAGAAGCTCGCACATCGCAAGGACTCCAACTACAACGTATTTATTGCGACGTTTTGCAGCCTATTTGGGTCTTCTTCAAGAAGACCCCATTTTTATTGTAAAAGGGGTATACCTTTTTTTTCCCCTTATCAAACTAATTTAATCCCCCAACGAAGAAATTCCCGTATCCAGCAGCAAAACACAATCCTGCCTATAAATAAAAATAGTATAAAAGTACTAACATTAGTAATTAAGTGCACAAATAAAAAATACTGTTCAGTTTAAATACACCATTTAAACACCCTAACTGCAGAAGAGATAAATGACCTTTTAAACTCCACTTTAAACTATTCGGTTTAACAGAAGCAACAGGAGCCATTTGCTACGGTTTCTCTGCTGATCTGTCACTGCATAATGCAGAGGATATTTGGAGATGCTCAGGATGCCTTAGAGCCCTTACTTTCCTGCAAAGCTCCCTGCTTTCCTCCCCAACACAGACACACTTTTATTCTACTGTCCCTTGTAGTCATACTGCCACCCCAGCAAACAACCCCAAAGAAAACTGCACTCACTACAAATGACTGAGTGAAAATGTACAACATGAATATCACTGCATGCCTGAAAGCCTCATTGCCTCCTCAAGAAAAATAGTCTGGTCTCTTCCTTTCATACATAGTATGACTGCCCATCGCCAGATACTGGTACTGACCACCTCTATGCCCTCCCCATTAATGATGACAGGTTAATGAGAGGGCTTCCTGCCAAAGTCAATATCATCTTATCAAATCCTGGTCTTTGATGTATTAAGAATAAGACCATTGTCCCTGCTCCAGGAGGTGAATCCCCAACTAAGTTATCTGTTCTCCCCCTCATTCATTTGCACCCTTCACATATGCTACAATGCCAGTGTTATCTGTGTGCCTCTGAATGTGACAACAATGCAGATCTATCTGCAGAGTCAGCAGTGCAGAGTGTGCAGAGAATGGGCGATGGAAGAGCAGTCTCTGTGTTCCTCACTAGAGTTTGTCAAACACAATTTTCCAGCCGAACATACTGAGATCTCACAGTGAGATAGTTACAGATACAGGTGATCTGCATGTACCTCCAATCTCTCAGGCTTTTTCCTCAATATCTGATGCTGAGTGGCAATATAAAGTCCAAGAAGTTCAGTCTGCCCCTCCACCCCTACCTCTCTCTCCAAGAAGGAAAGAGTCCAGTGAAGCATATAGACCACCATATGATTTAACTAATGCAAAAATAAACAAACAAACAAACAAAAGAATTGTAATCTAAAAAAATCACAAACAATTAAAATAATAAATAAAACAACCATCCACAAATCCCACATTCATAGGCTTATTCAGCCACACGATTATTGGTCTTAAACCGAAGAATGACTTTGATAAAATAATTGAAGATGAAAAGACAGTATTTGTTTTTATTGTTTTTGATGAATGTTTTAAAAAGCAAGCGACCAACAGCTTTTATATCATGATCCTGTATAGAGTTTGCACTGCATACCCTGTGCAAAAATGAACTCAATGCATTTTTATAATCAGAAATGTTATCAATATCAAAGGGTTTGTAGGACACAAGCACTTGTACACACATACATGTACACACACACACACACACACACACACATGTTGAGGCATGATCTAAATAAGGCATGACCTTGCAGCATATAATTAGTCTAAATAAAGTCTGTTTATGTTTCTTCAAAAAGCATCTGTTCCTGTGGTGTGAGAGACTTTTTAGTGAGTTACTTATTAATGACAAAGAAACAACTTGTTTAGAGTTTATGTTTTTATTAATAGAGAAGGAACATGTTATGTATCTGATAATCATGCTATTTTCACTGATTTGCTAACATATCCATACCACCCCCTCTGCTTTTCTTATTCCCTCTCATCTGGCAGCAGGCCAAATTCCAACTAGAGTGATGGAGCAAAAGAAAATTGATTTCCAAAGTGCTCTGTCTAATATGCCGGATATGAAATATGCAAACTGGTTATCAGGCTAACACTGATAGTAACACAACATGATAACTGTAGCAGAGTGTGTATTAAGATGTGGCTCTTGTTGCTCCTTAGAGATACTTGTAAGAGTCTAAAAATGATAAACTGCTTCTTATCATAGGTATAAAAATAATTACCACCATTAAATGATCATATCTGTGTTTGAGAAGGAAATAAATCACTGAAGCCATTAATATGATGATGACATGTACTTCTGTAAAGACATTTAATATTTTGATCGTATATCCATTTATAGTAGCTGGATTCACGTTTGTTATTATGCCGCTATTAATGGATATACACTATAAAAGGTCAAATAGCCCTCACACTGATGTACATGATGCACACACTCATTGAGAAAGACACACAAACACAGATGTAGACACACCGATGCAAAGACTGCACAGTCAGAAGAAAGGTCATAGCACACTGTGCATGAGGAAAAAAAAGATATTAGAAGATGATCTGCTGCCTGTTGCTATGGAGCGCTTCTCCAGGAGAACATATACACCAAGATACACACCTACTCACAATGATCTATCAATCTTAAAGAGGCATCACACGCCTGTGAAGATGACCCCATACACACAAGCTCAATCAATCCTTGTCATATTACAGAGAGCAAGGACACCGCAGCAACTTTTCAAGAACATTACAGCTTGAGTTACAGAATCCAAACTCATTGTTTGTGTCTTTCTTTTGGAGCTCATGATAAATGTGTGTTTGTGTATGTAGAAGGAAAGTGGGCACTTTTCAAGAACAACATTGCTTCTCTGTTCCTGCAGGACTTGGTAAATTATCCCAGTCAGTTAATCAGATTCTGCCTCAGAGACACAGTGAAAGAGCACAGAATGGGCTGGTGTACTCTATAGCTAAGATATGGGAAGAGCTGCACTGCATTTTAAATATGCCAATTAACTAAATCTAATGTACAGTCTTGGAAATTGGAAAGTGGCATAAAAATGTAAGCTGGTTCAAATAATTTAGAACCAATGTGATAAGATACCAGCCGAATCTATAAAAACAACATGGGAGACTTTCTTTCCAGCAGAACTTTGACAGCTTGAGCTATGTCTCATATCCATTTCCCCCTAATTTTCACCCAAATTGATTTACTGTAGATAGTAACTTTCTGTTCCCTTCTAGCTTACTGGACTCTGTTGCAGAAACCTAAAGTACAGTAAAAGTCAGCATGTGCAGAATTGATTGACCACTGACCCTCATTTGAGCTAAATTGAGATCAAAAACTGTAAACAAAGCATGAAAACTCTGAATTAGTTTAACATATGGGGAAGTAAGAGTGATGGTTGTGTGTGGAATTTCATAAATTCCATTGTGTCCATTTATGACAATTTATTGGGATGTGTCTGTGGGTCAGTCTTATGGGCAGGCAGAGAGGGGGGAAGAGGGATGGGGGGTGCTTTAAAAATACCATAAACTGATTTCATCCTGCCACACATGCCACAAGAGGCTGACAGGTCATCGTCAAAGTGACAGACACCAGCAATAAGAGAGCACTGAGTGGGTTGCATCACTGGAACTGGATGCTGTGTTATCATGAATTTATATTGCATCTGACTTTTTTTTAACTAACATAAAAGTAATTACTGAAGGTCGACTGAGCTTTTGGTTTGGAGTAAAGGAAGTAATCTCACAGGATTCCAACTTTCTATTTTCACTAAAAAGCAAAAAAGTGATCTACAGAAAAGTTTAATAAATTGATTAAATGTCAGAAAATTGAAAACAATATTTACATAACCATTTAAGTCGTTTGCCTAACAATTTTTATTTAAAGAGAAACAGAGGTTTAGGCTGATTTACTGTCATGTTGAGCAATAGGAATGTCTTTTGGATAGGCTAAAGTGTAGATAAAGGGATAAATCCCTCCTGAATATCTAATGTTATTTTTATTTCAGTGCCGGAAGGTAATGTTTTACCCTTCCCATCATAACATATTGTTATTATTATGTTATAATCGCAAGGTGCATCACCTTTTACTGAACTATCTAAAAATGTAACAGAAGTTGGATGCTGTACATTTAAACGCTCCAAAACCACGTCTGAGGTTTACAAACTTAACAAGGGTTTACTTTAAATACTAGCAAGTACACAGTAAATAGCTATTTCACCCATCCCACGGGAAAACAAGCTGTTTTCCAATAACAAGATTAAGTCAGGTCAATTATTCATCTCCTGGACAAACTCCATTGTGAGTTTTTCGCCTCAGTTCGGAGTCCATCACTCACCTTGCGCAGAGGCACGGACTCCTCTCCAGGAAAGCGACAACCATCCGCCAGCTGTCCGTCCTTAATCTCTTAACGCACCTGTTCCGTAAAATCCGATAAACTCCACGGGAGTCTGTGATGCTCCGTGCAGAAATATTACTCTTTATACAGAGACTTTACCTCCAGGAAAAAAAGGAAAAACAAAACAACAGGAAAAGCAAACTCCCTCACGCCGCGCTCTCAGTCGTGATGCGCGTGTCCTCCGGCGACTTCTCTGCTCCGTTGGTAAGAAGGAGGTAAAAGGGGGGACAGAGCCTTGTTGATGCCATCCATTTAACTCCTGCCAAAAAGGCACAGGGGAGGGGAAAGAAAGTCAAACAGCGTGTGAGATATCCTAGTATGGAGGAGCAGAAGAAGAGGATGAAAGTGTGAGCAGCCGCGTTCCTTCACCGGGGTGAATGAAGGACAGAAAGCGCTCTGAGCATGCACGCCGTGTGCGCCACTGTTCATTGAATGCTCGATTTGTTGAGTGAGTGAGTGGGAGCACTGGTCGAGTGAAAGGGTCTCCGCAACCAAATGAACTACATCTTACATAAAATGGACAGAGACTGGTGATGTTCCTACATCCTTGTGATAAAGATGTTGTGTTTACTAAAGTGCAGCAGTGATTCGTCACTCACCTGTTTGCTCTCAGCTGCACTTTTTTTTTTTTTATAAAGCTGTAATTTCATTGTGATCCACCTGCAATGCATTTTTTGTAGTCGGACTTCACACTGAGATACAGTAGCCTACTGCGAAAAATATCTATGAGCCAAACTTTTTTTTGTCACTTAAAGTGGTCTTGGCTGATATTTTTCCCTCGACTTTCGGAAGATCTACGTCTATGTTTTTCTTTGGCCGTGCTCTTAATAAATTTCAGTCCAGTTGTTATTACAGAAAATATTTAATTTGTTCATTAGTATATTTTGCATCGACCTAAGAATGGATTTTGCAACAATTACCATGACCCTTTCAAGCGATAAACCAGTTTTGTGTCGAACAGATGACTTCAATTTGAATCATAGAGCGTTTTCTCTGTTAAATATAAAGAAAAGAATGAAGGAATGGTAAGTTAGACATACCTGAGACAGAAAAATAGGTGGCAAGTGTCACAGTAACATCTATGTGGGTACCAGGAGGCTGGTTATCAGAGCTTACACGATCTTCTTTTCACATGTCTTTAGTCCTGGGGTTATAACTGATTGATATACTTGGTAAATTCATAACACTTTCTATAGTCTCAAGGTTCCTTTTTTAAAGTTACAAACTCTCAAATATTTGTCAAACTGCTTTAGACATAATACAATTACAACACTGTTTTTATTTCTGTCTTTGAGGATAATAGAAATAATTTTCATTTTTCACACTAGGTTTCTCTTTGAGCCACTGCAACTGCAATTAAGATGGCTAAGTCGTTGGACTAATTATGTTCATGTCCCTGATCACAATTCAGTTGCTATGTGTAGAAGTTACCATTAAACCTTAGCAGAGTAACAGTGTAACAAACAGTGATCTGTTTGTGGCAAAGAAATAAACCATTTTCAAAAACTATCCAGAATGATGTGTCAGCTCTTATTATTGCACTGAAGCTGTTTAATAATATTTTAGAAAAACTTAGAAGTCTCCTTTGCATTTTCATATTTTACTGCAGGAGCTGATAGCAAGGTGAGGATTTATTGAAGACGGTTCAAAAGAGCTGCATCATTCATAGTGTCTCTCGCCACTCATAAAGTTCAAAACACAAATCTGCTGGAGTGAAGCATGCAAATGAAACCATATTCCATAATTATGTTAAAGTGGGATTTAAGTGAACAAACCTTTATTTATATGATCCCGATCAAACCAAGACGACATTACACAGCTTTAAATTACAGTCAAGCTTGTTTGGTGCCAGGATGCTTTGCACAGCCACCATTAACAACCCCTGATGCATCAAAAACTGCATTAATTCTCTGTGGCTCACAAACTGTTCCTAAAGCAACCGCGTGCAGAAAATTTAGCTTAGCTGAAAAGAATAACATTGCCATGCCCCTTTTGTCAGTTTTTCTGTTCGATTATCCAAAGTCTTTTTTGCAATGCCATATTTTCTCTCTTGTGTATGGATGTGTATTCATTCCGGGAGAATAGGCGGCTATTACATGCTTTCAGAGGCTGTGACAGCAGCCCTCAGTGAGGAAGCCAAACACTTCACAGCTCAGACAATGTGCCCAGGCTGACACGCACACACATACACACAAGCAAGCACTCCCATATTCAAATATGTGCGAGCCGGTTGACACAATGCACATTGACATGATGAAAGGGCCAATTTATCAAACCACCAGCCACAGCAGGCCTGAGGACGTTTAGTCTGGAGAAAGAGGGCAGGATCTGTCCATGTGTGTTTAACTCTCAGTGACCTTTACAAAAAGATAAAAAATAAATAAATAAAAAAAAAATAAATATAAAAAATATATATATATATATATTATATATATATATATATATGTATGTGTGTGTATGTGTTTGTGTGTGTGTGCATGACATTTCTTTCTTTTTTTTTCAAATGCAGTATGGACTTTTTGGCTCATTTTGTAAAGCATCACTTGTTGATTGTGGGTGCATGATGGGAAGGGATCTCATATTTCTTACTGTCAGATGCATTGATGTATAGCAGTGATAGAGTGAGGATGAGTTGTTGTAACTCACTCTTTGCTGAAAAAAGTGAGTGAAAATGACATCGGGGTTCACTCAGTGGGTGATTTCTTACACATACATGAGGAAAACATGCATGCCCCACACAGAAAGGTCACCTTCCCAGAAAGTATTTTGCAACAGCACTCAAAACCTCAATATATATATATATATATATATATAGTGTGTAAACTTATATTCTTATGTCTATGGGGAAAGGTTTTTATTAGAAGTCTCCTGATTTTTTGTTTTTGTTTTCATAGTGTCGCATCTGTAGAGTTTTGGCTGCTGACAAACAAAATGGGTCTGCTTGATACAAATCCAAGGTCTTGGGGCAGCTGGCAGTTGGTGGCAAGCCCAGCAGCCTGGATTGGCTGGTATAGTTTTAAAAAGAAGCAAAACATTCTCCAAAAATCATGGTTTTCAGTGTATTTACAAAACCGATATGCCATAAGAGAACCACAGGGATGCTGAAAAATATTGGTCTGATGTTCTCACCAATAGAGCGTTAAATGGTAACAGCTGAGAGGAAATCCAGAGAGAGATTTCATTTCAGCAGCAACAGCATCTCTTACCATTACAACTCAGATCACTTTCAATCAGCCATATTTAGAGCGCAGCTGACACTGAGATACCCAGACATAGCTAAATCAAAATTAAGATGATCTTGTCACCACCATGAACACTAGATGACAAAAAAAGAGTGAGAACAGCAACTTCATTGATATCCATAGCATCAGGACCAATGCAAATTAGTCATTGCGATTCATCCCTTCGTACTTTATTTGGTAGAGTTTAGTATTTTAGGTTATCTCTCTGAATCCTCCATTTGTATCCATTTCTCAATCTACAACATTTAACATTTTCTTTTGCTAATCAGGATGAATGTGTAACCTGATGATAGATATTTTGTGTGCTCACCTGTAGTGTGAAAATGGTTTATAGTGAAGTGACAGGCAAATCTAGGCCAGCCCCACTTACCATTGCGGCTCTTGTCATCAGATGACTGGAGCTGTATTTTTACACTAACGTCGTCGCTATACTACACAGCAGATTTTGTCATTTGATTAATGGACTTTCAAACAAACCACTTTGAATAAAAATGGCTATCTCATTTACCAGCCTAAACAAAAATGCTAATATTGCATATTGCACAGCAAGGAGTGGCTGTAACTTAACTATCTCCTTTTCATTTTAGATCAGCATGCACATATTTTGACAAACAAAATTGAATGAATTTTGTGATTAATATATAGCAATAAAATGTAGCTTTAGAAAGGATTGATGTTGCCTGCCACCCTCTATAGATTTATCCTGTTGTGCAGCAATAAAATTCTCTTTTTACTGGATCCACTTGTCTGCTGTTGGTAGCCATGGCCATCTAGAGGAAAAATAACACAGTGCAGTGCAAATACATTGCAAATAAAATCAAATATAATTATTAAGCTCATTTAAAACTGCTAACCTTATAGTGACAACCATAAAAAAAATGTTTTGAGACAGAGATTGCTGGCTTCTGAAACCAAATGATACTTTAGCAAAAACTTACAAATACCAAAAAAAAGCAGATTTAGCTGAAAGTAATTTCTTCAAAATGGTTTAAAAACTACATTTAAGAAACAGGAAGGCTTCAATAGAAAGGCTGATTAACCATTTTTAGAACTGCCACTGCAAAGGCATGATCCATACAATTAATCTCAATAGATAAAGTCCTCAGGGAAGTCATTTAAAGGTCTAGGAGTTAAAGTAAGAGTCAGAGTGAGGACAGATGACTGCTTAGGTGGGAACGCATGAAGACTTTGAAAACAGTTTTTCATTGTTTGTCAAACAAATGTCTTTCTCTAGTTATAAAGCTGTCTGCCAAGCTATGTACCTGATATGTTACAAAGATATTGGAGGGCTAGCTAGGGGTAATTATTACCAGAAAGGATGGATATACCCTTAGCAATTTTACAAATGGACAGAATAACATTTTGCCACTCATTCGAGGTTGCAGCGGCCCATGAACCAACATCCCAACATAGGCTGCTATGGATGGAAATTATACAAAATTTCCAGATTTTCATCAGCTCCTATATATTTCTACTAAATACTGATAAACTTAATTTTGTGATAAACACAGAAAAAACTGGAATACTCACCAAATATCTGACTTTGTTTCACAGATTGTTGTTTTTCCTAAATGCTTAGGTTATTTAGTTATGACACTTTTTTATATGTGTGGTATATACTAAAGTAATCTGCTCTACTTTATTATCATCATAGGTGAGTTTATAATGCAGTCCAAATCATATGTAGTAAGAAAGTGACCTTTCTTTTTCATTAAACCTTTAAAGTAAGTGTCTTATCTGGGAAGAGGCAGAAGATGGCACTAAAGCACTGCTGCTATTTTCCATCTCATTAGAAGAAAGATATACAGTGAAGCATGGAGAAGAGAAGCCTCACATATCACATCAAAACTTCAGTCATGTTTTATGACTGAGTTCTTCCATTTAAATGAACATTAATTAAATTTATAGCAAATTGCGTTTACGCACTGGAACTGAGTTTTCTTTACTGAAATCACTTTGAGTTGATTTACTCCATCTTTTCCACTTGGTTGCCTATAATTGCATCCAAATGACTCGGTCCTCATTACAGATGTCTCCCTGGAATTTAAATACTTGTGTTGACATGCTGTGTATCTGTATATGCCTGGCAGTGTGTGCACCCAGAAGATTTTAATTACACCACGCAGCATACTGTATGTGTATTTACCGTCTGTGTGCATTTCAGTTTGTCATTTTGTTCATGTTGGTTCCTGCTCACATTTCTAGTGTGTCACTAATGTTGTTAACCATGCTGACTCTCTGGCCAGCAGCCCATGTAACTCCTGATTAAGATCTTATTACTTCATCTTAATGGAGAGGTGTGGTTATCCTAATCTTCCAAAACCCATTTTCGAGCTCATCTCATAACCAATCTTCTATTCCTCACCTCTCTTTTGTATTTGGAGATTCAATCTGGATCTTAGTGAGTGTTTAAAGAGGAAACCTACCTTAAGATGGAAATAAAATGCACATGGCTTTGTGTACACGCTGTAAAACTAAGTTCCAGGTATACCAACAAATCACTTTGACTGCATTTGTTTATCATTTTGTTTCCCAGCTTTCTGAATTAAATGTAGCACTTAAACTCTGATAATATCTATTCTTTGTTTGTCCATGCTGCATGGAGCAATGATATGATCCATCAATGGGTTTATTCCAAATCCCCAGAAATCCCTAACAATCACCAGACAGGAAAATAACCCTGTCCTACAAGCCATTATACTTTCTGTACTTAACAATAGAGACTTAGCTTTCCAGCTAACAGGACTGAACTTAAGGTCTTGTGGTTGGAACAGAACAAAAACGTTGACACAGTCTCTTTGTGGCCATTCTGTGTTTTTATAGGTGGATTTGAATGGGAGTCTGTCTGCGTGTTAGGTTCTTCATATTTATTTAGGCTTTGACCTGCACTTAATATTTCCTCACCTACATGATGGGATTATGCAAGGTCAACTAGGGACTAGAACAAGAACACCACAGGAGTTTTACACACTTACATTGTTGAGTGAATATTGATATTGTGCAGTCAAAATCAAAACAATACAATGTTATACAAGAGTCAATGATCTCTTTTTACAAAGTCCCTTGCTGTTCTAATCAAAGCAGCAGCTTATGGACAGAAAAGCCTTACAATACATTAGTTCAGAGCTACTTTACAGCTTTGCATAATAATTATCCAATCTATAACTCTGATGCCACATCCATTAAGATAGTTTCTCCTTCTTAAAATAGTGTGAGTACACCACATCACCATGGTGCCTCCATTTACATCTGGTATAGATTTAGAGCATGGTGAAGGGAACAAAAACATGTTTCTCACTAAACCCACATAATTGGACACAATGTCTCATCAGACTAATCAAAAGGGACAAATGAACTGTTGTTTTCTTTTCTTCTTTTTAGAAGACTTCCACATTATTGGCAGCAAAATGAGTTCATTCACAACTGAATCCGATGGTTTCCTGATCATTGACAGGAAACCATTGTAACATTGTAAACATTGTATTTATTTTCTTTTACTAATTTGTTCGATGTCTGCTTCTACTATCTAAGTTTAGATCATATCAAAAGAGTTTCTTGTTGCTGTAATGGAACCGCTATGCTCTGCTTTTGATCTGTATGCTCTGTTAGGCCCTGTAGGATGAAAAATTCATGTTTTGCCTCACATGTTTTGCATCTATTCTTTTATATCTGAGCTTCAATAATTAAATTTAAGGTAACATTCCATGAAACCTAGGAATTTTTAAAAAATAGATATAAAATAATATCTCACACAATTTGTGAAACAAATCCGGCTTGGGACAGGCTGCTATAAACTTTCTCTATGTCTATTTTCTGCAAATTTCAGCAATATGTAAGAGTTTTTTTTATGGTGTCCAATAAAACATTTCAGTAATTTGGCCCGAGGAAAACTTGAAATAATACTATATGCAGCAATAAAGTTTAAAAAAAAGATAATATATGTGGAGACCACATTTTGAACTGTTATTATAAAAAAAGTTTGATGCTTTGATACAAAAGAAAATATTAGTCATCTTCGACTATTCAGTGTTTATTTTGAAAATTCTTCTTTTTAAATGTTAGCTCAAATAGTTTCTCTGTTTTTACTGAAGGATAATGATGGAGTGAATATTTTTTAAATTGTTTTTGTGAATTTTCTTTTAATTTCATTTATATGGAGGGAATTTACCCATACTGCACTAAGATCAATGAATAATTAGGTTTACATGTTTAAATGTTTCTTTTAACCCTTTTAAATCATCTATCCATTTTCTACCGCTTAGTCCCTAACGCGGACCATTTCCATCAGTCTAATCAGAAATGCAGCAACATGTCATCTTTTGTTAAAGTACTAATTCCTAAAGCTTTTATTATTACTTCATATATATTTTTGCCTTCTTTACTTAATTATTTAATTTTCTTTTAATGCACCCTGTTGTAATGCTTTTAATGTTTTTATTTAAATTCCTTTCAATTGTCTTGTATAAAAAATGTCCCATACAAAACAAACTTGCCTTGCCTAGGCTTTCTTATTTTAGGTGACCTGCATGGATAAGCAGAAGAAACTGGAATGATAAATAGATAGTGATGGATTGATGCATGCACATACAAAATGGTATTACAGGAGAGCAAAACTTTTGTAGTTGATTATGAACTTTGTAACTCTCATAACAATTATCAAGTGAATGCATACCATCCATAGTTTTGCCATAGTTTGCTTCTGCTGTTTACATTGTTCTGACTGAAACCCTGGACATGATGAACGTATGCATAACAGCTGGAAATACATAGCAACTGAGTGCATAACTTTCTGTGCGATAGTCCATGACCAGCTAATGAGAAAATGTTGGAACGGGGGGGGGAAATAACTTCTGTGCTCAAACCACAAAAACAAATGTATTTTTAAAAGTTTCTAATCAGAAAACTTTCAGACTTTCTTTACTTCTGAGGACTCAGCTCCTCAGTGCACACTGGAATATCTTGTGCACAATTCTCTAAAAGGGCAGTGTGGCCTGACCACACATAAAATTTAATAGTACACTGAAAGTGTTTAAACAGAGCCACAGAGAAATGGAAGTGGTTGCTTGTAAAAGTCATCAAACAGAATTACATGTGAGGCCTTCGTTAATCGTACTGTGTGTGTGTGTCTGTGTGTGTGTGTGTATGTGTGTGTGTGTGTGTGATCCTTTAGTGTGAGTGTGAAACTGCTATTCCCCTAATTCAATCTCCATCATTTCCTATATTTCCACTTCTGGTGTGTTTTGCCAAGACATGATTGACAGCTGTGCCAAAGTGGTTCTTGGACGTATGTTTGGCCCTGCTCAGTTGTCCCACTGATGCTGATTAATGTCTCTCATGTGGACATGCAGTTCCTGGGGAAAATATCAGATGATGTTAGGTTTCCATGGGAAAGGCCCAGCTCCTTGCCGCAATGCATTGTACATCCATCACAGAGCCTGATAACAAGGTGTGTGTTTAATTGCACTTGGATATTCATCATGCAGCGGACACTGACCACACCAGCACATGAGTGTTCTCTCTCTTTGCAGTTCCAGAGTATACATCTGCCCATGCTCTCTATTTTTAATGTAACTTGGCAGAAAAACTCATTTCCCCGTGTACTCTTCTGGGGCTACTGAAAGAAGGGCTTTTTAGATTTTACCTATTGTGCCTTAATTTGCATGTACACACACAGACTGGGTGCAAAGAGACGTGCTCTATACAGACATATTGCATGTATGCTGCTTTGTGTGCGTTCTGCTCTGCTAATAAAAATGTGCTCCTCATGACGTGATATTTGGAACCAAAACATTTTGGAGAAAGCTGTCTTGTTGGACAAAGACATGTATCATTAGCCAGAGAGAGGGTGGGGATGAGATTTATGAGGTGGTGAGACTGACAAAGGCCTTGCTCATGTTTCAATTGCTCAAGTAGGCTTTAAGAACAATCAGAAACACGTATAGCCAAAATTTTTTATGAATGCAAATATAAAATTACAGCTTTAAATCAATCATTGTTTGACCTCACATGCAGAAACACATTTTTGTTTTATACTTATATAAGACTACGGTTGTCTTTTTTGTCTGCCTGCAAAACGTTATCAGTGGGAAAATGTTTGTGTGCAATCAATTTATCAGTTTATTGGCATCAGATAGACATTTGAATTGTGACAAATCTGAAGAAAACTAACATGTTCCAAAATTGAGCAACACTGTGTAACCTATTTTTAAATCTCTTGGTTTCAGTATGTAGGTGGGTTCCACTGGAAAATATGGCAATATGCATCTTTAGTGAAGGATCTGACCTGACAAACAGTGGCAAAGATGCGTTTTACCATGGATGTTTCTGTGTTCAAGCTTTGATGCAGTTTCTACCTCTGCAACACAATTACCTTCACGTTTATGTGCCTGACAGCAAGAAAAACTATGTGTGCATGTGAATGTCAATGTTAGAAATATTTATTATTACTTAATGCTGACTTTTTGCATGTTTATGGCATAGGGATGCTTTCAAGCTTTATTTGAAGCGGATTGAAAGTGGCTGTGCATTTAGAGGAAATTAAAGAGAAAATAATAAACCAGACTAAACATGCTTTACCTGTGTTTGCGTGTGTTAGACTAAACAGGATTGAACGTCAAAGATGTGAATGTGGTTTACTTTATGCCTGCAAGGAGACATTCTGTAAACAAGCATGAGGAAATATACAATTAAAATAATGAGCACATGTGATTCAGCCTCAGGAATCAGTGGTGAACATCTGCAGAGCACTGACCATGTGTGCAGATGTACAGTATGCATGTGTTTACATATACATGTGTGCGAATGTTTCAGTGTGATGAAAGTAACTTTAGGTTTAGATACTGATGTGTTTGCAAAGCATTTAAGGGAAGTTTACACAGACAGACTGACTTCCATCCACACATAGACAATCTTTTTAGCCTCCAAGTGTTTCAACACTGTTCATTTTTTGGATGTTGATCCACTTCTCTGTTTTTTTTACTGAGGCCAGTTGCATTACCATGGCAACCAGTAATGTTTTGGAGCAAGCTTGTTTAGAGAATGCGTGTCATGGGACAGATGAACAAACACATGAAACCCGCTGTACTTCTGCAGGCACCTGAAAAGAGAAGTAGACAAATGTGGATTTAAGGAGGAGTCTAGGGATTGTAAGTCAACAAGGAGACCCAGTCTGACAAAATCCTTTTCTTAAGTATTTGAGTTTATATAAAAACCTGTAATGCCAGTGATGTATGATATACAGTGCACAGTGTTTAACCGTACATCACCCTCGATGATGACTTTTCAGAACCATGATTACAGACAGCCATTTGTGCTTCCCAAAGACAACAGGGAAGTAAATCACATAGGTACATTTTGTGGTCACATCCTAATGTGTGTTTTGTAGCAGATTGATGCCTTAGTATGCCAACTTTTAAACTGTTTAGTTAATGTTTTTAAAAACAAAATAATTTAGATGAAACCTTAACAACTATTATGTGCATACCTCGATCAGGCATTGCCTTATGCTGTGCAACTGCTATTTTTCCATTTCAGGGCATCCCACGGGTGCTTTATTTTGTCTACATCACATGCCAGCAACTGGATATCAACACTATCGGCGTTTGGATTGTGTGTTGAAACTGATTCAACAAAAAGACCACCATAACATTGATAGAGGAAGCTTGGACAAGACAGAACTTCATAAAGCAAAATATAATACAATGACTGGCTTTTATTAGCTGGGAAAAGCACATAGCAGAGGCACAAGCTATGCATTGTTATAAGAAGTAGGGTAAAAAGGGAAATCACTTAGAGGGTGCACATAAGAATGAGTTCTTGTGCTTTTTGTTGCTATTTCTTGTTCTTGCTGTCAGTTGAGTACCTGTTTCTAGCATCGAATAACTAATACATCTCATGAATGTCATTTCTCCTGGATGAAGACACTTAATCAACATCATCAACAGTAACTTGTGACTGGACAAAATTTGCTGCTACATTTGCCAGTGTCCTTCCTTTTAAAGTAATTAAGATAAAACAGGTTTCCCTTATTATAATAAATAACAATTCAAACTTTATAATTCACCCAGAAGAGGGCAGTCATGTGCAGTATAAATATAACTGGCCATCTGTTTTCATGATGATAACTTCAAAATATCTTTTGTCATGTTTTGTCTTTCTGGCTGTGTGTGTATGTGAATAGTTCTTGCATATTTTATCTGCTGCAGGAGAGCTTGATGAAGCAGGTTTTGCCTGTCTTGCTAAGAATTTGAGGAACGTGAATGGCCTGATGAGTGAACTGGTCCAGAGGTGATGGTGTAAATCCGCCTGTCACATACTCAGCAGATACACAGTGGCTGTCTCTCTTTTAGGCAACCAGATTTAACTATTTTTGCTCATCTGATGCCACCGATAACTCAACTTCAAAGGGAGTATCTGCTTTGTGAAGCTGAAACGATAAACCTGCCAGTCAATCTAAGAATGTTAATGATTAGGCCTGCACTCCTTTAGATGGAATAATATATATAGAGAGCCAAGTGAGGGCGTGTGAAAGAATCTAAGTGGGTGTTTCCAGTATTTCACATAAAGTCTTTATAAAATAGTCCATGTTCTTAATATTAAACATGGTGACACATGAATCACAGAGATAATTGTCATTTTTAAGCTTAATGAGGTATTTGAGGACTTTCTCCAGTGTGACTCCAAATGTGTTGGCCAGCTTTGGAAGAAAGTTATTGCATGTTTTGATTGTGTGACCATAGACACTGATGGATAGAGGCCGTGTGAAAGTGAGGCTTACTAAGCTGTGTGAAAGGCTAACTCACAGAACCCCTCATGGGAAATTATGAATCAGATCACTTTCGACACTATTGATCAAGACTTGGGCTCAGAGGGGGAAAGGACCTAGCTAAAGGTGCATGGAAAGAATCACAGAGGATTTATGGTGTCTGAGCCCTCCTGTGAGAGGGTCTTTCCTCTGACAGGAGAGGAAATACTTCTCCAATCTGTCTCCCTGATGACACAAGCACATAACAGACACATACATGTGCCCCTTAACCTTCCCTTCATCCTCCCTGTTCTGCTCCTCATCTCTCCTGTCTTTAAACATGCTTGTAATGATGCAGCTCACTGTAAGTTGTGAGAGGAGCAGAATAGGAGTCTGAGAAAAGGGGGGAAAAAAAAGAGTATGGAATACCCCATTTTTAGGGATTTCCCAGCTATGGAAAATGTGCGCTCTTCAGCTTCATCCTCCTCCAGAGAGCACAGTTTTCCAGGAAACGCAGGGGTTAAACACACACAGTTTTGTGCTGACCTCTCACCCCTGGTTAGCATAGCATAGCTGCTAAGTGCTTCTCTGTGACTCATCCACTCAGCAAAGCAGCTTCTCAGACAATTTTCACACAGTAGTAGCAGGCATGATAGATATAATTTGTCACATGGTTCTGGCTGTTGTTCTGAATTAATTAATAGAACACATATTACAGTTCAGTATAGCTTGGCTTCAATTACAACGGGGATGTGCATGTCTGCTTTTCTATTGACCAGTGTTGCTTGACTATGGCGACAAACAACAAGCTCTGAATCCGTTGCTGTACATGAACCCCTGTGGGTGGTAACCATAGCTTTTTTTGTGGTTTTGCATTGTGTGATTTTAAAGCTTTAGAGTTGTAATCATAACGACTGGCTTTTGTACCCTTTTCACTCCTCTTTTCTGCAGCTGACCCATTTATGACCCGTTTTTACTTGTCATGCCTGATATTAGAAAAGTTTAATCATTGCTAGGGGACATACAAAGAGGATTAACATTCCTAGGTCTCCTACACTCAGACGTTGCCCTTCTCCCTCCCATTTCTCCTCTGTTTGGTCCCTTGCCCCCTCCTCTTTCTGCCTCACCTCTCCATACTTTTTGCCCACTTTCATTCCTCTGGTTTCTATTCAGTCAATCGCTCTTTTTACAAATGCTACTGTAAGAAGTACTCCTTTACCAATCTGAAATCTCATTAGCTACAGATTCACATCAGAATCATATCATCTCTACTCTAAATAGTTAGAAGTCCAGTAGAGTAATAATTTAAAATATGTCTGATTACTGTTGCATTATTGTTGCCTTTTGTTCCCTTGTTTGTGTTTATCTGTACAGGATATGACTAAAATGGTTTGAGTTTGTGTTACAGCATTTCACCATGCACTTAGCTCGGGGGATGAAGGATATGTTTGTGGTGTGTGGGCTCCCTGGTGCTATTTATTCTGTAATACTTACATGCTCTGTCTGCTGTCTGTGTATACTGTATGGAGCATCTGTGTGCCATCACCTACTGTGCACAGAGTTCTCTATATGGACAGTATTAGCTAGTTTGTATTTCACTAGGTAATGAGTTGAAGAGAAAAAAATGTGGTTAGAGTTTACAAGCTGTGCATCTGCAGCTAATTATTAAAAGTTATCATGTGCACATTTTTCTGCACCTCCCTGACTCAAAGAAGAGGTTATGTTTTAATAACATAATATCTACCTTCTGTCAGGGGAAGTAAGTTGGTCACCAAGATTCTCAAACTAATCCCCTGCACCATTTTATCTACAGATTATTCAGGATATGAATTGGTGGATAGATGTGTATGAAGACAGGGGAGTGTGGAATGTTTCTTGGAGCAGGAAACAGGACTACATTTGACCCTTCTATGTAAAGAGGATCAACGGTCAAATCTTACTTTACTGTATAGCTTTGTAATACGAGTTAAAAACTAATATGCGTGTTCAGTATCTACATTTAAGGACACACATCAAATTGTTTGTGTTAAACATTCCACTTGTGTGTTTTCCATGTGAAGCCTTGTGTGGGCTTAAGTAGGATCAGTTCCTGCTTCAGCCAAAGAGCACAGTAGTTTGTTTGATGTATGATGTTATCTATTGAATGTATAACACCACCTCATTGCTGTCTCCAGATTTCTGAGTAGTCTGCCTGAGGCTATACAGTACAGTATCAGCTTGTCTTTGAAGTTCTTTGTTGATGAAGTTAGCCATCTTCGGTTATAGCCCTGCTTCAAATTTCCTGCAGGATACATCAAGAATTTAAGCATATTCTGGTTTTTACGTGTAGATTTAACTAATCTTGACCCTAAAATAAGTATTTCTACAAGCTGAAAAACTGAAACTATGCACCTAAAAGGCAAAGTCAAACAAATATTATGGTTTTTGCTGTGCCTATTTTATCTTAAGCCTCAAAAACAGTATGAAGTCTGACATCTTAATCTGTTTGCATTTCTACAAGGTTGTGGTTACATTTTTATATTTTTATGATTTTAGTTATAATGAAAAAAAAAATCTCTAAACAGTTCCATACTGCATGACAATTTGATATCAGGGTTTTGACTTTTCGAAAATTTGGCAGCCAGTAAAAGCCTGCATTTTTTCTTTCTCAAGTACTAAAACTGATAACAAGTTTAACTTATTGACTGGTAATTTACACAAAACACTTTGACAGCAAGAATCTGGTCTTTATGGAAGAAAAAAAGGATGAATTTGTACCTAGAATATGGATGGGCAAGTCTGGTCCTCGAAGGCTGCAGTCCTGGAAGTGTTTCTCTGCTGACACACCTGACTCAAATTAATCAGTCATTAGCAAAATTGTGCAAAGTTTTATGTTAAGCTCTTACAGCCTGAATTAAGATGAAATGGGCAGAAACATTCAATTTTTAAAAAATCTAAAATGTATTTGACCCTTCAACAAAATCTGAACAAAAACTATTAATTTGCTTCCATTTATTTACTATTCAGAATAGGTCAAAATTATTATAGTACTTCCTTTTGCTTTCTGGTGATCAGAGGGAAGGAGACCAGTATCATATGGTGAACAATGTGGTTTTGAGTCAAGTTTTTGCCATAAAGTGAAGCAAAATGTCTTAGAAACAGTATCAAATATGCAACATCAGGCCATAAGGGGTTAAGTTATGCACAAGTCTGCAAATTAACTTTATAGTATGTCATAAAATCCTAACACTTGCATGACTGCAGTCCTCGAGGATTGGAGTTGCCCATCTCTGCTCTCAAACCAAAAACATATTTTATAACTATGTTCGCGCAGACACCATCATTCTAATAAGTAAACTTCATGCAGCTTGCACAACCACAAAAAGATTATATTCTATTCTATTCTACGGGCATTTGGCAGACACTTTTATCCAAAGCGACGTACATTAGAGGATAAAACAACACAAGCATGAAATCAAACAACAGGGAACAGGATAGCTAAAGTGCCAGACTGCTGCAAGTCTGGTTAGACACAGCTATTGTCCTGTAGGACACAGGTGTTGTAATGAAGTGCTAGATTTATTTATTTTTTTATTTTTTTATTAAATATATTTCCCATTCGTCACCCAATGTCATCAGTAAAGAGCTGGATAGATCTAGGTCAGATAGAAGAGTTAAACTAAGTGCCAAAATGCACTTTGAACAGCTGAGTATTTAGCTTGTTCTTAAAAGTAGACAAGGACTCTGCAGACTGAATAGAGTTTGGCAGTTCATTCCACCACTGAGCAACAACAGAGGAGAAGAGTCTGGCTAGTGATTTAGCGCAAGGCGTCTTTCATTTGTTGAGCGTAACTGTCAAGGGGGATTGCAGCTCTGGATCAGAGAGTCAAAGTAGATAGGAGCTGTGTGAGTTAGTGTTTTGTAGGCCAGAAGCAAAGCTTTGAATTTGTGTGCTGCAACTGGAAGCCAGTGGAGCTTGATTAGCAGCAGAGTGACATGAGCTCTTTTTGGTTAGTTAAAAACCAGACGTGCTGCTGTGTTCTGAACCATCTGCAGAGGTTTTACCCAGCATGCTGGCAGGCTTGCCAGTAGGGAGTTGCAGTAGCCAATGCGTGAGATGACTAAAGTCTGGACCAAAAGCTGTGTCGCATGTTCTGTCAGGTAGGGTCTGATCCTTCTGATGTTGAACAGTGCAAAACGGCAAGTACGGGACACTGAGGACACAAGGACTTTAAAGGTCAACTGGTCGTCCATCATGACACCAAGATTCTGGGCAACAGACGTAGGCACCAGTGTGATAGAGTCAAAGTTCACCGTTATTGGTCGAGGTAAGGAAGGTTTGGATGGACAGACTATGCTGATATTCTCATTGAGATGGTTGTGTCATCGGATGGAAAAGAGAGGAAAAGCTGAGTGTCATCAGCGTAGCAGTGGTAGGAGAAGCCATGAGAGCGTATTGCTGCACCAAGTGAGGAGGTGTAGAATGAAGAAAGAAAGAGGGCCAAGCACAAATCCTTAAGGCACCCCTGTTTTCAGCAGATGAGAATGTGACACTTCTCCCTGCCAGGATACTTTAAAAGATCTATCGGAGAGGTAGAACATGAACTACGAGAGAGCTGATCCTGAGATGCCAAGCTCAGAGAGTGTGGAGAGAAGAATTTGGTGATTGACTGCGTCAAAAGCAGCGGACAGGTCCAGTAGGGCAAGGACTGAGGTATGACCAGTAGATCTGGCAAGCTGTAGAGAATCAGTAACAGACAAGAGAGCTGTTTCAGTGGAGTGGCCCTGCCTAAAGCCAGACTGATATAAATCAAATAGTTTGTTGTTATGAAGGAACTGCGAGACCTGGCTGAAGACAGCACACTCTAGTATCTTAGATATCAATGCAACAAGTGAAACTGGCCAATAGTTTTCAACCTGGGATGGGTTGAGGTGGGTTTCTTTAGCAGCGGGGTGACCCGAGCTTCTTTGAAAATAGTGGGAAATACACCAAATTTGAGAGATGTGTTGATCATATGGTTAAGTGCAGCTTTCATTGTGGACAGAATGCTCTACAAGATGACCGTGGGGACAGAGTCAAGAGGACAGGTAGTGGGTTTTGAGCTCAATAGTAGTTTTGAGACATCATTCTCATTTAGAGGGCAGAAAGAGCTAAGAGAGGCGTCATTGGCTGGTTGCTGTGGTTTGTGTCGGTCTCGGGTCTGAGAATTGGTTACTAAGATAAGATAAGCATTTTTCTTTTCTTTTTCCATCTCGACAACTTATGGACTGTGTAGTTAAGGTTATCTTGTCCTTTTGCAGTTCTGCAGGTAGTCCTAGTGCAAGAATTGAAATATAAAAAAGTATTGTTATGTGATGTATACTTGCATCTTAAGAACATGAAATGAATGACATGAAATGTACCATAAGTAGGCATTAAGGATCTTTGTGAAATGAAAAATACTTTATTAATCCCAGAAGAAAATTCTAATTGTAGAAGTTTTTTTAAATACTAAAAGTAGTTAATGAAGGGTTTTCAGAGTTCTTGATGGGATGGAAAACATCACTGTTCTTGCCGGTATGGTACTGTCCACACAGAAATCCACATAATCTGTCATCCACTCGGTCTGTTGATATCATCTCAGTGTGGACCACAGAGGACACTCCAGTCTGCTGTCTCAAAGCAGCATCTCAGCGCATCCTCAGTATCGTTAGACCAGGTTTTAACCTTCCCTCCAATGACAGGCTGTCGCTGAACGATGGGTCCTCTCTGGTGGCGCAGCTGACAAAAGCTAGCAGTTCAATGTCTCCCTTGCAGATCCTCTCCTCAGCGGTGACACGTCCAGGATGACACCAACGCTGGCCAACCAGCACTGCAACTCCACCACCCCCCAGGTCTCCACCGAGCCGTTCACTGCAGTCTCACGGATTGTATTGAAACTGTGTTCAGGCGCATTACAGTTTTGGATATGTTTTTTATTTTTTATTTTTTATTTTTTTTTAACGTGTCTTGTCCAGCATCTAAGCAGCCAGAATGGTGGTCTGGCTGCCGTACTGTGCTGAGCAAATTTGCTCTGTCAAGAAGATCTTCATGTATATATATATATATA
>JBAMIG010000017.1:12402922-12420601 GCA_037177335.1 Kiunga ballochi | reverse complement strand
TCCATCCATCCATCCATCCATCCATCCATCCATCCATCCATCCATCCATCCATCCATCCATCCATCAATCAAACATCCATGATTTGTACAGCTTATTCCAATGTATTGTTGCGGGTAGATGAGGCCTACCCTATCCATCATTTGTTGAAAGGTGGGGTACATTCTGGATAGGTCACCAATCCAACACAGGACCTGGTTAAATGTAATTTATCACCATACTTGACTTCTTTTAAAATAAGCCTGCAGAATCTTATGAGCAGAGGAAATAGAAAACAGTGGATTTAAATCATAACACTGGGGCAATTGTAAAAAGAAATTGTGTCACATGAGTTGCATGAATTTTTCTCAACAATAAAAAGTATTAAGCATATTTATTTACTTCTCCATACATTTAGATTTGACAGCAGATTTTTAAAGTTGTCTTTTATGTGTAGTTTTTCCCGTCTTGTTTCTGCTACTTACCAAAGTCGCTGGCACAGAAATGTTCCATAATGTTTTCTGCTTTCAGCTCATTGTCGCATGGTGGGCACACCTTGGACACTGAAAAAACAGGGAAACAGTTTATCATATTTCATTTGGTGCCATTAATGAGCTAATATCCAACAGTCGAGTTTAGAATTGCTTAAGTGCAGTCAGTAAAACTAAAGCCGTGTCTATAGTAAAGTTAAACCTTGAGCCACTTTTGAGCCACATGTTTCCTCCACCAGATCCTCCTTTCAGAAGCTATTTGCCAAGGAGCAAATACTTAGTCCAGCAGACTGACTGATGTTTGCCTTATAATTACACTGGAGAAAATGTTTTTATTCTGCCTGCTGTATATTTTGGTGCTGCAGGCGCGGTCTGAGGTAAATGCTTGGGCAGCAGCTGCTGAACATGGTAAAAAGAAATTCAGCAGGCAGACACAACCAGAGCTTAGGCCACACTGAAACCACACATTGTGAAACAGTAGGGAGAAACCAAAGCTAAAAGTTTTATTTATTTGTAACTGACAATTTATGGTCATGCATGCTTTACTCTGGAGAATGCTTAGCCAGAGTTACTATGATATGGGGCTTCAGGGATGTTATTGTGTACCACTGGAGCTACACAATTCCTTACATGAATGTTTTGCAATTTATCAACTGCTGGACCTTTATCAGTGTCTTTTTTTTCTCCCCCTTTGCATATGATTGTTTGAACAAAGTTATATGTATAATTTATAAATCTTCTCTAAAGGACTTTTAACATGACAATAACTGTAACCTATACCAAACATATGCCCTACAAGGTTGAATGCAACTCTTAGCCACCAACTGGAGAACTCCAATTCCCAAAACAAATTTTGGATCATTTATTGATTGAAATTAAATACCACTAAGAGTAATGGACAGAAAGATGTGCTCTAACAACTATTCCTATAGCATGTGTAAATATACACATAAAAACCAGACAAATCTGAATCTGAACAACAGTGCAAGGTCAGGATGACTGTTCATGTGAGAGCTACATTTTTATACGCTCATTACAATACCTAAAGTATGTCCACTACAACCACAAAGAAGCTCCCCATTCTCTCTTTTTCCTCTTACAAACACACAAACGGGACCGTCCTCACACAGTTCAGCTCCTGGGTCATGGTTCAGAGGTTATCACCCAGTCCAGACCTGAGTGTCTGGTCAGATAATGAGAGGGGTCAAAGTTTAGGCATGCCTCGCTGGTCAGGTCATGGGGAGGTGAGCCCCTTAACATCAACAACACAACAATGAGTGTGTGTGAGGATTGGGTACATGTGCATTAATATATATATATATATATATATGGTTGTGTTCTATTCAGGTTACACTGTACTGCATGCTGCTTTCACCGGGCCAAGTTGTGCCGATACCAGAGCGTGTTTCAGGAGAAAGCAGGCTCTCTATGAAACTTAGTTGAGCATGTGCTAAAAACCACCATTTGGGTATCACTGAGAAACCTCTCTAGCAATGACCACTTCTTTGCTGCTTTCTGAAGAGGGAGCTGCCATCACGTTCTGGTGGGAATCAGTCTTGTTTTTTCATCTTGTTTTCTTTCCTGAAACCACATCTACATAGCAAATATTTTAACATGAAGTCATTTGTACCTTCATCTCTACATGGCTTCCTTTTTTTTTACATTCCAGGTGACTAAACAGTGAAAATTGTTTTTTTTCGTAGTTGATTTTGGACTTGACTACTATGGTCTATGCTAACTAGTTTTGGCACTGTCATGCTTGACTATTAACTTAATTTTGGAAACCGTAATATTCTTGTTGCTTCTCACAAATTTTATTGTCTCACATGGTAATGTTTTTAGAGTATGAGTGGCTGGGAGTTGATGATTAAGGATAAGTAGAAATGGATGCTGTGAAGACTGTGAGCAAAAATCTGCTTTTAATCTTTAAAAATGCCAGTGAGACTAAAAATGGTGAAGGGCAAGACTCCACAACTGCACAACTTCACTTAGTCATGGCGCTGAGGTTAATATCACTTTTCCCATTTCAGTCTTTAATTCCTGTTGTCTTTTGCCTGTCATATCTCCAAAAAAATCTCCAACCAAAAACACATTAAACTTATTTGAGTGCACTTTTGATGTTGAACACAAACATGTGAAAGTTTGTAATTACATTTGGAATAAAAAGTTTCACATTTATGTTTTGTTTGGTTCTTTGTGACCACATAACACTAATGCCATTGATGTTAACTTTAATGCCACTAACACGACATGAGGTTTACGGAAGAGCTTCATTCCGTGTAAACAGCAAAATTAATTTATGAATGTCCCAAAAGGCCTGAGCTGACAATATGATTATTCACATCATCTTTTGCAGCTTGAGCATCATGGCAACTTCTTTTAGAAAATCGTTTCCTTACTCATGCCTCATTCAGCCCCTTTAAGTTATGAGCAGCAACACTTATGACATTAAATGGTACTGTGCCTGAGATTCAATGCAGCGTGTGATTTACATCCAAGGGTCTCACATCTGTTTAAATGTGCCATGCAGACAGACATACGAGGGTTTAAACATGGCCCAAAGGCAGCCCCATAGGCCCCCTAAAACAAAGCGCGCTCCTTGCATCTGTAGGAATCCCACACAGAAGAGTAAATACACTCCCAAAGGGTCTCTAGAGTCTGCAATGCACGAATCACATTTTCCTTTTCATATAACAGCCAGGGCCACATGAGTAGCACCTATTGTGCTGCTAGAAACCTGACAGTGTTGCTTGTTAGATTTGCTTTAACATGTTTGTATACACAAACTTAGCTGTATCTTAGATAGAATGTCAAGAACGGGCAACATGTTTTATGAAATGTGTTTATCCCAAAAGCAAATATGCATCTTCATGAATCCAGTGTAGAACCTTGTTTGTCTTTATCACACTACAGACTTACGGGCAGTGGCTAAAAGTGTCATCATTAAAGGGTAGTTTATGCCGCAATCTTAGGCATTATCTGCATGTCAGACCGAGCTCAACCGGGATTTTCTACTCACGGGATGCCTGGGCCCTCTTCTGTCAGCAGTCTCCTTGTCTTCCCTAGTATATTATACAGACTTGTGTTTCACATAATCATGCCCCACAGGCTCCTGATTCACACAGACACAAACAACCTGGGCTCAGATGATGGAGTTCCTCTCATTTTTGGATGTGACAGAGAGGTGGAAAGTGGATCTAACTCTGTACTGTTAGTTTCCACAAGTAATTGCAGAATAGCTCAGATAGCATCTAGGCCTCCTGGATGAGAAGAGTGCAGCACTTAATTCCTGTGATTGACCTAACTCCCCAAAAATTGGCTGGATTGCCCCAAGATTCCTTTTCATGATCCCGTAAAAGGAGAATCATCAGTGTCCTCCGATGACACTGAGGGTTCCCAGAGAACTCACATCTTAGCGTTCTTAACTGAAATTCCTTTTTTTATTATTGTTGGCTGTCTTTGTGTGTATGCGTGTGTGTCACCGTGTCTCTCTGTGTGTGTGTCTGTTTTAGAGCCAAACGCTTGTCCTCATGATGGCCTCATCGGCACATCTGAGAATCTCTAGTTCTTAACAAAAATGTCAGAGACTCACCCTTCAGGCAAAAAATGATACGGGTTCATGATCAGTTTCAATCAGACACAAACACGCACACACACACACACAAACACACTTACATAAACACACTCAAGTTTAATTGTTCATACCATCCATCATTTGCTTTTTGATCTACCACAATTGTGTTTGTCTAATCATTCAAAAATTAAAATGCTTCGTATTGCTCATTTTTACTTTTTTTTTTTTTTTAAATCTCTACCTAAAGTGTTCTAAGCCAGGCAGAAAAAGATAAAAAAAATCTTTCTAGTTGAGCTTTTTGGTCTGACTGATATTTATTTGGTTAGATAGGATCAACAAACAGATGTTTGTTGGAATGGGTGGCAGAAAGTCTGAGCTGCTTCCTTCACGCAGAGCACATTAGAGAATGAGATATGATTCTGCAGAGCTAAAATGTCACATAGCTGATTCCAGTCCTACAAAAACAGTGCAGCTATATTTATAAGTCAGTCATGCACCAGTAATGTTTTCCTTCTTTTTAAAAAAGATCTTGGGGAGATTGTTAGATGTCAGTCTGCTGTCAACTTTGCTGATATAAAGCAAAGATTTATCCCTAATGCAGAATAAAATGCTTATGAAGTGATTGGCTTTCATATTGTGATTTAAAAAAAACATTTAAGTGAGTCAAGAGATGCAATAAATAATCACATATTTTTACTAGCCTATATATCAATATTTACAAGACACAAAAAAACGGGTGAGAATTTAATCAAATAAATCAAATAAAGAGATAAAGGTGAGCAATGAAGGACTTTCTCTTAACCTCTTCAGAAGCAGCTTTTCTCCACTTTTATGCTTTGTATATCCCTCTTCATTCTCCTGCTTCCGTCTTCTTTCACTCCTTTCCATTCGGCTTTTTTATGAACAAGCAGACTTCAGAGATTCCTATTCTCTGACTGCCTCTTTAGTTCCGTCATGTCTGTTAATTATCAGAAGCTCAGTAATTGGCCTTCTAGCTAATTGGCCCAGGGACTGCCAGACCCAACAAAAGCTGAGTAGACTGGGACACAGTGGGGACTGTCCCACTCCACTGTCTAAAGACTCTCATCGACTCCCTCGCAGCAATTACTGCTTTTGTGAAGAGGCTGATTAAGTCGTTGTGGTACACACACAGACATACACACACCTACACACACACTTTTAATGTTTCTTATATTCGCTCTCACTTTTTTAGACTCCATTTTGGGCAATTTATCACTCATCCTTTTTTAGTGATGATAAAGATATGTATAATAAATATATATTTTATATGTGTTTATTTACTAACATTACACAGATGAATTTCCACACGGCTAATACTGAAATAAAACTTTCTCTGATAACACAGATATGAGAATGATTGATTAGCTGTGGATGAATCTACTGATATGCATTCATCATTGCATGCATGCAAATGTGTGTAATCATATAAAAAGGAAAAAGACATTTCACAAATATATTATCGCAGCCTATTTATCTTAACTTGGTGAGTGATCTGTTCACTGGAGTCTCTCAGTCTCCTGTTTCTGTCCCTGCCTGAGGCAAATAAGCTTTCATGAACTGTCCACTTATCCAGGAACTCTCACCTTTAGCCTCTTCCTGCTCCTTTCTCTGTCTGTCTCCCACTTACACTTTCTTGTTATTACCACAGTGCAGGGTAACAGTATGAGTCTGGCACACTTATTGTGTAGACAAACATGCTCTATCTGTTTGTTTGGAAGTTTGGTTAGTTTTGCAGCTGCATCTGGTTAGGTTATCTGGTTTTAATAAGATTAATCACAGTCCTTACATTTGCAGTGATTTCTAATCTTGGTCTATTTTAATATTTTAAAAGAGAAATTTGTGTCTGCACAACAGGAACAAAACTTGTATATTTTCTTTAAATTGTTCAGCTATTGTTGAATTTAAGATCCTTGCTACCTTGCATTGATATATCTCAGTCAGTCATGTGATACAGTACTTTAAGTTTAAACAGATAATATAATTACAACTATGTCAAGTGTTGTTAAACCTGTAGCGTATAATAAAACTCTGATCATTGCCTTTTCAGGACCTATCGATAAAAACTGGTGATTATTCATGGAGATGTTTTTTGGCAATTATACAAATAGTTGTCCTACCTGGTGGTTGGGTTGCGTGGTTTCCAGTGAACTGCATTGGGATGCAGAGGTCATTATCCATGGGAAACTTGTCACAGGTCAGCATTTCTGGCCAGGGGAAGCCGTAGGTCTCCATCACCGGAGCACAACTGTCCCTGACAGCCTCGCAAAGTGAGCGGCAGGGATAGATGGGCCTGTCCAGACACACAGGAGCAAATAATGAACACAGGAAGACCTGTGTGTCAGCATGGCACCTTTTGGCCAGAAGGGGCACCCAGCTGCCAGCCTGCTGTTTAACTTCTGGCATGGTCTCGTGATCCAGAAGGTTGGGAAGTCTCATCTTCTTGTAGCCCACATTGTGGCACAGCCGCAGGTCAGCTGGTATGTCCACACACTGGGGTTGCTTGGTATAGAAGCGACCGTTGTGGTAGTTGTCCGACTGCCAGCTGTAGTAATCGTACTCATCTGCAGCCACAATGGTGAGGAGGAGGGTGAAGAGTGACAGGCCCACTGCCAAGCTGAGAGAGCCCTGCGTTAATGCCCACTTGGGGCTCTTTTGTCCATGTGCCATTGCTTTCTAAATTCAGATTAACAATTCAAGAAGGCTGTATCCAAAGTCTTCAAAGTAACTCAGTGAAGACAAAATGCAAGAAGAGAGGAACAAGTGGGGCAGAGTACAAGCTGTAATCCTTTTTTTCTCTCCTGAGAATAGATGTAGCAGATTGAAAACAAAAGTGTTTAATTCCCTTCTTCCCTGGAGAGTCAGTCCTCTAAATCCTCCCTAAAACACCTTCCTGTGTGTGTGTATGTGTGCCTCAGGTAGTGGAGTGGGGAGGCAGCAGTCAGGGACAGGGGAGCACACAAGATGACTTCTAATTTTTCTAACTTGCCCTTTCACAGCTTTGCACTCTCCTGCTCTTGCCCTCTCCTAGAACTGCCTCCAACCCTCTGTTCTGAGTGTTCTCTATCAGTCTGTAGCAGTAAAGAGGAGTACCTTGGTTTTTAAGAGGCATCGGTGGCTGCCTTCCGCAGCTGCCTGCCCCCCTAACAGGATCTAAGACCATTCATCTTCCTACTGGCCACCCTTGGACTCACTCACAACAGCAATAACCAATTACAATGCCAGAGGGAGGCTCCCACTGGCCGTCCGGACACTCCTTCTCCTCCTTCTCCTCCTTATTCTTAACAAATCCCTCCTTTAAAACAAGTTCATAGGAGAACAAGATAAGAGACAAATCTTTAGGCAAGTTTCAGCTGTAGTTTTATATTCATCTACCACAAAATGCCCCAAAACTCTAAAAAAAAAAACAAAAAAACACTTATTACCCCCTTACCATTCAAGGAAGCTAACCCCACACATAACTGGTGTTTGGCTAGACTTTAAATCTTCATTAGTTTGAGGCAGTCTTTCACCAGCTCTTTGCTGGCACTAACACACACATTCACAAAAACAACTGCATACGCATTCAGGGGGATATATGAATTGGTTCTGGGGAGGTGGAGCATAAGATAAGTGAGGTTACAGAGGGCTGGTTTGTGCTGCCACAGGTGGTTAGGTGGTGTGCAGGCGCTATGGGAGATATGCTAATGTGTGTGTTGGCTGTGAAAAGAGGCACGCTGCCCTTCTGTCTCTTTCTATCAGTGCCACTGACACAGTGAAGGCCTTCATCTTTGGAGCAAACTCACTAGAGGGGTCACATTCAGATTCAAAAGGCTGTAGCATTGTGAACAGGATGTGGGATTGCTGGTTCACATGCAGGATGTTCTTGCATCTTGCATTTGATCTCTGTCATGCCTTAATGCTTTTTCTCATATGAATGGACTGTAAATGCAGGCTCATACAAATTAACCTGAAGTGGCTATTTGTTTGCACAAGCAAACATTTTATCATGACATTTCAGAATTATGGAGATGCAGGATAGTTCATCTTACAGCTATGCTGCTGACACAGTCTGCTGATTTAGGATTAGTTCTATTATCTGCATTTGGCAGCACAAATAAGAAGACTGAGAATGTGAATGCTTGTGTGTTATGCTGTTAGTGGTGTGCTTGGGTGAGTTTCAGGGACCGTATGGTTCTTTGCCTGTAGCGCAGAAGATAAAATCTGTGAAAAAGCCGACAGTCAATAAAATTTAATTCAATAGGAGAACATTTACAAAGATTAAAACATGATGTAATTTTTATTAAAAAAACAGACAATAAAACAAATCACAATATCTAAGAACTCCAATAGTTTCATCTTGACCACACTTTCACTTATATGCAAATTCAGGGAATTATGGATTACTGCATCATCTAATCATTCAAGGATGGAGCTAATAGCCTTATCTTCTCAGGCTGCATTTCAAATCCATGTTGAATTATTGTTGTGCAACACTGTGGAGTGATATTTCCGGGAATTAAAAAGCTGCCATGAAGAGCAAACAATCACAGCTCGCACTAAGCAGTTCCCACAATGCACAACATGGAGCGACGAGATGGCAGTCAGCTGAAATCCTGTCAGAAATGCTTACATCACTGCTCAAAGATGAGTTCAGTAAATCTTATTTGGTTTGGATATGTTTATTGTCAAAATTGACTGTGCTTGTATTTTTCCACTCCATCCCTCTGGCCCTGGCTTCAGTCTGAAAAATATTATATTGTCCAAGAATATAAACTGCTTTGCAAACCTTTGCACCATATGGCTAATCAATATTACTCACAGCTAGTAATCTTTGGACCTTAGTCCTTCATGAAAGAGGGGTTATCTGTGCACACATCATAATCTTGAAGTAACTTGTATCCATGTTAGTGCAGCAGTGACCTATTTTAAAACTGCCAACGTTTCCTCTTGACACAAGCACAGTGTCCTGCCTTCAAGTCAGTAACAAAAGTGTCTTTCATGGTAATCAATCAACAATGGTTGTCTCCTCTTGTTCTCCTTCCCCTAACTGGCCCCTGTGGCTACTGGCCAATCTATTCCTCTCTTAAATTTCAAGCTCTCTGATTGGATGTGGGTTATAAGATTAGGTCCAGCCTGTATTGTTGTGCCTAAAGGTTTAATATGGTTTGAAAAGAGTGTCTCAGCAATTGTATGAGGAAATGTGTGTGTGTGTATGTGTGTGTGTGTGTGTGTGTGTGTGTGGGGGGGTGTTAAGAGATATTGGCTGTATGTGTGTGTCAGGATGATTGTGAAGAGGAAAGACTGGAGAGTGGGTGAGGTGGCCAGCCACCCCAATATGCCATTCAAGCACAGTTTAAATTCCACACCACACAAGAAGATAGATGGGATGATGTGAAAGACAACACACACCAGCATAGAGCCTGAAAGAGAGTCTTTCTCTGATTATGCTTCTATACAAAGATAAAAAAAACAGGACATTTTGTTTACAATCCAAAACAATAAGTACTTTTCTGCATCAGTTTTTTTATAGACAGATGTGAAATGTTTGTAGTTGCAACCAAGAATTTCTAAACATTTCAGAAATATGTTTTATTTCCTGCAAAAGAGCAAAAAATAGTTACTTTGTGCAGATGCAGCTATGTAATGTTAACAAGGTTTTACAAATAAGTGAATGGGTTATGTAAGAGGGTTGTGCAAAGACTTTATCCATGCAGTAACAGGTTTTCAGTAAACCCCCACCTCCTCACTACGCACACACACATACACACACACACACACACACTCACACACACACACACTAACAATAGGGATTAGCTTGCAGAACTGTCAAAATGTGTGTGGAACACACAGAGCCACGTCTTCCACCAATGGTTTTTCTTCTTTTTCTTTATTCATCTCTCTTGTGCATAAACATGCAAAAACACACATATCACACATATTAAGTCTGAAACTGTGAGTTTAGGGAGAGTTATTTAAATACATTTCACATTTACCAGGCAATTTTCTAAATGTAGAGTCCATTAACTTCACATTATGACAGAGAAGCTCATTCAAACTATGAATTAGTAAAATTGCTTTGATTCCCTCAATTTGAGTGTTTGAAACAAATACAGTCAAATCCCTGCAATCTAAAAGAGTTTGTTCTCAGCTTAAAACTCTGATTTTGAAACTAATTTGTAAACTGGAATAATCAAGAAATCCATAAGCAATTGACTAATCTTGTTTACACACATCCCAAAGTGGCTGAGATTACGTTTTATTTCCTCAACGAAAAGGGGGAAGACCACATGTTTTTCAGGGCTGCAAAAAAAACAAACTTTTTTCACTTTATTTTAGTTTGAAATGTTGCCATGTATTTTTTTCAATGAATAAAATGCATCAGATCAAATTTTGCACATTTCCGTCATTTATTCATATCACTGCATAAAGAGCAGTAGTGTCAGTCTCCAGACCACAAGAGATAGATATCCAGGTCAACTCAAAACAAAATACATCAGCAAAGTGCTTAATTTCATCAAGGATGTCACAAATCTGTACAAATGTGGGGGCCTGAGTGCCACCAGGAAATATCAGGGTTTTGTGGTTAGATTGATTTCTGCCTCACTTCATTTTGCCTGCTCAGCTTGAGGGCAAAAATGACTTTGTCAAAATGAGGCCAATGCATGTAGCTGCTGGATTGGCAGGGAATTATGTTGGAAGATTTTAGTACTACAAGGTCTCATCTTGCTAAACCTGTACATGCTAGGCAGATATGCTGCTATGTCTGCTGTCTCTTGGACTGAGCTTTGCTCAGCATAAATTCAGGATCACACAAATTTTATTGGCTTTTTTTTCTTCACTTATTTAACTCTATCATGCTTTGACCATGCTGACTGTTTAGATATCAGACTGACAACATGTTCAGGAGGAAAAGTCCTACAGTCAAAAACACAATCAGATAATTTCTTCTCTCTCTGCCTCCTTTAGCCACACATGCTCAAGCAGACACACTCACACCTCCTTTAACTGTCAACTTAAACCCTTAAAAGCTGGCTTCAGCTTCCCTGTAACAGACTCTTTGTAAGGAGGCTTTGAACAGCTCATCGTCATGGAACCCAATGTAAAGCGACAGAAAGAAGAAAGGAGTTGCCCAACTGAGGCTTTTTAGTTGCATGTCAGCTTCCAGTAAAAATCCATGATTGACAGGAGACTTCCTCTAAATGTTGTGACAGACATATGCATGAGCATATAAAGACAAGCTGAGAATACCTTTAACAGAAAGGTATTACAATCAAGCCAGAGATGACGACTGTCATCAACGTTTTGTGCAAAACTTGTAACCACTGTGCTAAAATTCACACAGTTGTTGCATGTGTGCAACCGTGAGTACAGCTGCATATCCAGTTTGCAGTTCTACTTGGAAAAAATGTGTTTCCTTCAACTGGGGAATGCAAGCGTCAGCTTCAGTCTCGTCACTCAGCTCATTTTCAGCCGCATATGTTTCATCCGAACATCTTGATTTTGTTCAAATGCATGCACTACTTAACTGTGCAGTCAGCTATAAATAATAAGGAATGAAATAGGAGAGGAGAGCAGGGGAGAAGGTGAAAAGGTAAGAAGAACAATGTCCTCAAGAGTGCATGCCCCGGGGAAATGGTGTTTTTTTCACAGGACTCTTTACAGAGCACATCTAAAGCACATTTGGTTAGCTTTACGGTGAAAAAACATTTTCTGTTGACTGATTTAACTAACTTCATTACAAGCTGGATAGAGAAAAGAGTAAACCCCGTCCCGCAGGACAGTTTTACAAGTTGATCTGTATATTTTTAAGGAAATGAAATCAGATCAGTTACAAAAATCGAGTTAATTAGTTTTGAAGATTCAAAAGAAACTCTGCAAGTTGCAGGGACTGAAACTTGACTCTACTGTAATGGAGTTTCATTTGAGGGGAGTTGACTTTCTTCAGGCAACCACACGGTCAAACTGTAGCAATTCCAGACACATTCCTTTAACTGGTTTGGTAGAATAAATAAATAAGGAGATTTTTTTAAGCTGATTTATTTAAATAAAATATATTAAACATTTTCAAGCAGACCAGTTTCTGCTTTGACCTCTTCCATTGAACTCCTAGTCTGTATGTGAGCTACTGTATAGCTCGGTGATTGTCAGCTCTTAGTGTTTGGTGTCATTTTAAGTTTAGCTATTTGTAATAGCATAAGTTGTATGTTTAGAAACTTACAACATTTACCGTGATTTATGAAGTGCATGTTTCAATATCACATTGGCCTGTTTGCTGTTTTGTACATGAGTGTATCTAGTTTGTTGTGCCACATCAATAAAAACTTTAAATCAGCTTGATGAAATCCTCTATAAAAAAAGCTGTTTTTCCAAGTTGTTTTTTGTGTATAATGTTGCAATTCCGTTAAAAATCCTTTGGGAACTGTCTGCTACATTACCCAGGCCTGAGATGTTGTGCAACCACATGTTTCTACATTCCTTGAACTTTTATACAAGAAGTTTGTTTCCCAAATATCATGGACTCTGCTGAGCAGCCTTCACCCTATAAATTTTACAGCCTTCCTAATTTATACACACTATGATTGTGACACAAAACTCTTTAAACGGTACATAAAAAAATAACATTAAAGTTCACCTGTGATCAATTTTATGGACCTCATTTTTCAGTATTTCACAATGTGAAAAGAATCACAGTTAGATAGCAAAGTCAGTTTATAGTCCCAGGTCTAAGTACTGGAGGCAACATAAATGTGATTTGATTTGAATGAAATACACCCTTTCCTTGCAGCGGGGATGTATTTCGGGGGAATACACCACCCCTAACACTCTGTGTTACTGAGCTTTTCTGATAAGGTGCACATTTGTTTCTGAAGTACTTCCTGAAGTTTAAAAGTGATGGAAATAAGAAAGAAGGCTCAAGAATCCGAACGACTAAAGTTGTGATGAAATTTATTTTAATTAGTTGCGATAAAATAGAGGCAAATTGTCTTCAACAGTATTTCTTTGACAAAAAAAAGCCCAAATGTACTTTCTCAGATGATTCATTATTCATTATATCTAGCAGACACTATTTACAACATGCTATTTTTGTATTGTCTGTCCTGTTGACAAAAGACATTCCTGCATCATAGTTTTACCATCTCTGTCTGCAGTTTTCAGAGCATTTCTAGATATTAGGCCAAAAAATATTGCCTAGAGAGCAGATTCAACTTTTGATCTGGAAGTTTGAATTTGAGAGTCAATAGAAAAAGATTTGTCGATCATCTGAATAAGTTTTGGATCAACACAGATGATAAATGGCAGCTATAACAGGCTCTGTCTTCTTTAGATTAGCACAATTTCAGTTTGACTGCTTTTAAAATTATCCAGTCTCTTGGTAATTTATTATTTCATTTTAAATTTCAAAACCTGTTTTTATGTTTACTTGTGCTATAATTTTTATTTAAAACCCTTTTCATATTCATTTGCTTCTTTTTTTCTGCTTCTATGACAGGTACAATATTCAGATCCAGCAGTGTACTGAACCATTATTACTGTTGTGAGTTGGCACAGACTGCTTTATGTCATTATGTTGGTCTAGGTACCAAGGGATTTGATTGCATGCGTTATGTTGCAAGATTTATTTTTTGGAGGGACAAGTTCCTCAGCAATAAAGCATGTGAAGCTCCATTTGATCAGTTGATGTTTGACTAAGCAAATGTTATTCATACGTGGCATAACAGGTGTAGTCCAGAGATTCATTTGTAGACATTGTTGCAATTTTTATATATTGGATTTCCATACTTACACCTGGGATTGGCTCCATCCCCCGCAACCCCGTTTGGGAATAAGCGGTAGAAAATGGATGGATACTCTCACATAAGGAAAAACGGCTCTTCATGAATAAACCTAAAGAACAGCTCAGTGACTGTCATCATGCAGAACCTAAAGGGTAAAAAGTGTTCACATAAAAGTGATCCTGCTGAGGTGACCTCCTCTACCCAATGGTCAGAGGCAGGCCACCTGAGACCAGGGCAAATAGCAGTCAGCCCCAAACAAGGACCCCAGCTACCAAACCATAGGGAAAACCAAGCATCTGTCTAGGAGGCAGCAGAGGGAGATCCCAGCCAGAGCCCCCCACAATCAGGGGGAATCGTCAACCCCGCCGGGCACCGGCTGCCCAGGGCAGGCAAAGCACCGGCCCAGGGCCACATTTTTTTAATGTGAATGTGTCAACAAGTGTCAATTTACTGTCTCGGTCTCTGATCTCAGGCACACTGCAAGTCTAAGCCGGGCTACCATGGCTCAGCTGGCATCTATACAGAAATCATGAGACAATAAACCCCAAAATAACATAAATGCTTTATTTTCTGCTTCAGATTGTGAATCTCTCAATGAGAAACACATCTAAAGTGTATTGTTGCAGTTTGACACTGCATGGACAAGGTGAAAAAACAGTTTGTGTACAAATCACTGGGCCAATTTACCATTAGACTGATATTAATCCATTACTGATATAATTCCATAGCAACAACAATATGTTTCAATGGTCTATAGGCACATAACTGAAGCATTCAGTGACTAGCAGAAGTCGACAAAAGGGAGGCATAAGTCAGCTGTGCATGATTAAAAAATGGTGCTGCACTGCATAATGCCATGTGTCCTGAGCAAGTCCTGCCGAGATGAATGGAAGTAAGAACAAGCTAGTTAATTGTTAGGTACAATGGGGCTTTTCACCAATGCAGTGTGCAGACATGCTGTCTTACTGTGTTAATGGAAGAACAGCAGTTTCACTTTGGCAGCGAGGCTGCTGTTCCAAACCACTTCATCTGTCCTCCTCCTGTCTGGCTACCATACACCTATGCTAGTTTTGGACAAAATGAACTTTTGGAATGAGAAAAGCATAATTCTCTTCTCTCTGTCTCACTTACCCTCTCATGCACATTACCCCACACATACTAATTTGAACAGATGAAAAATGTCAAGGGCGGACCACCTGGTTATTCCATGCCTGGTCAGAGGAAAATCTCCGCCGTCTTCATCAATGAGACGCAGTGTGCAGAGTGTGCCCTGTCCCACTCACATATCACTGCCATTAGACAGGCATGTGCTGGGCCAGTTCCAGGGCAGTGCCTGCTGCTCTGCTCACTGAAGTCTAATTTCAAGAAATCTACACCAACTCTGCCAATTATGCAGGTGCAAAAATGTTACAGAAAGAATTTGAAACATGATTGCTCTGCTCAGATTAGCCTTGCATGAATTCGGGGAGAATAAAAGTCTGTTTTTTAAGCCTAAAAAATGTCGTTTCAGCTATGAAAAAGAAAGTCAGTGACCTGGCACAGTCTGACCTGGTCAGACTCAGTACACAAAAACATTATTGCATTTTTCCCTTTTATCTCACAATGGGAGAGCTTGTATGAATAGGAACAAAGATTTTGTTGAAATACACATTTGGCTAAAAAGTTGTAATGAGAGTGTATCTACTTGTTAACAAAACTAAGAACACTGATTATTATTTTTTATCCTGAAAGCCATTCTTAAGGCTTGTTGGCTGGAGGCCTTCTTCAATGATCTATCAGAAAGATCTCATCGGAGCTTATCTCTAATGAGGTTGAGCAGCAAACAGTAAGTGGCTTAACTGAATAGTCAGATCCATCCCTCGGGTCTCGTTTCAGTTCTGCTCGGTTTTGTTTCCTATTTCTACACATTACCGTTGGTCTACTGTTCAGACGGTGTACATTGGTGTTGGCCAGTCTGCTACAATCTGCTATTTATTTTCTTCTAGTGTTTCCTTAAATATTTTATCACACTAGATGAAGTGTTGGGATACAGGCTACTACACATTTTCTCAGTTTTTACTGTATTGATGTTAATGGGGAACTCAGGCACACTGCAGTAAAAAGTTTTCATTTCTTTTTCTTTTTGTCCCGTGTCATGTCATGTTGGATTAGCAGGCTCAATTTGGTACTTACTGTAATTAATCTAAAGCCTTTCCACACAGGGAGGGATTCAGTTTCATGTGCTGTGAAGAAGAGCAATTGCATGCTGCATCCTTTGGGCTTTCCTTTATTCTTGTTCTATTTTAGTGCTTCTCTCTTGTCAGCAGATTTAAGGACTGGCTCTGAGTCCCTAAACAACTGTCTCTTGGGACATAGTTTTCCTTTGGCAGGTGATGATGAGCCATTTTGATGTTTCTCCTCACTCTTCTGCCTGATCCCTTGTTTGTGTGACTGTCTCCATCTCTGTTCATTTCCTGGCATAATGCCTTGATTATTGTTGGACGGTTATACTTTGTGCAACTCGACACAATCACAACACACATTAATTTTTAAAGCTGAATGTTTTCATAAATTGAACAGTCAATCAATTTCTGATGTTCTCCTAGTGTAAATAAATAAATAAATTAAATAAATTCTGCATTGACTCACACAGTCATATTAGTCCATAAACATCCATTATCCATCCATAAAATGCAGACATGTGGATATTGATGTTGTTTTGCCAAAATGTTACAGCACAAGTTTGTCCCCATCTTGTTATATATTAGCTCACTAATATTCCCCTCCAAAGAGATTCCCAATCTTACCTATTTCACCTCCATTATGCCCTACAAATGTCAGATATATGATGACAGAAATCATGTTTTTTTAAATGAGAAAACTGGAGAAGATGTTGTTTCCTGCATCTAAAACCCAGGTGGACTCCAAAAATAATCTGTGCTCACTCTTATTGTTTGAAAAAAAGTGTAGTTAATTAAAATCAGATGAACCAAGAAATTCTCATATGACGTTTCCATTCCCCTGTGCAGTTTAATTGTTAGCTGGTACATAGAGAGAGACTAGATAACAGATCATCAGCGATACTGCAGGGAAATATAAAAATGGAATAACTATGATGATCAAAGCAATAGGGAGCAAGAAGACGCAGACAAGCATGGTTTGATTAGTTGTAATAAAGCAACAAGATTGACCAACCGTTCATTGGACAGCCACAAATACACACACACACACACACATTCCTGCACACATGCACACACAGCTATAATTCACAGCATATCTGCTTTTGGCCCTTTCCCTGTCGAGCTGGGGCCAAAACTCAGCACAAGACAGGAAAGCTGTCTGGAGTGTTGAAAGAACAAAACACTTCAAAGACAGTGAGATGGCTGCGTAGATAGAGGGAGAGAGACAGCACTAAAAAAAACAGGGGAAGAAGAAAATCTATCTAAATTGCACTCAGAGAGAAAGACGGGGTGATAGAAGAGGAAATGGAAGAAATTGAAGAAAGAGGTAGAAAGTGAGACTGCATGCTGAACTTTTTTTCTCTTATCGTTTTGTTTCATGCAATTTTTCTCAGTAAAAGCTGATCTTCCTAAAACATGGAGAAGCATGAGAAGCATTATGAACTGTTTTTGTTTTTCCACACTTTTTGTAAATTCTGTAAATCTTGACTTCTTTGTGTCATTGTAGTTCACACAAACATTTTGGGTTCCACCAGTTCTGGGGAAGAATAAGTGAGCTGTGCCTGTTCAATGTGGTATATATATATATATATATATATATATATATATATATATATATATGTGTGTGTATGTATGTATGTATGTATGTATGTATGTATGTATGTATGTAGGTAGGTAGGTAGGTAGGTAGGTAGGTAGGTAG
>JBAMIG010000017.1:12364914-12380750 GCA_037177335.1 Kiunga ballochi | reverse complement strand
TCAAGCAGGTGGTGTCCTGGGTGTGAGGGGTCGGCCGCTATCCTCCCTGCTCTCTTCAGGGTTCTGGAGGAGAAGAGTTGGTTCTTCAAACCAGAGTTGAACCCTGATCTCTCATAATGGGAAAAACATTAGCAGTCTGCCAATAGAAACCATTTCAATTCAAGGTTTAGATGGACACAGAGTGGTTGCAACTATTATAACAGAGAATATTTAAAGTCACTAGTTAGTATATATTAGCTGAAAACAAACCTTGTCTTTTAATAAGGGATCTGATGAGTGTTCAGAAAATTTAGATCTTATTGTAATCATTAAAAAGAACATCAAGACATTCATCGGGAAATAAATTAAGTTCTGTTTTCACTTATTCATGGATACTTTTTAAGCATTTCACTATTATATTACAAAGTTTGCAGGTAAAAATTACAATGTATTTTTTGTCTGAAGACAGGTTTTATCAGTATCACATCTGAGTGAGACAACAGATATTTTGTTGAGACCAAAATTTAATTAAAGTGTTGCCACATTTTTACAGTAAAGGTGCTGGAAAAAGGAAGACAAGAGACATAGACCCTGTTAAAATTCACCCCTCTCCCTGGGGGGGTGGGGGGGGTTGCTTTCGGGCTTTTGAGGCTCTGGGCCGGCGCTCTTTCTTCTCTGGGCGGCCAGTGCCGCCTGGGTCCGCCTGGGCCCGCTTGGGCCCGTTCCCCATGATTGCGGGGGGCTCTTGCTGGGACCTCCCTCTACCACCTCCTGGGCGGTTGCTGGGTTTCCCCGGGGTGGGGTGGCTGGGATCCTTGTTTGAGAATGGATGCCAGTTGCCCTGGTCTCGGTGGTCCAGCAACATATGTAGATTATTTTGAATTATATTCATCCACACCTACGTTTTCCTTTAATATTTTGCTTTTAACTGATTTGCTAAGTTTTAATTGTGAAACAAAACTAATTGCCTACTTTGATTATTGCCATATTTTTACTTCATTACATTTGTTGGATGAACGCAATAACCAGCTGTAGTAAAAATATGCATGTTACATGTACTTTTTGGTCTCCATATGTGCATTAAACAGCTTCACATACACCTTGTTGTTTACACATATTTACAATCAAAGACCCTGTTAAATCTTAATGAGTTTGACTCCCAGCCAGCAGATTCCTACTTGGATAAACGATGCTCAACCGTGTGCCGGTTATTGCATCTATTTATAGTATGACTTGTTCATCATGATGCCAACAAAGATAGAAGCTGTTGAGAGAGGTGGAAAAGCAAAGAGAGGACTATTAAAAGCCCTGGCAGTGAGATGACTTTGTCTTTTGCAGATGAAAATAGTAGGCTTGGATTCTATTCTAGGATGTTAGTGTACAGATGAAAGACTGGCTCTATGCAATGTCTGTTTACAGTCTGCCTTTAGCTTTATTTTTTATTTAAAAAAAAAAAAACACTACTGCTGTTTTTGGAATTTTTGGAAGTGAGACAACATAAAAATTCAGCAAATAAACTTAACAGCCAGATGCTTTTTGAGATTCTTTTAAAATGTTTTTGCTTTTTTTTAAGTTGAGTAGAAACTCTAAAATGAGTGCAATCTTTTTTCACTGTTTTCTTTCACATTCTGCTTTTCATACTTTGCTCCCTCTACACTCTTTTATCTCTAATTGCCATCCTCTTGAGGAAAGTAATTTAGATCAGCAGGGGATACGTTTACTCTGGCAGTTCAAGTGTAAAACATACCACTCACAGCCAAAGTGCTGTAAAGAGGACTCTTTCAGTGTTATTACAGTAGCTGGGCCTGTTGGTGTTGAAGGAATGCAGCAACAGTACTAGCTACTGTAAATCTTCACTGTTTTCATATCATAAAATTTCAAACATACTCAAACATATCACAGTGAAGGCTTGTTTTACCTACGTTATCAGGCAACATATGAGCTCAAACGCTGAGAAAACATGGAATTCTCTAAATACTGTATAGATGTCACTGAAATCCTGTGTACACAGTTTGTAAGAAACAGAAAGAGATAGATCTGGAATGTGTGAGTTAATATAGAAAGTGCAGGAAAGAGACTGGCAAACAGCAAAGAAAAATGCTCTACTCATTCCTCCATCTAATGTCTCTGTTTTTGTCCCTGTTTTGTGTCTTCTTAGTTCCATAATCTCCAGGAGATGCAGCACAGTGCGTCACTGGTAATGAAGGTGTTCATACAAAGAGATTACGGTGACGGGATTGTGTGTCGATTTCAGACCAAATTTCCAACAGAGCTTGAAACAAGGGTAAGCATCAGCATAAACTTGCATATACATTTCTCTAACTGTTACAAGTATAATTATGTATCAGTGATGGGACCCCAGAACTATGTTTTGATTGGAGTTTCCACCCGGTCGCTGTTTTACTTTTGAGCCTGGGTTTGCTTCATGTGTTACACATGTCTGTGTCCAAGAGAGAAACCTAATGAGAAACGTGGCCTCTGTTACTGCTGTCCATGGTGAAGTTTCATTTGTTTAGATTAAAGCATGCATAGTAAATCCCCAGACAGAGTTTAGTGGAATATCCTTTTTATTTATCTCTTTATCCATTTTAAATTTTCCATATATAGCCATATTTACTTTGAGATTTATTTATTTCACTACCAACTAACCGACAGACAGACAGAGACAGACAGACAGGCATGAGTTAAAATCTCAAAAATAAATTTTAGTTTAATACTTTTAGCTGTATCTTAAAGATACAACTTAAGCACTTTATTCTAAGCCTTTTACTCTGGTTTTAGTAACCAAAGCACATAGTCAACACAGAGACAGACATAAAAGTACAAGGGGAAGACAGTGAAAGCACCAGTGCATCACCCTCTGGCAAATTCTCTCTTGGATGCTTTGACTGCAACATCTTTTATTCATTAAGTAATTTGTCATCTTTGCTTCATGTTTTTTGAATTCTGCAAGTGAGTTGTGTCTACAAATTCCTGGAAAAAAAATGAGCAAAGTTTGTCAGTTTGTTATTTAGCTGAAAAACTTTCTTCTGCCATCATAGCAGAACTTGTTTTACTTGTGCAGCCCGTGTTATCTGTATGTTCCTCCAACACCTCCTCCTGGATGTCTGTTTCTGTTTGGAATTAGATTGAAAGAACTTTGCTTGAGCAGACAGTGAAAACTCTGAACTCCTATTATGTGGAAGCTGAAAAAATTGGAGGTCAGTCATACCTGGAAGGCTGCCTGGCTTGTGCAACAGCTTACATCATCTTCCTCTGCATGGAGACACGCTATGAAAAGGTAAGAAAAAGGTCTCAACATATTTTAAGGATTTCACACAAATTGCTTTTACTGACCAGAAATAGTAATGTGAAACAAATGGATGACTGAAATAAGGACAGCCACACATACAAATGTGTGAAATGGAAAATATAGCTAATGATGGTAATGTGTTTAAAAAAGAATATCAAAACTTTATCATCCTTTGCTGCCATTGATAGGAGGTAATATAATGGTTGAATATGTTGATTGTTGACCTAATAAAAGGACTGGAGGCAGAGGGGAAATGCACCTCACTTTTCAAATGAAATAAAAAAGACTCATTGTATCGTTGCAAAACAAATGACTGCAGTAGACTTTTAATATTTGCACAGAGTCAGACTTCCTGTTTATTAAACTTGTGAAACTTTCTTTCTACCGTTAGTCTTTAGCTGTCAGTCTGTTGCTGTATCACTTTTTACATGTTCTACAAAACGAAAGTGAAAAGGTGAAAAGGGATTAGTTAGTCCTTGAAGACTCCACCGTTTTCTGTAAATCTAAATGTGACGAAGCAGCCTCGTCACTGACTGGCGTCCCTACTTGCGCTGCACACGCGCGCGCACGTACGCACACACGCATACTTGCTCAGCTAGTCTTATGAGGACAAACTCGCGCTGATTAAAGCCTGACAGTTAAGGGTAAACATACACATATTCAACATATTTCAGTTGCAACTTATTATGGATGCACACTTAATAACTTGCTAGGTGTTTGTGGTGTACTTACCATCCTCTTACTGTCTTCACCACGGTTTTGGTCCAAACAGAGGCAAAGTCCAAAGAGCTGTTAAAAAGCTGTTGAAGCTGTTGAAAAATGAGGATCCTGTTAAACATTGTGTTTATAAATAAAGGTAAATAATTAGTCCAAGGGGAGGAGCTTAAAGGATATAAGGAGCTCCTTCAGAAATGAGAGGAGTAGGATGTGTTTTGGTTGTATTGCTGGTTACAAAGTTATTTTGTTTGGATTTATAACGTGATGTTACAGAGAACAAAGGACCGTTCTCTTTGTATATATGTATATAGATTCACTGAAACTTTGGAGCACATTTATTTGCACTGTTGAGCACGTTGTGGGAGTACACCAGCCAAAAAACCCACACAACTGAGAAGCGACTGGTTTGTTGGTGGGCAGAGAACTCCGTCACACTAAAGCACACAGTTCACCAAAGGTAAATCGACTATTTTAAAGACATACAATAGTAGGACCCTGCTTAAGGTCCGGGAGCCTTAAACAATTTTCTGTCATCTCTTTTTTTCCAGCAGCACAAGTCAAATGAAACTTTTAGGATGTGCATGTGCATTTAGTGCATGAAAATTGTGGAATATTCTTGAAAAGCTTCTGAGCCATAAGTATCTAAGGCCCAATCCTCATTTCTTTACTTGTCTTTCCCTGAGTCCCCCCTTCCTATTATGCAAGAACAAGGTCCCCCTTTTATTTAGTAAATCAAGGAGTGGGGTTGTCTCATCCAGCTGACCCAATTTTACAGCAGTAGGAATAGATTATCACTATTCTATGATCTCTAAACTAAAAGGAGGCAACTTCCCCCTACAAAAATCACAAGAAGGGCCTAGTTGGGTCAAGTGAAAGCAGTGGGATGAAGCCCAAATGCAACGTTAATGAAAACCAGCACTAAGGCACACACACAAATCTAGTTCATAAGGTCAGAAAATAGGTCTCTATACTTACTGACTTACAGAGAGAAACCCCCAGTTCATTACATTTCAATGTTGCTTTGGATGCCACGCCTTTGTGCCTGTAGGTCAGGTACAGCACACCAGCTGTAGTGTGGTTAGACTCAAGATGTCCTTAAATAAAAAGGGCAGGTGGTTAAAACTCTGTACCGCTATATGGTTGCTTGCCACCCGCTGAAATGGAACAAGAACACACACATACACAGTGTGATCACACACACAACCGCAGTGACTTTGATGAATCCCCTTGTGATTTTCTATAAACCTACCTGACTGGCATTAAGTTCCAGCATGTCTCTCAGTTCTGAACTTCCTCACCCACAACATAAAATCTGCTTCGTTTCGTCCCATTTTGTAAGCATTTCTTTATCAAAGCTGTGCCGAGGAACTCTGAGCTTGACCAAGAAACAAAAAAGGATGTATTGCTGTGTTGAAGCCATGCAGAAATGGCTTGATCTGAGACACCTTTCATCTCCTTGTCAGCTGGTGCCGCTCCACTGAGATCCTCAAATGCTATCAGAGAGAGCTGTTTATTTACTTGTTTAACTTTATGAACAATGTTTTGACCAACGACAATAAAACACAACCACCCAGGTCGAGGCTGTGTGCCACACAGCAGTGGATCTTAGATCAGTGTGCTGATTCACCAGGAAACCTGAAGTTCCTTGATGCTTACATCTTGCTACATCAAAGGCACTGATTGCTTCCAATGTGTCAGAACAAATACATGTACACACAAGCATTCATTAAACCTTCATCATGCATAGTTTGCATCTTTCATCTCCTTCTTTTTCATTCTCCGCTGTTGACAAGAACATGGCTTTTCACACAGTATGAAATTTGTTCTGACGTATGTATACACACACATTCCTCAATGTTGCACTTTAAATCATTAACATAAGCAGAGGATTGTGTGTATTTGTACATTCAAAAGGCAACTCCAAGAGCGGCTGTCACAAATACCAGTACAATAGACACACAGCTCGGAGGCTCTACTGTCACATTGAAGGGACTAAACTGTCCTAAGAGCTTACAAGTAAGTGAAATGATTGACCTTTTCTCTGGACCACAGTAAAATGATTATTCAGGGCTTCACTCCATCATCTCTATCAGATATTTGACTCTAAATTTCCAAGAAAAGCCACTACTTACGTTGACTGAACTCGAACATGTATAACAATATGCTTACTATTATTTCACATAAATCTGTGTATAATGATTCAAAGCAAAGCGAGTAGCTAGCTGATGTTTGCTTCAGTCCACTTGCATGTCAGTAGCTTTAATGCTGTAATGCTTTCCAGACATTACATTGCAGGAGTTTCCAATTTTCAGTGAGAGACAGAAAGAAATATTTTTGTGTTATTTTGTCTCCACCAGCAAGGGTCAGCATATTAGCAGCTGTGCTTGCAGCTGTTAAAGGCCTTTGGTATCCCAAAGGAGCACTGCTCAGTGGGTTGTTTAGTCTCTTTTGTTTGAATCTCTCATAGATGAGTGCTGCAGTGACCTCCAGTGAAGTTATAAAAGAGGAGGTGAATCTGTCATGTTTAATAAATCAGTCAAGAAACACGCATCAATGTGTTTAACTTAAATAGAGCATATGAAAACTAGTTTCATGGTTATTGATTGGTAACATATTGTATATTGCTTGGACCTAGCTGACAGTATTATGGAAAGGTTTAAGAGAGTCTTTTGAGAAGTTTGAACGGGCATCATTGCTACAATTCTGCTGCATTGTTTCATCTTGCTTGAATAAAACTTTTTGGAAATGTTTTGGAAAATAAAAGAAGCAGTTTCCCTATTTTTATTTTCTGTGCAGAAGTTTGGGAGGCTCCTTTTTAGTCTATTTTGCATATATGTGAAAAGGGCATTTCACTGAAAAATTATTGATCCCTTTCGAAGAAAAACAGTTTTTGGCAAATGTTCCAAAATTGTGAGTCTTCACAAATGTGAAATACACAAATCAAATAATAATTGTAATAAATTTATATTGGGCTTTTCAAAGCACTTTACATGGTAGCTGCTATTCATTTAGTCCTCAGTCATTATAAGTGATGGTAAAAGTACACCCTGAGAAAAAATGATGAGAAACAAAGGAAACATATCAGACCATTCACACACAGGCTGCATTTCTAAATGATCTTTTAAAATACAATTTGAAGTTTTAATTAGTCACATGAGAAGACAGCTTGTTACCTCAGCTTAAAGCATTTTGCATTAAATGAGCTTTTGCGCTGAGAAGTCTGCAGCTCGTCTGAAGCTTGTTTATAAAGGTTTTTCTTTTCATGGTGGAGTTTTGTGATTGAAGTCCCTGTCGATAGTTTGCAGAAGCATTATTGAGCCAATGGGCAGACTTTCAATGTAAGAATGTGCAGTGCAACCAGAGGTACTGGATAGATCAGGCTTCCAAGAAAGGATTTTCAGAGTTGTCATGTTATTTTTGGATACAGATTTAGCTTTAGATTATTTAAACCTTAGTGAGAATATTTTTTGTAATTGTATAACTGCAGATGCAGCATCTTTGGGGTGTCCGTTTTCAGTTATACTACTGATATTTTACCAGAAGAATTATAATGAATTTTTTAAAGGATTTTTACATCAAACAGTGTTTTCAGTCTTTTGTTACCCGTCTTTATTTAGCTATTGTAATGCCGAGATTGGATACATAATCCACAAGTTTTTAATCCAAATTTGTTTAAATTTCAGAAAGTAGATGGCTCTACTTCTTAATAGCTACATGAAAAAGATGGCTGATGTCTGCCTAATTTGAGCTTCCTTATCATTAAGATGGTTATCTAAAAAGACCTTTTTCTTTCTCTCTCTTTTTGGCCTTTCAGTACACAATGCTTAGCAGAGTATGGTGTATCTGACTGACATTATTAGATAGAGTTAGGGAGAGGCATGGCATGACAGCATTGTTGGTGCTCACAGAGGTATATCTGAGGACAAACAAGCAGCTCCAGTCATGGCATTTGAGTTTATGCTGTCCATTTAGCAAGGCCAGCCTATCAGCAACATCCTTAGACTACATGATGTTGCTTAGAGCTCTTAGTTACTGTTCTTCACAAATGGTGTGTGCAGTTGTAATTATGAAGAGAATATACAAGCATGATTACTCATGTTTATGTATTAAGGCACGGTCTGAACAGACTCGCCTCACCGCTGCCTGGCTTTTTTGCACAGTTAATGCAATGTGATACCTGCAAAACCAGTAAGTGCATCCATTGCCAATGCAATGTAAATAAACTGTGCACGTCTCATTTTATAGTGTTTCAGTTTTGCCCTGAAATTCAACCAAGGCATGACATTAAGCCTGAGAGAGCCATCTTTTGAATTAGGAGTTAAAGCTTCCAAATGGAAACTTCAAAATGGGAAACTGCTTGCTCACCAGTTTCAGTAATTCAATTCATACGGCCTTGGTTCTCAAAATTGGTTTAAAAGAATGTATAAAGAAATCGCTGTACTACCTACAGCATAATGAAATGATTGTGAGTTTGGATTATAATCTTTAGGAAAAATAAAGAACCGCTATGAGTTTAGAGTTGGCTTTTCATTCACATTCACAGGAAGATTACAAACTCACTGCTTACATTTTTTCATCTTTTCCACTATAGTAAAGTTAAATTGTTTTGTTTAGCCTCATTTTCATACATGCATATTACATGTAACACTGAGTACACTTAAGAAAGTAATAATCAGCCAATGGCCCCTCTCATCATGTTCTCTGCAAGAAATTAATTTATTTATTTATATGTAATAATTTTAATCAAATCTTGATTCACCCAGGCACTAATACTGTCCTTTTTAAAGCATTTACAATATTTTATTCCAGGTGCTGAAGAAGATATCGGGCTACATCCAGGAGCAGAATGAGAAGATCTATGCCCCAAGGGGTCTTCTGTTAACTGATCCTATAGAGAGAGGAATGAGGGTTGTATCCTTTATCGCCTACCTAACCCCCTGTTAAGGTTTAGAACAGTGGAAAAAGGAAGGACTTATCGAGTCACTGGTATTTCTAAAGATATAAATTAAATAAATCAAAGTGAGATAAAAAATTTCCTTATTTAATAATTTATACAAACGCCTGTTGTTTCATATTATCTGTTCAATTTAGCTGTTTAACAAAATAACTATTCACAGGCATGAATCTAAAGCAGAGTGGGTTAAACAAAGTTTGAACACTTCAGTGAGAAAAGTTCAGAAAAGAAACTGGATAATGCCTCCAGAAGCCAAACAGTGTGTGGTTGGTTCTGTTTCTTTTTCTCAAGTTATTCCAACAAAATCTGTTGTATAATGATCTTAAAATATGTCGTTCATGGAATATATTTTTGAAGATAAATTGTTTTCAGAAGTGGTCAGCAGTAAGTTTCTCTTTGTCAGGATATATTCCCACTGCAGGTAGCAGAACGGGTAAAATTTCCAATAGAGCATTATGCAGCCACTGGCTGGACTGCAGACAGTGGGCTTTCAGTCAAAGGCTCAACCTTGTACCAGCTCTTCCAATGCACTTATAGGCTTCATGATTTCAATTTGTGAATACTGACTAGGTACCCCACATCTCTCTCCAAAACAATAGTAAATGTATCACTTATAAATGCATCCATCCATTCATTATCTGTACTTCTTTATCCAATGAAAGTCATGGGTAGCTGGAGCCTATCCCAGCAATCATTGGGTGGGAGACACATTACTCTGGACAGTTTGCCAGTCTATCACAGGACAAAGACAGACAGGCATATTATCAGTCACACACAAATTCCCTCCCAAGGTTTATTTTAAAATGACCAGTCAACCTATCATGTATGTCTTTCGTTGGCGGGAGGAAACTGGAGTACCTAGAGTACGTTCTCTGACAGAGAGAACACAAAAAACTCCGGCTACTGTCCGAGCCAAGGCTTGAGCCAGGGGCCTTCTTTTTGTGAGGCTAACTACACACAACCGAGCAGCCCTCACTCTCTTAATATAAAAAAACAAAACATATGCCCAACCTTCCTCTGTATTGGTTGATCATTAAAGATCACTTTAAAAGTAAAGTTCATGAGGTTAAAAAGGTACCAAAGTAACTTCCAAGCTGCTGAAAGCATCTCTATCTTTTTAAAACTAATTCATGTTCATGAAACAACCACCAGAAGCAAAGTAAACAGCAGTGATATGCATGGCAAGTCTGCAAGCAAAGCACTTCTCTATAACAACAACTATGCTGTGTGCCTGTAGCTTGCTAAAAATCCCATCGACAAGTCATGAAGCTGCAGGCTTAGATGAATGCTTTTAGAAAGATAGATTGGAAAACAGAACTTTTTTAGTTTATAGAGTTTAGTTTATAGAAAAGACAACACTGCATTCAACCAACAGACTGTATCTGTAAAACACAATGGGTTAAAGACCTAAAGAGAGCAGTTAATGTGAGACCACAAATCAGCATGTCACAGCTCATCAAAACTCCTCTGAACAGAGGACTGAACTAAAAGTCCACTAATCCATACATCCATTTTCTATCACTTATTCCCTGAACGGGGTCGCAGGGGATCTGGAGCCGATCCCAGCTGACATCGGGTGAGAGGCATAGTACACCCTGGGCAGGTCGCCAGTCCATCGCAGTGAACTAAAGGTCCTTGAAGCTAATGTATCAGCAGTAGCAGTAAAAACATTTAACTATGTTTATGGCTGCACCCACACCCCACACAATTACTGTCATGTTCCTTCATAAAAATGTGTAACTATAACTGGTATGTTTATGTGATAGTACCCATATAAGTCTTTCTTTGATCTCAGTGATCCTTGACACGGTGCCATCAGTTGGAAATCAGTGTGTTTGAAGACCGAGGCTCAGGCAGCTCCAGCCCCAGCAGCAGCATGTCATCTGGCAGCAGTGGTCGATGACTGGCGGGGCAGCACCAGGATTACGGGTACCACCACAGAGGCAGCGGGACACTCACCAACATCCGCATGCTGAAACATGAGAGCACCAGGTTTTAGAACAAGTAGAAAGAAAAGGCAAGGAGGTTCATCGACAGCGTTTCTACTCTCCCTGCTCTGGTCTGAAACGAATCACCTTGAAATGAGGAGCTGACTAATATAACCAGGCAGGATACTTACAAGTATAAACGCAACTGCAACACAATCCACACAGGCAGACACAAGTCTTTATAAGTTACCCAAACTAACATTATGATTTCTTCATTTTATTTTTGTGTTCATATTTTCTCTCATTCTGTCATGCTTGTTTCCATTAGTCCCTTCATCTCTGATTTATCAGGTTTACAGTAGTTAAACTGAAAGTCAGTGTGAAATAAAGACAGTGACCCCTGAAAGAAATCACACGATAACTGCTGATTCATCTGGAAAGTGTCCCTAAACTTCAGCAGCAGTGTGACATCTGACAGTAGGAAAACTGCCAACCACCTGGAAGACACAATGCTCTCTGTTCTCGCTGAATAACTGCATTTGTATCAGGTCGTTAAGGTTAAGTCACTTTGAATGATCGCAAATTAGGCCTTCCATAGGACCGTAGTCTGTTCACATGCGATTGGCTTCAATATCAAACAGCTAACAGAGAGAATCTTGAATTATTTATCTTTCTTATTCAACGTAGTCAATGCAAGTCATCCACATCACAGCTGAAGGTCATGCATACAAATGCACAAAACCATATCAGAGCACTCAGACATATCCTGATGGGGACAAGTGTGTGCATGAGTTTACACTGACAAATACAAACCTGCAACTATTAAAACACTGCTGCACATGCCTGCACACACATTGATGACACTTGAATTTGAGTCAACCTAACCAGAAATGAATGTATGTGGTCTCATCTCATTGGGAATACAAGCAAACACAGGCCCCATTAGGCTATGCTTGGTTCCCATTGAGCAGAGTTTATCTATGTGTTTGTGCCTGTCCCAGTGTCCGTGCCATCAGCACTAGTTTTTTATCCAATGCAAATTTTTAAATTTCTAAGATGTGAACAATCCTGGGCAGGTCTCTGAGAATGTTTGTAGGCTGGTATCATAAAAGCTCAAATATGTGTGGGATTTAATAAGACAGATGTAGTTTATAAATGTAGCAGTAAGCAGGAGAATCAACCCACACAGTCAGACCTAAAACTAAACCTCTTATAGCCTGTCTTTATGGTTGTCATGTTGATATAGATTACATTTAATTACAGGAAATAAGAAATAGAAACAGCTACATAAAAATATCTGTATGGCACTAGACATGTAATATTTTGAAATAAAATGCTGATGCAAACCAAAAGTTCACCTTTAACCACTTATCGTTTTCACTAATCTAAAACGAAACTATAGGCAATTTCAATCAGCACATCCCCAAGGTGCATGTGTGTGGGAGGAAGCCAGAGTACCCAGAGAGAACCCACGCTAACACAGCAAGAACATGCAAACTCCACACAGAAAGGCACTGTTCAGACGTTCCCCAGCCGAGGCTCAAACCAGCAACCTTCTTGCTGCGAGGCCACTGTGCTAACCATGCAGCCATCCTTAACTTATAATAGAATAAATGTAAATAATCACATTTAAGAAAGAAATCAAATTATTTGGGTTATTCTAGCCCAGGGGTCATCAACTCCGGTCCTCAAAGGCTACCATCCTGAAGGTTTTATTGTTTTCCTGGTACAACACACCTGATTCAAATGCAGATCTTCTCCAATAAGTTGTTTTATTATCTGCACCTGCTTGTTGATGAGCCATTGATTTGAATCAGGTGTGTTGTACCAGAAAACCCTAAAAGCTTCTGGATGCTAGCCCTTGAGGACCGGAGTTGGTGACCCCTGTTCTAGCCAATAATATTAGATATTATTCAAACATATAAAAGCAGATTTATTTATATGGTTTTGACTAAGTGTTCTGAAGCTGATTAAATCGAACGTGGTCATTGTTTTGTAATAAACTTGATATCTTCAGAGTAGCAACACAATGTCAAGCAAAAGATGAGACTTAAACTCTGATACATTGTTATTTGTTTTTGTGGGGTTTTTTTGTTGGTTTGTTTTTTGTTTGTTTTGTTTTTTTACTGCAGTTTCCATCGTCTTAAATATTTTACCATCTTAAGTTTTGTTTTTTATAAACTCCAGGAATGTAGCGTTTTGCTTCCTCTGCCAGAACCAGCTGAAATCAGACCCCTTAGCAAAGTCAATCTACTCATTGACAAATCATTGCAGAACGGATTAAGTCTTGCTTAATTCCAGTGGGTAGTTTTATTTACACTAAGTTTTACACACACATATGTTTTACTATAGCTGTTGAGTTCAGCCTCCTGTGCTCTTTTTGATGCCTTCATGTTTCATCCCAGTGGAATGGATATCCAACCTGGGGCTGATGGATTGACGAGTCTAAAAATGACTCAACACTGCCGATAAGCAACTAAAAGAGCTCATTGGACAATGTATAAAGAAAATAATGTCAGTGATCTGTACAGGAGATAAACTGTTCTGTATGTGCTTGTTTATCTACACTCAGTTTGTGGACTGTAGCAAAAATGGATGGAAACGTTAATTAATTCCAAATCATCATAACTGTCCAGGAGTGGTCGCTGAATACAGCGATGTGAAGAAAAAAGTACAACCTCTTTCAGTTCTAAGGTTTCATGTTTTGGGATTTAAAAAAAAAACAATTTAGTCCACAGTCAGGTCTTAAAATCAGATAAATATTAGGAGAAAACAAGTGTACTGTTGATCAAGTGTGTGAAATTAAGTAAACAGCATGATTCAGCAACTAGTGGAATCTCTTTCAGCAACCATAGTTCCATCTGTCCATACAGCAGGCTCACTGATGGACTAAAGAGTGTTTGTAAATGATCATCGCTGAGGACTTTCCTCCTTGGTGTTGTATTACCACACCAGAATACTTAAGAATTGCAAACTACTGAATGGACATCACACTGGCTGCTGCTGATGCATTACAGCCCTTTGCTGTTCTGACTTTTTATAGAACAGTGAGGCTGCACTGCTTTTGCATTTAAACTAATGTTTAAGACTGGGCAAAAATCTGATGGTTTTATTATTATTATTTTATGAAGAACTAACACCTAAACCTTAGAACTGAATAAAAGGTGTACTTTGATGTGTTTAATGTCTTATTGTTTAATATCTTCTCAAGTGAATGTGAAGCTACAAAAACATTGTCCGTGGAGCTCCTGAATGGGCTTTTATGAAAGAAAGTCATATTATTTATAAAGATGTTGATTCTAATGAAAATAATATGATTACCATTAGAGTTACTGAGAGCTGATAATGGAGAAGAAGCTCAGGGAAAATTCTAAACGTGCCAAATTCAGTGGATTTTAAAGGGTGGGTTCATGTGTAGTCATGCTAACTGTTGTAGCAATGCTAATTATCTTTGGTCAGTAGATAGGCTAATGTGGTTTCACATACAATATTTAGTCTTTTTAATGTGATATTACCACAACTTTTTATTCAAACTAACATGTTCTCAGGTTTGATTGTAATACTACTTTCATTTCTTTTTACTTTTTGACCAAATGATTACAAATCTACCAGCATTTTTAGCAGCATTATTTGGGTTTTTGGCCAATTAGCAATAGTGGAACAGTGCTAATAAACTTTTCCTGTTTTGTGAATGGTTGGTTGTGTCAGGCATGAGCCATCTACTTCACAGCCAGATAAAGACCCTGCTCTTTTAATGAAAGAAAATAGTGTTGTAGTTTGGTCCTTTGAGTCCATAACATCATCACTGTTTTGGTCATGTTCATCAAGTTTTCTGTGAAAACCAATATCTGGACATGCTAAACAGAAAAGTAAGACAAACAGAAAAACATACATTTATATTTAAAATGAAATGCACCATATGCAGTATTCAGATTTTTGTTGTTTCTTTATGATGAAATTTTATTTAAATTTAAGAGGACAGCCAAATGATCATGATGCAGAGCAGATTTAGGTTGTGCCAGGACAACCTTATAGCCAAAACTTGAATTATAAGTAAGACTTGGAACATTTAGTCAAGCCATGATGCAAAATATATTTCTTATGTAAAGTTTAATGTAGATATTGTTCTTGTACTGTATTTAAGATGACACACTGACATGGATAAACATGAATGGTTGATATTGATTTTTTAATATGATGTCTTCCTAAAAATATTGAAGATCATGCATAGAGTCTTGGTGACTTTGTTTTGTTCTTTTTTCTTTGCCTCGGGGAGATTGAAAATTCATTGATATTTTATGCTGCATGATGACGTGTGTAAACAAAGCAAGTAGCAAATGACAAGAAGTGAAAGCCTTGATTAGCAAAGTCCCCAGTTGTACTGATGAGAAAAAATGTATATTTTAATGCTATTTATGTATTTATGTATGGACAATAACATATTTGTTAAAATGGATTTATGTACTTTTTTCCCTAAGCTTTTTAAAATTCAGACCTTGGGGAGAAGAGTTTCAGCTGTCTACAAGAGATGAATAAAGAATGCGACAAAGTTGCTGAAAAGATATTTGATTATGTCTGCAGGTTGCTGTTAGTTCATGTTGTGTTTCAGCTCTTCTCTAAGTTGTGTTTCTGCTTTGAATTCATGACAGAGAGAATATGATATCCACAGAGAAAACCCACAAAAAGAGCTATATCATCCCCCTGAGATCTATAATAATAACTTAATCCATTCTTTTATTACCTTGAACTTTGAATATTTAATTCTGAACTTGATGTAATACTACTGTCTATAACCTATTTGACTTATCAAGTTCAAATCTTAATTAATCTGTTAAGACAAGGCAAGTATATGGCAAGTTTACATGAAAGCATTGCAAATGGTGTAAAGGGCTCTTCCTCTTCTATTCATTTAATACAATATTCTATAGACTTGGATTAGTTCATTGCTGTTCACATGTTGTCCCTC
>JBAMIG010000017.1:12305531-12322520 GCA_037177335.1 Kiunga ballochi | reverse complement strand
TGTGTGTGTGCTTGTTTGTGCCTGTTTTTGTTGCTTATAAAATGTGTCAAGGAAGGCGATAAGAGTTCATGTTCAATGCGGCTTGGCACAATGTTTTATTTAACACCCCCACCCCCCCTATTCCGCAGCAGAAAGCATAGTGGAAGTTGAAAGACAGAGAGTATACTCAAATATACTCAAACAGTTATAAAAGAGGATATAGTGGCTGCTTTTACAATGACCCTAATAAATGACATAATTATATTAGATAGGCAGCATCTCAGCACGAATTTGATATTAGGCAGGGGTTACCTTGGAAAGCTTATCAATTCATCACATTGCCAACACAGAATGACAAACAATCCCTTACAATCTGCCAGAGGATTTAGAAATACCAGTAAACCTCACATGTATGTTTTTAGACTGTGGGAGGAAGACAGTCTCCGGAGACTTCATACTCAAAACTCCATACCAGAAAGGCCCAAATGAGGTTTATGCCAGGAACCTTGCTCTGGGATGATAGTGATAACCACCACAGCACCATTCATTTTACATATTTGTGTATTAAATTATTTATTAGGTGTGAAATCTTCCCTACAATACTAACATAAACAACTTCCAAATAGTTTATAAACATGTTCAACGCTATTTTGTGAAGCAATCCCATTGTTCCCATTTAAACAGTAATTCTCAGTAAAGCAAGTTCAACCAAAAAGTAATCAACTTGTGGTTTCCATTACCTGAGTTTGGAATGTACCTTTCCTGCTGGTGTTTGTTTATAAAGCATTAATGATGTTACCAGAAAGCAGCTATCCACCCTCAATTTCCCAGAACAAACTGTCAATCCTACGAAGCCCGTCTGGTGACGTTAATGAAAAAATAAATGATACTAAAAAAAAAAACTAATGGCCACGCATTACTAATGAGTAATTTATTTTTTAAATTAATGTCACCAGACAGGTTCCATACAGTCCAAACACAACCACCATGCTTTCTTATTCTCACTGTTATGTGCACCCTGTTATCAGCCTCTGAACTTGCCATTGTTATCAGTGAGTGAGGAAAACATGAGCCTTATGAATTGACTTGGATTTTAATGGAGATGAAGAACATAAAAAATCTTTTTGTTATCAGTTTCTCATGTTTTCAATGTACCCTCATAATTGGGGGTGGTGTGTGTGAAACCTTTGCATATTTTTCTGGAATAATCTTTCGATATTGTGTTACAGCGCTGCCTTTGTCTATGAATATAAGAAGGTTTTAGGCATGTTGTCACTGCATACATTTTATTTGATTCCATTATCATGAGATCCTTTGTCAAACAATATGCATACTCTACAAGTTTATTGAAGATAGTCTGGTTGGGACTAGCATCAATGTTAGGGAACTGTACGTCTAGGCTACACTCCACTGATTAAGCATAGTTATTTGTATGTAAGTCAACACTCAGCCTACTTTCTATTGACCCTATCATGGACCTGACCTGTTAAAAGAGGCAACATTTTCTTATCTGTATGCCCTTGGAGTATGCAACCATTGACATGCCACTGTGACTCTATCTTCATGGCAAGATGCTTCCAATTATACAAACCACTGGAGTGAGGCAAAGTGTGAGTTTCTGTACAATGAAAACTGGTCCATGGTGACGTTGATCCTTCTGTGCCCCCCACCACCCCCACCCCACCCACACTCCACCCCCACCCCCACCCTTACAAAGGGAAGGCTTCTCTACACACAAGAGTGTTTAAAAGAGCACATGTCCTTTCTTAACCCTTCTCAAATCACCCCTTTTTCCGCAATCTCATGACCCCAATGGGATAAGGTGATTGATTGATTGATCTGTCTGTATGTCCGTCTGTCTCTCACTCGCATGGTTTCATATAAGAATTTTTACTTTACGTAAGTTTCTGGACTATGCAGCATAATGTTGCCTGACAGCCTGTCCATGATGGCCTCTCAGGGCAGCCTGTTACTCAATCAGCTGATGTGACGGAGTCAATGTTGAACAAAAAAGTAAGAGATGGAGGAGCCTTTATAGTTAATGGAGACTTGTCAAGCTATTAATATATTTAAATCAAAAACACTTTTCTTCTATAACGTTCTATTCTATTCTATTCTATTCTATTCTATTCTATTCTATTCTACAGGTATTTAGGAGACGCTTTTATTCAAAGCAATGTACATCAAAGCATAAAACAACACAAGCATGAAATTAAACAACAGGGAACAGCTTAAATAGTGCCAGACTGCTGTAAGACTGATTGGACACATTGGATTGTCCTGTGTTGTCCTGAAGTGCTGTTTTTTTGTTTGTTTATATATTATATGTTAAGCTAAGTGCTGAAATGCCGTTTTTAGCTTGTTCTTAAAATTAGGCAAGGACTCAGCAGTTATTTTTCATTATTCTTTTTGTGAGACAGAACGGTTTTTTGTTTATCTGCTTTACATGTTTCAACCACTTCCTGTGGCCTTCTTTAGAAGCATCACATGATGTTGCTGTGACGTGTCTTGTGCACTCACGTGTTTACAGTTGTTGACGATGCCAGTTTGGTGTGCATGGGTCTGGTGATAACCATTGAGTACCTAGCATACATACACAGGATAAAGCATGGATTAAGCCTAAACACACTCACACAGCAAGTATCTGAGCACGGTACCAACAGAAACCAACATGTTTCGGGTAGGTTTACGCTGTATTTATGTGAAATCTATGAGCAGAAATAAACCCACAGTTCCCAGTTACATTATATTTTATTTGATAGTATTTGTGAAACCACAACACAAAGAAACAGAAACTCATAACATACGTTACCAGCTGCTGCAGACTAAGCTGCAGGTTAGCTTAGCAATGCATCACAATGATTGTAAATAACCCACATAGCATCCTTACCTTAGCTTCATGTGGGAAAACTAACAATTTTAATGGCTGAACAAGCTCTTAACATATTAATATTAATAATAAAGTAATATTTATTTCTTGTGTAAGCGACCGTGGTAGAAGCGGCATAATGTCCTTCAATGTGTTCATTTAAAATAATTATTAGACTTCATAGAAGCAACCACACCTCCACGTTGTCTATTAATGTCAGATTAATCTGTAAAATAACGGGTCGTTCTTTTTGCCCTGACTACTAAGCTGCTACACCCGAATGTGGAGCAAGAAGTCCCTATTTTTAACAGGAAGAATATTCCACACACTACAATCTGTCCTATTTGAACTGGTCTGAGACTGGATTGTTTATTTCCCCGAAAAAGCAGAAAAACAAAGTCAGGGGACTCAGTGACGTCCGCTGCACGTCCTGTTCAGGTGTTAGTGTCAGACAGCAGGGAGTGCTTATGTGAAAACTAAGAAGACATTACTTTCACTAAAGGACGCAGTAGACCAGACAGAGTTTGGCAGTTCGTTCCACCACTGAGGAACAACAGCGGAGAAGAGTCGTTCCTGTCAGTCCCGGGAAAATCTGTCTCTTCTAACTGTGCTGTCTCTGTTTACACCTGCATATAACAAGTTATAGAAGAAAAGGATGACTTCAATTAAAAACTGGTTTCAATGTTGTCTAATTGAATGAGGAAACATCTTCACACCTTTCGTGATTTGACATTTTGAGTTAAAGGCCACTAATTTGGTTTTCCAGAAGATGGCAGCACTTCTTTACCTAACATTACCCCAACCACTTCCATAAATGCATTCTTAGTATTTAAAGCACTGCTGTGTTATTCATTGAGGGGAGGCATGCATGCAGAGGTGGAAAACGTGAGGTTTCAACATGGAAGAGAGCAGGCCATGCTGCTTGTTCAGCACATGCTTTTCATCTCTTTAATCATCCCCATGTCCATATTTTAGAATAAAATCCTGCATACTAAAGCATTGCTTGTGAAATGCACTGTGATTTATGAAAAATGCACATTACAATTAACATGAGAGTTCTATCATTTCCGAATTGTAATGCCAGCTTCCCTTCATCACTCTGTCTTCTTCCTCCTCTTCTCTCTCTCTTGCCTTGCCTCGCTCTTCGTCCACCCCCTCCCCTGTCTTTCTCTTTGCTGCTTCTCCACCCTATAATCACGCCAGTTCATGGCTCTCATTTGGAGTGGTATATATAGCCGTAATTGTCAGGGTGCAGTATGGAGACTGGGCAGAGTGTGCGTACTCTCTCACAGGGCTGTTTTGCAGTAAATCTCTTAAGGGAGACAATCGGGGTAGAGGAGTTGGGGTTATGTACTTGCACAGGAACAGGTACACACATAAAGACAAATGTATTTGCACATAATGCTTAAAAAAATACAATAAGCACAAGGTAACAGGATGCATTTTACAAGCACCTACAGTGGCAAAAGACGTTTACAAGCATTCTTTCCAGTTCAGTTGGTTGTTATATATCACTTCCTATTCATTTACTCCCTGCCATGAGAATGGAGTGGGGCTCATAATGTGTTTTTCCATCAACATAGAGAGGCGATTATGCAAACGAATTCATTTTTCAAGAAGGCATCCTTCTCTATCAGCATTTATTAACAATCCCAGGTGAAGAACTGGAGTCTGCTTATGTCAGGTACTGCGCTTATGATCCATGATGGAGATGCAAATACAAGCACAGCAATGAAAACACAGAAATCTGTCACAAATACACTGCAAAAACTGAAATCTAAGTAAGATTGAACATCTTGAATGAGGGAAACATATGCTTTTTTTTTAAAGGTAAGATAGTCATTCTTATTTGGTAGTTTTTTACTTGATTGGAAAATTCTTGACGAGTGAAATTTCCTTGTTCTGTTGGCAGATAATTAATCTTGTTTTAAGGAACATTTTCCTCATTTTTAAAATTGTGTAGAAGCAAACACATCAGTCATATCAGGCCCTGGAAGGCCACCTTATCTCTGCATAAAAAAGTTAGTCATCATTATGCAAAAAATTCCCATGCTTTTCAGTCAATAAATTCCTAGGATTGATTAGCACATTCTCTTATAGTACAGGAATCCTTATAATCATGGGACGCAGCTTCTAAATGAGATTATAGCAAAACATGTTAAGATGTCGGCTTGTTTGCATGTGTGCCTGTCCAGGTTGGGGGAAGGTACCTGCAGCTTGTATGGACAGGTCTGTCATTCAGACAGCACACACAGTCTCCATTATGGAGCTGTCTGTGGTTCCCATTGGGGCAGGGTGAGGTGGCAGAGGCCCCTCCTTCTCCTCCACACAGGATGTGGAGAAATGTAAAGAGAAAAATAAATCTATAGATTATGCTCACATTTTTAAAACATAAAAAAAAAAAAAAAGATATTTCACTCTTTCAGGTGTGATTCTTCTCAACATGGCATTTGAGTTGGCTTCGGTTTCAATTCACATTCCTCACATTCACAGTTACAAGACACTTGGAGATGTTATCAACTTCTTGCTGTCATAATCCTATTCTCTTACAGTAAGTTGTAGACACCTGTGTCAGCCAACATTTTGAGACCATTTTGATCTTTTCCCTGAAAGAAGCATGTTTCCAGAGAACAAGTATTAATTTCTAATTTTCACCTTGAGTGGCATATCCATTTTTAAAATGTTCTTGTTTTTATGTTTCTTTGTTTTGTTTTGTGTGGGGTCATGGAGGTCTGGAGTCTATCCCAGAAACCATAGGAAGAGGTTATCACAGGGCTAACACTAAAGGCGTTACCCTTATGTGTGTGGTTACTTTCAAATCTGCTGTAATTTTAGAATCCCGACAAACCAAAGCTCTAACGCCAGCACAAGGAGTGAGTGTCTGAAGTGTTGCACTCTGCTGAAAGTGCAGGAAAGGATGCTGAAAGTGTGAGCACACATGATGAACTCAAGCACTTCACTTTCAAGTGTCTCTTTCCTGTTTGCCCAGCAGCTGTTTCATCCCAGCGAGTGACCACTTCATAGCGCTGGTGTTTTCTTTTTGGGTGGATTTGTCAGCTATGATCAAATCAGACTTTTGTCAATAGTACATTTTCTTTCCAGACGTAGCTGATTACTCCACCCACGTCTACCAAGCCTGATATGCTTGAGTTCAGTCATTAAAACTTGGACATTTGTGTGTATTTGTATTACTGGAAATAGTTAGGCATTTTCTCACTTCCCAGAACAAGCTGTATTTGCAAAGGGTTTATTTACAGCAAAGCCTAACAGCTTGAAAGGTTTGTCTTTGGACAGATTTGTTCAAAATTTTCTTTAACATCCAAGGTATTAAGTGTACAAGAAGCCTGAGTAAACGGTGGTCAGATCAGATGGTCTCATGAAATACATAGCTCAAATGTATCAGTGTGTAGCAGGAAAATTTTACTTTAACCAGTCAGATACATTTACGGTTTTGTGACCGTGCCACAAGAAGTCAGAGCTGTTTTTGATCTTAATCGGTTTTTGAGCAACTATTATGCAGTGTCACGTATTAACAAGAAAGAGGCAGGAAGTCTAGAACAGCTTAGTACAAGATGAACATTTATTGATTCACAGTAATGATAAATGAGTGTATTGTGATTTGACCAGTGTGTATCCACAGTTCTGAACTTCCCTCTAGGCAAAATCGTAACACAGCTTATCACCATCATACCTTACATTTTTACCTAAAAAATAAACATGTGGGTACAGACTAGTTTTTTTTTTCTTGAGAGAAAGATGACAGTTCAAACAGCTTTATTTATTTTGGTGTTATCACAGCTAAAAGCAAACAAAATCACATCATATGAAATGTTTTTTTTTTACCTGTTTAGATGAGGTCAAAATCCCTGAGAGCACAGCTTTTGTTTTTATTGAAAATGACAATGGATAAGTGTCATTTAGATCACACTCTCAGCTTTAAAGACACGAGTGAAACTGGCCGTAGAAAACAACTCCTAACCCTATCCCACTGTTATGCTGGTAGCATGGGTACTAATACATTAATACGGTCACTATGAACCGACTTAAACTATGGAAAAGCAAAGGATTTTATGTAACACACAAAAGGTGTTAATCCATTAAAATCTATGACAACAACAAAAATATATCACACCGCACACATCAGAAACATTTAAATTCAGACTTTCAGGTCTATCACGACTAGCTTTGCGGATTTTTTATACTTTTTTTTTTATGACTTTTTGTTTAAAATAGTGTGCAAAAATGTTATTTTGCAAAACATGCCAATTATTTCCAAACCTTTGCAGAATAAAAATCATAACAACTGAAGTAGGGATGTAGAAAATCTGCTTAACGTGTTAAGTCTAAATGGATGACGAGTCTGTCAATCAGAAGCCATTTTAACCGGTTCTGCCACTAAAACAAGAAAGTAAACATATCAAACATATTAAATGCCAAAACATCATGTTGTAAAGAAATGAGAATTATATCATTGTTTAGTGAGCTAAAACGTACTCATTCAGCATTGTGTAGAAATGTACAGTACATTTTAATAAGGTCTGGTTTTGGTAAAAATAGGGTCACTGTTTACTATGTCGAAGCATGAATAGAGGGGTTATTTTTTTCTGTCAGACAAACATGTTGTTTTCGTTGGGGAGCTGAAAATGCCACCCTGTGGTCTCTATATAGCTGCCTTCAAAAAGGAAGCTTTTGTTGTTAAAAACTACACCTGCATGAGTCTGCCAAACTTCACCCTATTTCTTTCTCTTCTTTCCTTTGACACATCCTTCCCTAAACATCAGTAAACCCCAATCTCACTTGTCCTTTGAGTAACAATGAAAATCCAGATCCATGGTCTTTCCATGATTGCCCAAGCAACAATTCCATGGTCTTTCTTTATAAAAACACATGCTTGAGCCTCAATCTAAACTATAACCTTAAGTCTAACCAAACAGACGTAATTAAAAGGCTTTTTATATGCTCTCAAAAACCCACGCTGCCTGTCTACCACAATACTGTGGTTTTGTCAGACCAGTTTTTCTTTCCATCATAGAGGCTGGAAAAGAAAAACTGTGCATTTACAATTGTTTTAATGATTAATATGAAATAAATTAACAATTATTTATTTGCTTGATCAAGCTTTTCCAATACTATGCCTTGTAACTGTTGAATGAACTTTTTAAAGCATTAATTCTGGTTAATTATATATTTTTTAAAAACAAAATAATTTTTTCTAATTCACACTAACAATCCTTTTTACTGAGCATGCTTTGTAAAGAGTGAATTCAATGAATAAATAGAGCATAAATAGCATATTTAAAATGAAAACTAAACACAAATCTTACATTTCAATATTCCATTATGTAAAACACAATAAAGTCATATTAGAGAGACAACTTAAAATTGTCATTTTGGTTGGTATTTAAAAGCAAAAGGAGGTGAAACTTGAATACTGATGTTTAAAATATAAAGTGCTTTCTTCCATAAAAATAAACTGATAAAACTGACTCTTGTTTCTACTCTAAATATGAAGCATTACATATTTATAAAATTAGCATTTTGTTAAAACCAAAGTAATTATACCCAAAATGTCCTGTATAACCCATTCACCTGAAACCTGATGAGGTTAGTGTGACAACATACAGTATTGTTAGAGCACCAGTATTTAGGAAGTCTAAAAGCAAAAACATTATAAATGAGTTCATTTTTAAGTGAAATGAAACATATTAAGAATTTTGAACCATCTGTAGTCATTTTTTTAAAAAAAAAACTATCAATTTCAACTTTAAACCAAATTTATATCATTTTTAATTTTTTTCAATGTTTATGTTTTTATGACCATACCAGCTTCCCCATTGCCAGTGTGACATATATCCCACAGTGATCTTTACACCGTCTGCACACACATGTTTTGAAGGACAAAATTAAGAAATTAGTAACCCACATTCACAAAAATCTGAATAGTTTAAATCTATTTCCATAATCTTTTTGTCTTTAGAAGAGCATAAAAACAGGCTTAACCAAGCAGTGCCTGCCCAACTATTTACTTGCTGTCAGAAGTAGTCAGCTGAGTAGAAAATTTAAATCTTCAAGATGGGTGCTGCTGCAACATCACGTGTTCATATTTTATCCACATCTGCAAAGGAGATGGACAGGCATCACTTTGCATGTTTTATGTTATGTTGATCCCAAGTCCTGGGTCCACTGACTACAACCCTCCCTGAATTATTCCAGGCTTTTGCACTGGACCTTGGGATGAGCTACACAAAGTTGTTGGTGATTTGCCTCTGGTGCTCAAACAGGTCTTCAATTTCTGCACTGTAGGCATCACCTGTGAGTGAAAACATATGTGACATTAATGTCAGTCAAATCTGGGAAGAAATGCAAGAGGATTTAAGAAAGACTGCATGTTTCTTTCCTTGCTTACCTGCATGACAACCATACATGTAAACTCTGTGGCCATCATATCTACACCGACATCTCATCACATTATTCATAAAGTCTGATTCAGCCATGTCCATCGAGGGGTTGACTTCCACCTGCAAGATAACACAATCATGACCAATCTCTGTGTCACCTTCCCCTGACACCATATCTCCAGTTGACCAGGTTCATTCCCTTCACTCACTGGAAAAGCCATTTTAAATAAACAGCAGATGCATGTAAAATTGTGAGAGGGGCTGTTATTAAATGGCACTCGTGGCTGGAATTGTTTTTATAGCCAATCTGCTTTTCATCTATAAAAAGAAGACTGGATGACTTTTCCATGCAGCATTTGTATTTGTAAAGATGAATGCATATGTGGTACTTTCTCATAGAACTGATGCTAGAATGGTGTTCACTTGGTTGTCTGCAGTGGGACATATGAACTGGCTAACTTATAGCAGTAAAACACTTGCTTTTACTGCACTATATGCTATGCAGAGCATTACACACAGTAGTAGATATTTAGGAGAAACCCATTGTAAAAACTGTTTATAACGTGTACAGAAATGTAACAAAGGCTTTTTGGCCCCAACAAAACATGGCATCTGGCTGCTAACTATAAAAAGGACGCCTTACAGAATTTAGATTCAACATGACAGAACCAAGCGCTTGCAGAGGACAATTATCCTTTGCTCCTGAAACCACCACAGAACTGCAAAAATAAAGGCTGAATGTGAATGTGTCTTATTCTGAGAGCAGCCATACATGTAACAGCAGTGTGTCATTTGCAGAGCAACTCTTTAACTGCTGATATAACCATTCTCTTAATCTGGTGTGGTGATAATACTGAGAGGCCATTTTCTTAAATAGCTGCTGTGCAAACTGTTACACCCACTTTAAGTACAGGTTACAAACAACTTCTTGGAGATAGAAGTCAATCTACACTAAAAAAGAGAGGAAACTGAAAAAAAACACACTGAATGCACAGAAATGGTATCTTGAATTCTCTGTGTAAATTACAGTGTTGGCTTTTGCTGAGAGCTGGCTCAGGCAGAACCTCGCTCAGTGAGAAACTGGCTGTAAAAATAAAAACAGGGCTTGAGGAATTCCTTGGTGGCAAATTAGCTGCTGTTAATGGAAGAAGGGCACTAGGTGCTGTTTGACTTCAGGGAGGTAATGGCTAATTTGGGTATATTGGTGTGTTTCATTAGTATTGGGCGGTTCAAGGACAGGCCTGCCTCACCTTTCTGTAAAGCCATGGATCAGAACTCATCTGTACTTTACTAGATAGAGTAAAGAACACGGTGAACAGAATAAGGGCTGCTGAAAAAAATACGTTTTCCACTTCAGTTGCCGTCATAAATAGTAACTTTACTGCACAACTTGATCTTTTTCTTTCTCTCTTTTTGTAGTTATATTTCTCTTTAGTGCTAAAATGATGACATTTTCAGTTCTTAGTGCTTCTTATTCCCTACTTTCATTTATCTAAACTCCAGCTTTGCCTTCCTCTGTCAACCCTTTCTTCTTACCTTCAAAGTGTGCTACAATGAAATCACACTTTATAATTATAACCGCTCTAAATGTTTAAAACACATCCAGTCAGCACATGCCCTTACAAATATGCATGATACATCATTATTGATTTAATTAAATAAAGTGGTATTCAGTAGAAAGCAGCTAAGTGTTAATTACAAACATTCAAGGTGTGACCCCTAAGAAAGTAATTATCAAACAGATAGTTGGAAGTAATTGCCATCATGCTAAGATCTGAAGAATACCACATACCATGGTGGGATCAAAAGTCTGGCATGAAAATGGAGGATACAGAGGAGTGGAGTTTTTGATGTGTTTTAGACTGGTACCACAATGACTGGACACGACAAAAAAATGAGTGGTTGAGATGATGACTGTACTAAAGAAGGCTAGCAGGTTTTACTGGTATAGAAATAGTAACACCATCCAGCTATGAGGAAGTCTACCTTAAGAGCCTATGAACATCTGGCTCTCAATAAATCTCTGGTCTTCAAGAAATTATAAGACTTTGACTATATATGCTTTTTTTTCCTTTACTATAACAAATATGTACAACAATTGATTAGCTGATTTTGACAGAAAAACAAGAATCAGGAACAAACATTTAACCTGCTTTTGTCCAAACCATCCATCTATAAGCACAACTGAAGCTAATTTAACACTGCAGTATATTTTATCTTGTGTAAGTGTAATCAATACAAAAACACATGCATAAAAAGTAATGTTTCTCCAGTAGTGGGGCGCAAAATTCTTTTTTTTCTAATTTGCAGAAAATTGAAATGCTCAAAACAATATTTGATATTTGTACTATTTCATTTAGACTGAAGATCCTGAATTCCTAAAGGGACATTTCATTTGGATTACCACTACAAAATAAATTCCTGACAGAGTCTGGAAAACCTCCCTGTCCTCAACTATAACCCAAGATAGAAGCTCTGCTTTTTAAGAGTAGTAAAAAACTGTGCTGATATATTCTTTATTTGCATCTTTGCCTGTTTGATCTTGTAAAGTCTACCTTGCATTTATTACTGTCCAACTTCTTCATGATTGCTAAGGCATATTTAAGCTGCGCTGTTAACATTTGCATAATGCACTTAACTGGCTTTGCCTACAATGGTAAACATGGCTAACTGGGCTACATGGCTAACTCCTGGATTACAGAGTATGTGGTTATTACCAGCTTCATCTTCAAACAGCTGACGTAAATGGAATACCTACATGTTTGCTTTCACTAAAAATAAAATAAAAAAAAAGACCTCTGACCTGAAAGATGTAGTCACCTGGCCGCACATCTGTTACATCAACCCACTGACAGTCAATATCATGGCGGTAGGTGTCCCAGCAGCCCACAGAGATGCCCTGGTCACCCATGTTGTAACAGGAGAATCGTTTCTGGAGTCCTAATACATATTTATGCACATGGTAAAATGTTAATAATCACAACATCAATACTTATCTAGTACTTAATACTCATTATTATTTTCAATAATCTTTAAATTCCTGAACTGCATTAGGTTGCACGCTCCAAGAGTGCTGTCTTTTTCATATCCAACATATAACAAATAAATAAATGGGGGGAGAACAAACAAAAATAGTCACATAACTACAAAGTAAAAGTCTGAATAGGTGTAGCTGAAATATAAATATTAATTTCCTGTCCCTAATGGTAAAGAGTGTTGAAATTTACCATCAGGGCAGTACGTGTCCTCTAGACAGAAGCTGGCCTTGTGTCCCTCTGCAACCCTTGTGCCATTCAGAGTCAGTAGGTCATAATGCGTGAACACCTCGATGCTGTGGTAGTGCCTGAGACGTCAGAGGGGAAAGTCCAGGTGAGAGTGTGTCTGCTGAGTGTGTGTATTTACTCAAAATGAACACTGGGTCCCTATGGCCCATTTTCTAATGACCTCACTGCTTGAATATGAGCATGGGTGTCACTGTAACACCTCTCACAGAAGCTTGTTTTAGCACCAGCCTGGTTGGGCTGTTTACTTGTCGTAACTGAATGGGGGGCTTTGAAACCTACAACCATAGCTCCGGTATGCTGTAATGATCTTAGATAGATTTCACTCTGCATGAGCAACCATGGCCCTTGTATGACACCTGACCTCAGTTGGTTTGATTGGGTTTTCCAAAGACATACTAATGAATCTGACGAGATGACAACACTGTTCCCAGTAGCAACAAACAGTCCCTTATGTCCTTAATGTTTAGATTGCATGCAGCCTGTCTTATCTAACTTTTAGTATATTTTCTTTTCTGGCAGCGATTAAAAACAATTTAATTCAACTATTGTACTAATTTTACAATTGCTATTTTTTTAGGAAAAGAAAAAGGGTGCTTGTCATCATATTTTGACAACATCTGAAAACCAATGCTCCCCTGCATCCTAGACACACTAAGCCATTGATTCCCAGCCCCCTGGTTTAATGATCCTACAAGGGTTACATGTTTCCCTGTTACAACATACCAGATTCAAATTAAACGGATTTCTGGTATTGAGCCAATAATTTGAGACAGGTAGGATGAAGCAGGAAACATCAAACGTCTGCAGGACAGTGGGCCTCAAAGACTAGAGGTGGGAATCCCTGTACTAGACCACAAATATTCAGAAAGTGCACCAAGTCATACTATCACTCACATAAAAATGTAAACAAAAAGCCCAACAGCACAACCCATTACCAATATCATACCAAGACTCTGTGTACTTCAAGCTAACACCCATCCACCCATTTCTATTATCATTTTGTGCCACATTGGCGCCATCTATGGTGCCACACATAGAATCCTTGACCCTGTAATTCTACCGCCAGACACCAAGATGAAGAAAATGCTATGATAATCTTGAAGTTATTAAAGCAATTTTACTATCTCTAAAGTGTTAGTGTTACTGTAAATGAAATCTACCATAATGCCAGCTTGTAACTTTTTTTCAATGATTCTTTCTATCATCTGCGTTAGACACTGTAATGGTAGCATTACTCCTGTGTTACAAAGGTAAAAAAAATCTTTCAAAAAAACATCTTGGATCCAGACAGTGACCCAGATCACCTGTTCCTTATATTACTTTGGCATTTCCTGAAAATATCATCAAAATCGGTCCATAACTTTTTGAGTTATGCTGCTAACAAACATACGGACAAACCGACGCTGTAATAAAATCAAAAACACACATGGAAGAAGCCGTTATGACATATATAGGAGTTATTTTCATTATAGCAAATGACACATCAATGGTCTCTCTCTTCCTTTTGCCTCTCGCCAGGGATGTCTTACCTGTGACACTGGTGCCAAGTCCAGCTTTCTTTCGATGCTTTGGGTCTGAAATCAGACCGACCCAGGTTCATTATACGGGAGGAGAAGCGCAGCAGGCGTCGGTGGCCATACGGCCAGTTCATCCTGGCAGCAGATGACGACAGGCAGTTCTCCTCATTGGCACAAGTGAGGAGGTGGAGGGGACGGTCCTCCAGATATGCTGTCTCCTGGACTAGCTGGGCATCCAGAACAAGGTCTGGGGCAGCTGAAAAGTGCCAGATGTAAGATGTTAAGTTAGCATTACTACAGGAAACAAGCAGAGGAGGTTTTGCAGGAAGCAGATTTTAACTTACTATCTGAGCAGCTGACCCCAGCGGCTTTATTTCCACCTCCACGGGGACAATGGACATGGTTGTTGCGACGACACTGTTGGATTGAAAGCTCTGTGCCTACACAGTGAGCTCCACTGAGAATCACTTCACTTGCATTTGGGTGACTGGACCAGTACCAGGTGTCCTGTTCAAGGAAGTGCATGAAGCAAAGGCATGTCAAGCTTGACAGGTTTTGTTTTGTTTTGGGTTTATTTTATCAATAAGCATCGCTCATTGTTCACTGCTGTGTAGACATGGGTTGTAACTATGGATCGGTCTCTACTCGGTTAATTTCAGTCTCTCATCAATGTCTCACAAACTGATGGGTATTTGGCAGCTCCTAGAGAATTGATGCCTTAACACTCTAGTTTGTCATTTTGAAATTGACTTTAATTAGTTTTAAAGTGAGACTTCTGCTCTGTAGTATTATTAAGGACTTTGTGAAAAATTTGTGATTACAAGTGAGAAGTTGTAGGTTTGAGGGTTACCTGATGAGCACTGGCAGCAAAGCCGAAGCCAAGCTGTCTGCACACTACCATTGCCTCATTGATGCTCCAGTTCTCACTACAGACAGAACCCCACCGCTTACGCCCTCCAACTTCCATTAAAACCTCCACACGGCCTTCTGATGGGACTCTTCCACCAGCAAGCCGTACCTGAATATCCATCAGATTCATAAAATGAAATGGGTCATTCATTGTTAGTGAGCAGCACTAAGATGATCACAGGTGACTCTTTTGTTTTTTACCGTTTTCTCGGAGCCAGTCTTAGGAACGTTGCAGCGTACAGAGGCATCTTGGCTGTGTTTAAATGTCCACGGTTGGACTTCCTGGAAGTGGCAGTCGAGAATGGAGCGCTCCGAACCTGTACACTGTACATTGTTCATATGAATAGGTCCTGTACCTGAAGACGAACAGCACATGTTAAGACTGATAACAAAACTATAGCAGGAAGATATAGACCATACAAAAGCACAGATAAACATAAAGGGGCTGTATTTTATTGACTGCCTTGGGCCACCCAGTGTGGCCAGAATAGAATCAGATTTTATCATGCAAAAAGCACTTGCACATAGAAATGAGGATCTGTGCTCTTTTCATTTGAATGAGCATTCTCTATTTTAACATCATGCCAACAATGAAAAGCTGCTATCTGTCATGACAAAATGCACTCGCAAGCTTAAGCGCTGCAGTAAAGAACATTCACTTTGGGCATCTGTCACACCTCATTACCACTATTCTGTTGCATTGAGTGCGACAACAACAACGTGTTAGTGCGCCACCCTGAGTGAGCAAACAAGGCCATATCTATGTCAGTAAAAATGAAAGGCTTTGTAATGTTCGTTTGTCTTTTTAACCCAAAAAAATCTCCAAACAACAACAGAAGAAGACAGAAAAGGTTCAACATTTTGCAAGAACAAACAGCTCGTGGCATAATGATGGTAGTACATGAAAACACAGAATAAACTATGGTTTCAGTGTTTTCCTAAAGCAAAAACTGCAAACAGCAAACTTGAAAATAAGGGAGTGTTGAAATAAACACGGTAAAAAAAACAAAAACTATGGGAGAAAAAGACAAACCAAGAAAAAGGGCGTGATGAAAAATACTTGGGCGACCAGATTTCTGTGTGATCCAGCCTGCTTCTGTGTTGGTTTTAGTAGATTGTAGGCCTGCTTCCATGCTGGTCATCATGCGTGGGTTTATATGTATGAAAAGGACAACTTTTCACCACTTCCACCTCTATCTGCACTGTAAAGGCCACAGAACAGATACAATCTCCCACTATTTAACCTATCAGGGAAAACTCACAAAATAGGTCTTCAAAATGAACTGTGACAGGCTCTATTTAAACCTTGCCTTAGAATAGATGCCAGAAAACCGACCACACGTTTCTTACATGCACACAAATACACACATGTGTAAGGGTCTTTTTACTGTATGTATACATAGTACCCTCTGTGTATGTACTCATGGGCAAAATTACACAGTAAAATAATAATGTTGGTCAAAAAGGAAATAGAAACACATTCCCTATAATTTAACTCAGTTCTGGTGATAATAAATGGAATGATAGTGAGTGTTGGAGAAAACCTGATTTTTAGTCTTCCTTATTTAAATATCTGTGTAAAATTAAACAAAGAACTTAAAGGGAAATACATTTTTTCAGACTCTATCAGATATGTATATATGTGTAATATCATTATTATTCAAGTTTCTACATATCTGCCTGTGTATTCAAAATAAAATAAAAATACTATACAATACTATTAAACAGGAATTGCAACTTTATGAACTTCATTCAAAGCAGAATGTCTAGTTTAGGTATCCTTTCACCCTAATGCATGGCATGGACAAGCTAAACATTTTATGCAACATCTGTAACATAATACAAAAAATACTTTCAGCATGTTTTTGTCTTTGCATTTTGTTTTTTATCAAATAATTTAATTAAACCATTTGTAGTGGCACTTAGGTCTCCAAGCATGATGAAAATTACATGTCAAAGAAAAACTGTATGTCAAACAGGAAGCTCTGAAAGCTCTTTAAAGCTCAAGCATGGAGTAAAAGAGTACTGTGCTC
>JBAMIG010000017.1:12274386-12296287 GCA_037177335.1 Kiunga ballochi | reverse complement strand
TGCGGATGGGACTTGGGCAACTCTGGATTAGAAAATAAACACATCCCTCTTGTTTAAACTGTTTTAAGGCCTGCAACCTCAGCAAAATGCCAAGTCACCCCCAGGACATGCAGACCAAAATGCAATAAATCATGGCCACTTCCAAACTCAAGACATTATAATTTACACACGATAAAAGAAAAATTCAACTTACTGGCATCCATGTGCCTTACTTTTCTAATGTCACTGTTTACATCAACAGTATTATCAAGTTTCTAACGATTGGTCAAAGATTACAAAAGTAAAAGAAGCACTTTTATTTAAACTTCTTTTGTTAAACTTATTGAAAAGTTCTAAATCGACATCTGAAATGCCAATGAGAGGATTCCTTGAAGACTTCATTTCAATAAATATAGAGCTACAGCAACTTGTTTTCTTTAATAGGTAGCCAAATCTCTGTTGCTGCCATACAAATCCAGCCTTTTTCTCCCGCAATATTACCTTCTTATATTTGTATCCATGATGTCAAATCATTACTGCAAGAGAAAACTGAGCAAATGCATAAAAAGCATCACACCTGCAACTCACAGAAGCTGAAGTAGTACATTACCCTGTTCAGGGCACAAACAGGGTCAGGTTGTGCTGTTCAACAGCACCTTATTCTGAGGGTCTTTTGTGACTCAACATTTGATGGGATGTAACTCCCCACTCCAACAGCAGGAGCTTGTTATACCTTCAGTGTTTCCAATAACACACTTTAACACAGATACCTTATTTGAGATGTAATGTAGTATTATTTTAGCAACTGACTGCTGTTTGGTAGGAATGTTTTTTTTATATATATATATATATATAAAATAAAAGTTAGAAAAATCAACCATTTGGATGTCTCTTAATGGATGGTTGTAGCATTTTCAGTATCATTAGGAATCTAGCATCTATAACACAGAGCAGACGTTGTGGTTTGTCAGCAGTCATGTCAGAATAACCCGGCCATAAAAGGAGGAAATACCGAAACTGTGAATCACCTATGGCTAACAGCTCTCTAGGAACCAATTCCAACTGGGTTCCACTTCCACTGATGCTTCCACACGACTCCCTCCTATAATAGCAGCAGAGTAATTCTGTGCTAATGTGTGGTCCTCCTGTGGCTTTAGAGCAGAACCTTCCCCTAAAACCACTGGGTTTTTTTTGCAAGCAAAGAAGAAATGTCCATCTGTGTCAAAGAGGCAAAAGGAGGCACTTGAAGACATTACGCAAGCCATATGTTAGCATGAACATGTTTTGCTTTGAACCTATTTATTCCATAAAGCAATCATTTCAAAAATATAAAATTAGGTTTATTTATCGTTTTGATGCCATATGTATATTTGTATGTTAAATATTGTCTGCAACAAGCAGCCTCTTACCTAAGTTTGGATTTAAATGAGCCTAAAGATTTTTCAGCTACAGTAATGATAACTATCAAAAATGGGCCTTTTAATTGTTTGTATTAAAGCATATTGTAAACACACTGTTTATTCAATATAAGATGCATCCATTAGATTTACCCTATATTCATCAATTTTTAAACCACTTATCCAATTTAGGGTTGCAGGTAGCTGGAACCTATCCCACCTTACACGGGTCACCAGTCCATCACAGGGCCAACACAGAGAGACAACCCGTCACATACACATTTATTACTATGGAGAATTTAGAATAACCAATTACTGTTACATGCATGTCTTTTAATGATGGGAGGAAGTCGGAGTACCCACACTATCACGGGGAGAACATACAAAGGCCACACAGAAAGGTCACTGTTCAGACCTCCCCACAGCCAAGGCTTTAACCAGCAACCTTCTCGCTGTGAAGCCACAGTGCTAAGCAACTGCACCACCGCGCAGCCCATTAGATATACGTAAAAGTAATTAACATAAGCTGAACAATATTTGCTTTGAACACTATGTTCAGGCTACATCCACACAGACAGCACTGAGTTCATTTTTTTTTTTAAATGTGTATGTTTCATAGACTATTTAAAAGAATCGGGTGGTGTGTAAATCCAAGAGGACTGAAAATACTCTATGTATCATTAAACTAATTAAACTGTGGATTTTGGATTCTTTACAGATTTTGCTGTGAAAGCCATTTCATCTCCAGTAGCTTCTGCAGCACAAACACAACACTGTAATCGTAATCTGGCATTGTTGAAGCTATTTGTGCAGTTTGTGCATGCAGGTTAAGGGAAAGGAGGAACTATGGTATCATTAGTTTGGGAAATACTGTTTTTATACACAAGTTTTTTTTTTTCCTTCTTTAGAACTCAGTTTTAAATATGTTCCCTTATGGGCTATCAGTGTGGACCCAAATTTGGTTCCATGTGGACACATTTCTAAACAACGAGACCTGGTTGCATGGGTGCATCTAAACTCATCTCTGTATATACGTGGCCCTTTACATGGCAGATGTTTAATGCAAGCAGAGTATGGCTTCAAGAAGGCCAAACATCTTATAAGTACCATGTCACAGAAAGCTAGCCAATCAGAGAAAAGTAAGCTTTCCAGGAACAACTATTTTAAAGAGATCAGGAAGAACAGCATTGTTTTTTCTAGCTAAACGACAATATTAGTAAACTTTTAATAATAAAGTTTTCAGAGTGAAGTTTTTTTCTATTAGCTTTAACTTGCGTGTTAAGTAGGATAACCAGGAAATATTAATACACATATATTTCAAAATTATATAAATCATAAGGGCACATGTGGACTTGCAGCGTGTCACAGAACCATCAAAAATAAATAAACACATGGCAGTCAGACAAGTACACAAGTATTCTCAAACCATTATTTTGTTCTCCTACCGCAATGCAAGTCTCACATGGGGTATAGATGAGACACTTAAAGTACAATCAGCACTAATATTACACCTGAGCATCACTATCTAAAGGTTTAGGGACTTCTCTGTCTGAGAGCAGCAAGCTGAAGATAGCATCAGAAAGAGAGAGGAGAAATGAGTGAGAGAAAGGCAATGAGGTGTGCAGGGGTGATTTGACACAAGAAAGGTGCAGAGAAAGGGCAATGGAGAGGAGACAGAGATCTCTTTATCACTATCCCGAAGCTGAGAAAAGGATACTGTAAAAAGGGAAGAAAAGGTGAATTGGCTGGGGAAGAAAGATAAGCCCAATGTAAGCTCTTTCCTCTATAAGCAAGATGTTGCTAATGTGTTTTCATTCATCAAGATGTGTTTTTATTCATTTCACAGTGGGATAGTTGGTTGTTTGAATCACAATCCATGACATTGAGCTGAGTTATAAAGGTGGATGGTGTTTGCTTGCGGTGCAGCATTTAACAAAAAAGTCATACTCACTTGTAAGTTTTGACATTGTATTGAGTAGCCTCTGGAAAGCCAAGCATCCCACACACAACGCGGCTGCTATTGAGACTCCAACCCAGGTCACAAACTTGCCTCCATCTACCAGCATGCTTCACTTCCACTGCACCCTCTGTGATAAGACTCTTCTTCTTGGTAGCCATGAGGATGGGACGAAGACGAACTTCCTCTATTCGTACCTTACTGTGCCCCTTTCACACAGATAAATCACATGCATGTTTACATATCTTTCAGAGATTAGCAGGAATTTTGAAAGATGCTAACTATTGTACCTGATAGTGCTGGTGTCTCTGAAACCGGGGAACCTCATACGAATGACCATTTCCATAATAATGATATCCTGGATGCCTCTGGGATGCCACATTACCTCCCCACTGAGGTGCATTTCTGCTATAAGACCTGGCAGGAGTTGTGTGACGTCTGCTGGTTGGCTGAGCCGTCCTTTGCTCAGACATGCACACCACCCCTAAGTCTTCCGAGTGTTTACAGTCATTCACACCCCAACCATTGTGTTTGCAGTCCTTCAAAGACTTCTCTGTGCCACTGCAGCGTACATTGTCCATCCATATGTGACCTTGAGAAAAAATACATTCATAACTTTATTCATTAGGATGTCAAAAGCTTGTACAATAAACAAGGCAGTGCATCGCCACAACAGCCACAATCAGTTCCTAAAACTCTAACAATTGACTTTTATGGGGATGCTGATTTAGGGTTGCACCTTAGCAGCGTGTTTAGCAGTAGATACATAGTATTTTACAAGATGCAGGGTGCAGTAGATCCTGTTCCTCAATCCATTCAACCTCCTCTTTAATTTGGATTTAAAAGCAGCAGTAAAGAATGTCTATAAACCACAGCAAGTGTTGCGCAACTCTGGCAGGCAAATGCTGTCATTATTCTTAAACAAATGCCCCTTTTCTGTCTATATATTTGCTCTGTTGGGCCGCAAGTAGACCTTAATGAGACATAGGCTGCAATCCCACAAGTTATCTTTGTCACTTTATGATGCTAGTTAATTTTGGATTTCATAATGAGCAGTCTGTGAGTTGTGGGCTGCTCTGGAGCATGGAAGATTTGGAGGTGACATGGTTGAGATAAACTGATTAATATGCCAGCTTGCCTTTGCTTACTGCTGATTTAAAGTAACTCTTATAACAAGCCTGAAAAAGCACAGGTGAATGTAGTAATCTAGTGAATTAACTAAATGGAGAATGCATTTTTGCAAGGTCAACAAGTCAAGGCTCCTGTCATTAGCAAATGATCACCATTGTATTGATTTAAAACCTGTTTTTATTCAGCAAAGTTCCTGACTGCTCTTACCTGTTCCTTCTCCGTACTTTGCACTGTGGGCCCACGTTACAGCTCCTCTGAAGCCCAGTTCTTTGCACACTACATCAGCTAGTTTTATGTCCACTTCATCATCGCAGACTGTTCCCCAGGTGCCGTTGTGTAGCACTTCCACGCGCCCTTCGTGAGCTTCTCGCGCAAAGTTGCCCGCCAGACGCACTTTGGTTGTAGGTGCGGGAGAGGCTCTGCGCTGAGACATTGTGGTGCGCCGAGGCTCCGCGTGTGCAGGGGTGGAAAAGAACAGCAGGAAGATGCAGAGGTTCAAGCAGATGATGCTGGTCATTGCTAAGCGAGAGGAAGAACCCTGGGGACAAAAAAGATGATTCATGGCTCAGTTTGCTCTGCTTTTGTTTTATATTATGAAGCTATTGGAATAGCTTCAGCCATTTCTTTGGCTCATCAATAAATAATCAGTTTTATGTCATCTACTTCAGTTTGTCTCAGTAACCTACTACAAGTCAAACAGCAAGTCAGTAGCAGCTAAAATAGCCTTGATATAAAAAAAACCAACGCTGACACCCTCTGGAGGAAATTTGTTTAGTCTAGTACAGCCATTTTATCATGATATAAGATAGGTTTTGAGACAGTTACTAGGGTAACTTATCTACTAACAGTAAGATGGGACTTGATTTATATTGTATAGCCTACTAATGTTTTTCCGAGCAACAGTGTCAGTCTGTGTGATGCAGTGAAAACCAAAACATATCAAATGAATTATTCCTTGTTCATGCCAAACGTTGGCATGTAATTAGGGATAGAGCAGTGTAGTTTTGTTAGGCATTTCATATGAATAAACATCCCTCAAGGCAAACTTACCCACCCACAGACCATTATGAGGTAAGCTTTAACTGTTTGTGAACAAGGGTTTCAGACAAACACAGAGGAAGAGACAGATTCTTAAAACGCTAACACACACAAGGCCATGGAACAACACAGTGATCAAAGTACCAAAAATATGTAGTTTTAATTTGAAAATAAAATGACAAAAAAGACCTACAATTAAACAGATATGTAGTGATCCACACAGAGCGCTGGATGGGCCAGTATGCAGTTTCTAAGATACTTTTATGAAATGTTTTATAAGATCCTTTAAAACTAAAAGTCTTTACAGCTATGCTTCTCTGATGCTATAAGTATTTGTAAAATACATCTGATATAAATAAGAGTTATCACATTACATTTTTATCCTTTAAAACACCTGTTACACTTGCACTTGATGCACCTGTCTGAAATAACCACTAATCATTTATTAATTAGATTTTTTTTTTAAAAAAAAGGTAGTGGTAAGTGAGAGATTGAAAAAAGAAAAGGTAAAAAGGTAACGTAAGGTAAAAGTTCACTCACCTGGCAGGCAGCAAATGTTGCAGTGGTGAATGTCAGTGGCGATGGTAGAGTGGCTGCATGAAAGAGGGTGTCTACTAAATGCTCTCTTCACTCAAACCTTCCCTATTCCCTCCTTCTCCATATAACACTCCCTGCCTCCTTCACTTCCTCCCCCTCTTACTCGCTAGATCTTTTTCTTTCATGTGTAGACCAAAATTAGAATGCAGAGATGTGAAGCTGGTTTATTAGAAATAGATCTAACTACAAAGAAATTTGAAATATTGTCTGAAAAACCAAAGAGTTGGGTTTCATTCTCTATTTTGTATTTTAATTTTAATGCAACACTTCTGTGACTGCGGATGCTGGCATTTTCTATCATTACTAGAAGTTGTTCTTTATGCAAGAAACAATCAAACTTTCCAGAAGCACTTCAACTTTCAAGAAAAAAATGATTGAATGCATTTTTAAATCCATTTTCTTCAAATGAAGTGTTTTTTTTTATTTGTTCTGCCACTTTTCACTTTTGTCCCCTGATTGGCTGAGGGTGCTTTACACACTGTAACCTTAGAGTATTACACAACTTCAGAGTGAATGTGTGTAAATGTAACCAACAGGAAGGATTCTGGTCCAGAATAGATTCAAACATCACGTTCCAAGTATTTTAAAGAAGCTCCCTATGCCACAGGGTAGATATTTCCTTGTTGAGATGGCCACAAACCACCAACTCTAAAATAGACCCAGCTTCACCGTAGCCAGTGAACGTGACTGATGAGAATATGCATCACCATCCCTGCACAAGAATATGTTACTATTGTCTAACCTATCATCGTGGTAAAAACATAAAGATGCAACTCATCAGATTGAAGAAGTGTTGAAATAAAGGCCTTTTTTACAGTGAATGAAGCTTTCTCCCAGTCTACCAAAGCCTCAATACATGTTTACAACTTGTTTGTTTATTTTTGAGTCATTTTTGGGAAGATTTGGACCAAATTTAGCTACATGGAAAGGTTTGGTCTCAGTGTTGTGTTGATATAATGTATTTCAGTTTGCAAATAAACCTCAAGCAAACCTTTCTAAGGAAGCAGGTTTATTCATAGATATGAAAAATGACAATATAGGGAAAGTAGGAATCTAAACCTTAAACACGACCATTAAAACACTTGACTGTATGCAGATATCCAGCAAAGGAATTACACATAAGAAACTGTATGTATATGTATATGAAGCTATTACAACTTTACCCTTTGAAACTGAGATGTTTATATGAGTGATGGTATGACTGGGTGGCAAAGGTGGTGGTCCCTCCCTAAGCAGTAAACCCCAACAGGAAGACCAGACCCTCCATTAGAAAGGCAAAATCAGAGGGATCTCCACAGCTGGCCAAAAAAATGAGATATAAAAGGAGAAAACATGACAGAAAACAAAGTGTACAGACTAAAATGACAAGTTTTTGTAACTGTAACATTTTACAATTTGTGATACATACTTTATATTACAGCAACTGAACAAGACTAGACAGGTGCTCCTGCTTGTGTGTCATTTCTTTTTTTTTTTTTTACAGTTCAGTGGGGGTGTGGACTAGTGAGAGTGTTTCAGGGCTCTGAGAGCATGTAGGACTGCGGCGGAGCGTTTTTTTTTTTCCTCCACCTCTTTAATTACGCAAACCGAGTCGGCTCTGCCCTTACCCACAATCTGGGGAGGCATGAAATAAATACATGGTCTTCAACAATAAACAAGTGCCTTTTTAAATGACAACACCTCCTCACGCTCACCCCCAATGCCGTCCCAGCAAGCTTTCATAATGGATGTACTTTGTACAGCCTATAGGAACACATGTTTATACCACATGGGCAAAAGTGCAGAGAACTGTTGATACATATAGGTTGAGCATATTAGATTTTACTTTAAGGCGGAATTTGCTTTAACCTTGAGAAGGGGTGAACATTTTTATTTTAAATTGTTTGGTAGATTGAGATAATGAGATGAGCTAAAAAAAAATAAAATCTCAATAGCATTTTGGTGTGTTAGCAGTGCTTTAGCAGCCCAGTGGAGTAAATGTGTCAAACATATGACTAAAGTTAATAATTATACCTTTTTGTGCTAACTTAAATGAAGAAAATTTCTGTGTTGGTGTTGATTTGAAGGGATTTAGCCTACCTGCATTACCGCCTTTCTCACCGCATAGTGTTAAAACACCAATACATAAGTTTCTGATTTTAAAGCTGTTCTTCTGACTCTCATTGATGGCATACTGACATTTATTATGCATAATCCTGGAACTATCCTTGCCCTATATGCCTCCAATCAGCATTTTACTGTATGGCAACAAGTCACACACTTGCAACTGGATATTAGGCTTATCAACATACACAATTTTGAATATGCACCATGGTGGCTGATTCATCAAAGAAACACAAGAGGACTGTCATGGTTCTCGTTCCTGCACTGCAATGAAAAGTCATCTCTTTTGGCCTCGCTTCAGTGAAATAAAAAAGTAGCAGAGTTGCATTAGAAAACAATGTATGAGAAGAAGCTATAATATGTCTCTTCAGTGTTATACCAACATTATTTTAAAACGGCAGAGGTGCAGAGAGCACAGTTGCAAACGGATAAATAAAAACAACAACAACTTAAAGCAGATCAATTAAAACTGATCTGACTCCTTGTTTTTGTGAAAATGCAATGAAATTTAATGAAATGGATTTATGCACTTTTCATCCATTGACATTCCTTTTAAATAAACTAGCAGCAGACTTATTGCTTCCAATAGGAAAATAAACATAAACATAGAACTTTTTCTTGTCTCCAAAGGAAAATTGAGTCCATTTTATTCCGTCAGTTTTTTCAGCCTGTGGTTATATCCTACTGTATTCAAGACCGTATCTTTATTTTTAATGGCACATTGGACGACAATTTTCCCATACACATTTATGTATGTTTTTTTTGTATGGAAGAAAAAGCAATACTAATAATTCAGACCATAAACTTGTAGTTAAAACGTTTGCTGACTTATTAAATCCAGTAAGACCAATTTATCATAGGACTCCATTTATACGTTGTTTTCTTCTTTTTTTTTTAGCTGTGGAGCTGCTCCCTATTGGCCCCTGAGAATATAATACAGCCACTGAAACTTTATCACTGCTCAGTAAGTGGATGTCCAAATTGAAGTCATTTAAAATATTTTATTCAGGGTTTTTCTGGTGGCATTTTTAAATCATGCGTGGTACTGCTGAGGACACAAACCTGATGTCATTAACGCTGTCTTTGCTGCAAACACAGCATTCTAACGGGTTCATTTCAATCTCTGCACACTTCAACAATTTCTCTGCAATTTTGCCAGCATTATAACAATTTGTCAGCTGATCCACCAGAGAAAATGAGATGTTGGACTTATTTTCTGTTTTTATGTTAAAAAGCACTTTGCTCCTCTGCTCTGGCTCCTTTAGAAACAACAGACCGTAGAGTGCTTTGTGGAAAACATCCTGTCTTGTTTGAATGCATTAAAAAATCCAACCATCTGAATGAAAAGAACATAAAGTGCCCTAAAATCTTTAAGAAACATGTAAGAAATCTTCATTTTCCTGAATAAACAGAGAAAACCTCTCAGGACATATTAGTTAGCTTATTGGAGTGGAGTGGACTTGGGGTTAAAGATAAGACAAGGAGTCCATCCTCATCTGGACCAGTTAGGCAGTATTTTTAAGATAATCTTTTTATTTACCAAAAGTTTTTAATACAAATTCACAGGCTCGGTTTGTTGACAAAAGAAGGGGCAGTTTAAGGAAGCCGAGGTCATTCAAAGTCTGCACCAAAATGTTGCCTATCTTCTGTTCTGGACATGGCAATCTGCTGTTGGGAGAGCAGCATCAAAGTCAGACTACAAGAGTGGACAAGTCAAAAAGGCTGGTTCTGTGTTGGGGATAACTATAGCTGCTGGAGCTGATAGTCCAGGAAAGACTGCTGCACAAGCTGAATCCTCACATCCTGTACACAACACAGTGAAAATAGTGTGTTCAATGAGAAGCTTTGTAAAGTCCACTGTGAGACCGAAAGGTAGCAAAGATCATTTCTACCAGCTGTTATTCCCCACTGGAATAGGGTAATATGATCATATTCTAGATCAATGGGGTCTGGGATTTGGGATTACACCTAGGTGGTCAACAGAGAGCGCAAGGGTCCCCTGAGGTTAGGTTTATAAAACATTCAGATTCATTGTGATAAATCTCCATACACTGACCCTATTTTAAGAAATAAAAGTAAGGTTATACATCGTTAGTTTAACTTTGGATTTATACAGTACATCTGAAGGGCCAGAAATACATTATTTATGGTGAGAAAGCATCAAATTAAGCATGTTTTCAGTTGTGTCGGGGGATTCATGGCTTTTTAGTATGTAAATAAAGAGGAAACAGGAACTGCTGTTCCATTGTTGTTTTGCATTTAAAAAATGTAAATATAAGCCTACTACTAAATTAATCTACCTCCTGGAACACGTATTTTTAACTTTTTTTTTTACTTTATAACCCTGCTTATACATGTATGTTAACACATTTATCAAAAACATCAACATTTTGGAGTTACTAAAGGCTGAATTATGTGTATTTTAGTAAGTAAACCAAAAACTTTCATAAAAGTACCTCAATGTGCAGTGGACCCTTTAATTTAGCAAGACAATGCAAAGAATACACACAGATTTGCAGGTAGAACCAGTTCCTCTTTTTTAAATGCCATTTGTGGCTTATTGTTTTTTCATGCAAGTTCTCAGTTTCTTCCATCTCCTTTGGTCAGGTTGGTTACACATTCCTCAACGGTCCTATCCATGGTAACGTTACAGGGCCCTGCCTTGATTTACCATGTCAGGTGAGCATCAGTAAGTACTTGAACATAATGATGATTAAAAATTAAAAGCGCATTTGCTAAACACATAGTATGTCAGGGAAGAGACAGAAACCTTACAAATACAACTCTGCCACCTGGTGGAAGGTAGAAACTTCTTCAAAATCCCTCACTTTCTTCCTACTCATGAAGACTTGGACAATGGTAGTCAATATATGTTTTATTAAATATAAAAGATTCTTATTTGTGGTATAGTAATACAACATATTTGAAGGATTACTAAAAGATTGCAGTGTCCTAGTTACACGTTTAGATAATTTTAAAAACATTTTACTGAAATAGTCACAAAAATGGCAGAGATGAAGAAAAGAAATAGTAACATACATTAAAATTAAATTCAAAATATCATACAGCAACATTTAAAATATACTGAGCTAAAAAGAAAATCAAACATGCGAATAAAGATCTACACAAATGAATGCCCTGCAAAAGTATCTTTAACAGCACCAGTAGAGTGAGAAATGAACAAGTGAGTCTTAAGCTGGGTTTCCTTCTTCACACGTTCTGAAACAAGACAGAAAGTAACAACATAAGCAGAAGTGCAGCATGTGACAGCGTTTGCACCAAACAGCTCTTCATGCTTATCTTGTAAAGCCAGAAGTAAACAGATGAGGAGCAATAAGAGATACTTTTTTTAAAAAAAGTTAAGTCAGAAATGAAAAGCTGAATCTTTTTGCTAAATATGATATGTTGCTAAAATGTTTACAAAGTGTATAAATAGCTAAATAAATACTCTGACTATGCAATGCATACATAACTAATGAACGTAGTGTGGACTTCAGATGTAATTGTTGTTTAGTATGATACAAACATGTCTTTGGGCTCGTTATGTACTGTTATGTACCAAAACCGTGAAGGAACAAGGCCGCTCCCAAAATAGAATATCTAGCTCACTGAAATACTGAAACGGAGGCCCTCAGGTCAATAACACTGCTTCTAAAGAGTCAAAAGGCAATTTTCTAACAATGTTACTGTGCGTGACTGTCAGACATGCTGGACTCAATCCTGTCTGGAACTTTTTGCATAGACATAAGAAAATCTTTTACATTTAGAAAGCAACGGTATGCTGAATATCCCAATGCTTAGAAGTTTAGAAAACTCTTCATTTAAATGATTTACACATCGCTTTAATAATCCACAAAGTAGAAGGAGCTAAAGCCTGCAGAGCTAAAGCATTTTATACCCCATAATTTTATGTAAGTTTTCAACACAAAGGCAGCCAATTTATCAATTAACCAACGAGTTAAACAATTTTATAATCTTTTAGTCTAATTTTCTATTTAAAATCATTTTAAGGTACACAGAACAGTTTTGGTCTCTGTAGCTTACAGACTAAAAAAATGCATGAGGGAGTTATGCAAATCTCAAGTGACCTACATCCATTAGAAATCTTTGGTCTGGTGCGGATACTGGCACAGGGACATGTGGAATGAAGCTCCAGGATGAACTGCAGACTAACGTTAGATTAAAGCAGCAGTGAACAACAAGTACTTCTTAAATATCAAACGTCGAGAACTTTTTTTTTTTTAAGGAAGAAGGAAGGTCCCTGGCATAACAGAGAAACTACTGATGTAGCCCAAGTGAATTTCACTTCCGTCTCATGTGGCTGGTTTTTGACATTATGTTTAGTGTTTAGTGAGGGAATAGGTCACCGTGTGTACAGAGGCCTGTGAATATGAAGGCTTGTATAATCCAGCTTGATTATGAAGGCCAGGAGAAAACAAACAAAACCAAAAATAAAAAATAAAAACCCTTCCTGCTCTCTTTAAGGCTCATGTGCAGCTATTCCTCGCCGAGAGCTCAACATCTGGCTCTGATCCTTTACTATTCTACCATAGTAAGTAGTTTAAGCTTAGAGATCCTGATCCAGTTGGTACCAGTTTATTGGCACATTCGGTGCTTCTCAGTTTCTTGTGCATCACTGAAGCAGGCCTTAAACTGGGTTCAAGGTTGAAATGGTTTCCTGTCCTTGCCCTTCTGATCAGGAATGTGTTTGTAGCGACATTTGTCCCCAAAATGGCAGCCAGTGGTTCTCCAGAAGTAACACTCGTCTCCATTTACTGGACCACGTCTTCGAGGACTGAACAGAGGAAAAATAAGATGTAAACAAAAGACAAAACATAAAGATCAGCCATAAAAAAATTAAAAAGTAAAAATTAATCCTTGTTGTACATGATCCTCTAAGTAATATACTGAGGACAAAATAAACATACACAAACATATTACGTCCAGACAGTACACCAAGTTCAACATTTTAACATAAAATATAGTATAAATAAATCAGGAGTTTTGTAAATTACTACGGTTTCTGAGTTTTTCTTACCCAGCAGCTGCTCCTGCCTGCTGTGTGACAGGAACAAAAGTCTTAAGTGGAAAAGGGAAGACTCTCTGAGTGCGACGATCGGGATAGCGCACCACCAAGCGCGTGTTCTCAATGCAATAACCCTGTTAAAGCAGACACACATGCAAATCTAACATATTCTTTACAAAAACAGCCAAGACTAAGAGAATGAAAAGAAACTTGCATTTAGTTTCTCCATGGCACGGGCCGCCATGTTTGCGTTCCTAAAGTTGACAAAGGCACAGAATCGCTCATGCAGCACACGGATACTCTCTATCTCACCATACCTGCAGTACAAAGCAAATCAACATTGCTCTCCATGATTCAATATTAGATTTCCATGTTCCTGTGTAAGAACATTGCACTTTTATGGACTAAATTAAGTTCAAGTTACAAGAATTTTACTAGACTGGAGTCTTACATTTTAAAAAGGTCCCACAAGTGTTTCTCTGTTAACTCTGTTGTCACATTTCCCACCCAAAGAGAGGGGCAAGGGCTTCTGAAAAATAGAAGAGATAATAAAACAGTAGTACAATCACAGTTATAGAATTACTTTTTTTTTCTTAAATTCATACAACTTTCCCAATGCATTTATAAAATTAACAAATGGTCACTTGCCCTGGCTGAATAACTGATGAATCTTGGCCCACGGCTGCAGGAAAGAAGTGTGTCATTACCAGAATACACATACATCCAGTTACAAGGCATTAGCACACATTCTAAAAAGAGAACATGTTGGATGGTTAATGATATATTAAAGTCTAACCTCTAGTTGTATCAGAGCAGGATGCTAGAACAGCCTGCACAGTTGAACATTTTTCCAAAAGAATGACACTTTGCACCTCTTCAAAACCAAGTTCCTGGTAGAAATGAGAGAAAAGAGAATCCAGTGAATCATTTCATTAATGAAAACTTTTGCTGTTTTATATTTTTCTGGTTAAAAAGAGAAAAAAAATACCAAAGTTTCAGTTTAGGTGCAAATTCACAAAACAGATCATGTTAAAGGCTTGAGCTACATGATGGCAAATATCTTTATACTTTATCCCAATGACTAAATAAATACAAATCATATGTTATCTAAATCTTAAGCCCTTAATTGGAAAATATACTCATTAGTTTAGTTTCCTGATTGCAAACTATCTGGAGTTTAAAGACAGGTTTCTACACAGCAAAGTGATTTAAGGTGTTAAAAAAATGAGAGGTCTATGAATTATTTGTGTGATGGCCACTAGGTTTCGTTCTGAATTAAATGACTGACATTTGTATTCAAGCAAAAACTAACAACTCACATGTCAGCTCCTTGCTTGGCAATCACAATCCTTTATCACCCAATAAGCCTCAACTTACCCACGGCAAAGCAAAAGCTTAACAAAATGATGAACTCTGGCATGTTCTGACTCAGACACTCAGGATTGAATGAAACGTTCACAAACTGGATGTCTTTTCATAAATTCGGTAGCTCACTCTCCATTATTATAACTTCACAAGAAGCCTGAAGGAACTTCAAGCAAGTTTAGATTGGCAACCAATTCATGTTACATAATGGGGCAGATATGACATCATGTGAATGCAGGCAATATGAGAGGAAGCTCAATCACATCTGCCATCCAAAAAGGAAAAACATTGATACTTTACAGTTTTAGTTACCATTAGCTGCAGTACTTTGCAGTTAAAGAGGTCATTGACCGCTTCCTCACAGTCTTTGTCCAGTTTCAGCACCTGCTCCATGGCCTTTTCTGCCTCACTGTACCGCTACAACACACAAAAAAAAGTGGATCACAAGCTTACATCATTATGTTTCCTCAGCATTTCATCTCTTATCATACTTTATTTATGACCACAGTGGCTGGTGCCCACCTTCATGCCCATGAGAGCACTGCCTTTGCGAAAGTGTCCTTTGGGCCAGTCTGGAGCGAGCTGAATGGAGCGCTCAGCATCTGCTAGAGCAAGAGGATACTGCTCCAAGCAGTAGTAGCAATAAGAACGATTCCCAAAGAACCTAAAAAATATTTTAAAAACATAATAAAGATTATGCTATAACAGTGTAAAATGTATGATAGTATCTAACAAGTCATGATCAAAGGAGTAACCTGTAATCCTTTGGATCGCATTTGATGGCTTCTGTAAACATGCTGACTGCTTGTGCATACAGCCCCTCCTGCACCAACTTTATCCCTTTTTCTGCAGGACAGGAAGCATATTTGCAAATGATTTCCTGTTGAGACACTTGTCTGAAAACCTTAACTAAACTCGGTGCTGCATGCAGACATGTTTGCATAAAGGAATGAGGAATCAATACTCTTGTTCAACCCATAGTTTTCAGTTCAGTAAAAAAAATGTTGGTTGTGTAGCATATCCTGCAGAAATGATGCCTTACCTGTCAGTGATGTACTTTTCTTAGTTATTGTGTCAGTTCCATTTGTCTGCAAGTAATATATTATTTGAATCACTTTATATTCATTACCATGTGAGCACACACACACACACACACACACACACACACACACATATTAAAGGCTGTTAAGGCCAAAGTCCCTTTTTCAACTCAGACTTTGGAATAGTTTGACGCACGCATTTCTGCATGACAAGAACAAGAACTTTTGGTTTATCTATTGGTATTCATTCACCTCTCTCTTGGCTTCATTCTCCTTGTTTTCTTTGGACTTGCATCTTGTTCCTTTGGGTTTAATATGGCTAGCAGCATTAGCAAAGAAGGCACTGCTCTCGTCCCACTCTGGATCCTGTCAGGTGCAAAATGACAAAATATTAAACTGTTCAATTTGGATCCAAGATTTCAATCAGAAAATTTGCACAAGCCAGTTTTTACTCCTGTACACCTGTAAAAAAAAAAAGGTAATAAAGTAGCAGCAAACAATGTATAACCAGTACCTCCTCGGTGGTCCTGGCTTTTGCCTTCTGGTGTCCTTTGGGTACTCCAGCAGCCATATCCTGTGTAGAATCACACCTGTGTGAAGCTGTTAGTTTTGCCCTATTTTCCTCCTCTGTTTGTGCTTGTTGACTCCCATCTCCAGTGACGATGTCCGCCTCCGACTCGCTCTCATCCAGTTCAGACTCTCCACCTCCATCTTCCTCTTCATCATCCTATTGTAGTTATGAGGCTGTGTAAATATTCAGCCTTCGCAGTAACAGAAAATGACAAAGATCGTTCTTCTAATTCAATTACCTGTTCAGCATTGTCATTCTGCTTAATCTGTTCTTGCTTCTTCCGTTTTCTGCGGCGCTGAAACAGATCAAGTGTTTTACCTTTAACTGAATACCAGAATAAGGAATATCAAAACTCTGTCAGGAGGGAAAACATCTCCTTTGACTGCTCACCTTCCTCTTGGCTCTCCGCCGCTCAGCTTTCCGCTTGACCTTTTCTTCCTCACTCAAATCTTCCTCTTCATTAAATGCATCCTAAACAAACACAAAGACATTAAAGACAGAACATTATAACATCACCTTACAGTCCTGGTTATGCCCTGTCAGGATGACACCATTTGTTTACCTGTGACAAATGGGCATTGTGACTTGGGTCAGGGTTTGCAGCACCACAGTCCATCTGCTCCTCCTGCTGCTGAACAGCAGGGCCTTTAGGCACAGAAAACAGCTTATTAGGTGTTTGAAATCTATTACTATGCCTTTTATTTTTTTATATTCTAAACATTTTTTTATGTTTTGTAGGTTATGGGTTTTTTTCTTCATGTTAAAAACAGAAACAGCATATTTACTTCAGCCATAAATAACAAAAATATGTTTTCATCTTGCTCTAAATGATCATTTTTCTACCTTTCCAGCAATAAAATATTTATTCCACATCCACAAGAGCCATAACATGATATAAAACCCCTTTTTTTTTCCCACTTATTCGTTTCCATCAAATATAGCAACAAATAGCAAACATTCCCCCTCAAAAGTTAGGCTTTAACATTGTAACTCATAGTTTTACATTTCAAATTCTGCAAGTAGGCAAACATTTCTAACCTCTATAAGCATCCACCTGAACATATTTCTTCTTCATAAATAGATTTGTCACTTTGAAAAATGACAAATCAAGAAATTAGAAGCAACACTGAGTGAGGACCAAAGCAGAGGGAAATGTTTGCTGCACGCTGAGACAGATTCATCTAAAACCAACCATCATGCACCACAAACAACAGCCACAGGCACAAACTTTAAATATCTCAGCACAGAAAACAACCACTGACCTGAATAAGAGAAATGTGCTGCATAGACCCAGTGGTAGGAGACCAGTAAGCAAAAGAAAAACGGAAGCATGAACCTGGGAAGAATCTGGGTTGAGATTTCCCCTTATTCAGCAAAGATTTCCACACAAATCCATACTTGGTCTGTGACTCATGTAGCAACTGTTGAAGCACCAAAGGGTGCACCTTACGACAATTTCTGCTTTTAAATGCACAGCCTCGATTGCAACTTTATTGGAAGAAGAAGAAAAGCAGCCTCTAATCGTTCTCATCCTCATATTTATCTTTTGCAGGATTTAAAAGGCTCTGGTCACCAATCCAGACAGCAATGAAGAAATCAAAATACTACTTTGTGGACAAAGAAAAAAAATCTGAAGAGTCGACTAATTCATAATAGTGAGTTTAAAGAAAAATATGTCCATGGATTTAATCAGGCTTTTTGATACATCTTTACTTTGACAGACTGTCCTCTTAGCACATAAACATTACAATATTATGGACAAAGGCAACAAAAGAGTCTCTGTTTCATCTCTTCAAGGAAACTTCCAAAATCAGGCTTAAGCTGAAAGGTGAGCTTTCTCCACAGGAATGTTAAATAACAGTCTATCATCAAGGTTGGTTGTGTTAGACAGGAAATCAGTTTCACTTCTCTTTTCCCCATTTACAGCTTCTCAAAGGAGACAGAGAAAATGTAACTTTGTCAATAAAACAAACACAATTAACTCAAATCTCACTTGTTTTATGTTATTTTGTAAACTCACAAGAGGCATGATTGCACCACACTATAACTGCATACTGGCACAATCTCTAACAAACAAAGTATGTGGCTGTTTCTTTGTGCAACTGAATCTATAAAGTTTAGACATCTGTGATAGATCAGCTATTCATCTCAGACTAGGGGTAAACAAAGGATTATAAGATGCACCCTCTGGTGCAAGTTGGCCTACTCGCATACGGGTAAAAGTCTATGATGCATGACATTTAAAGTAGCTAGACAAAAATGTATCACATAGCTATTAAAAGTTGTGGTTGGTTTGGTGTTGAATGTGGTATTTTAGGATGCTGGTCTGCCTCTGATGTCACTTCAGCAGTAAGCACATAAACATGTTGCAGCCTGCAATACAAGGACATTTAACACAAACGGAAATAAAGAATGGGAGCAACATATTATGGTCATTCTTCTTCTTCTTTAAAGAAACACAACCTGATGCTTAAATACCTGGATAGCTGTTGTTGTCCACTTAAATAATTGTTATACTAAAAAAAAGCATGTATTTGTATTCAATTTGGTGAATTCTATAAACACACATTTTTTTAGTTACTCATTAGACTTTGCCGTGTTAGGTTACCCATCAATAGTTTAGTAAATGTAATACTATAACTTAGTTTTAACTAAAGCTCGTCAACACCAACTAAACAAACTTGAAAGAAGTGCGATGAAGGGTGGAACGAGGAAGAAAGGAACTTTCGTTGTTAGACAACGAAGCCAAACTAATCTTCGATCAAGACTAATAATGGAGACAAACTTCAACACACATTACAATAAATGGCACATTAGCTGTATTCCAAAGTTTAACAGACACTCGTCTTCTTATCACTTTCAGGATAAAACTTATGAGTTCATAAAGTTTTGAAAAGAGGGAGGTTTCTTACCGCTTCCGAGTCCCAACAGCCAGCATATATCTCTGGTGAATTTCATGAGCGCAACCATTCAGCATTATCGTCACAAATGTTGCCCAGAAATATTTTAACTAATGTTAAACTAATGGGATAATCGTTATCGAAACTGCGGGAATCTTTGGTGGTTTAATCCACTTCCTGAGCGTCAGACGCTGACACTGGGTCCACCCTGAGCTGCGTCTTAAAGGTACAGGACACCTAACACACATATCACATGCAACGATAATATCAATGTGCATGCAATTATTTATTTTGATCTAAAACGATATTAGTTTTGCACAGCAAATAAAAAGCATGGTTACAAAAAATACCATGATGCTGGTTAAACGTTTTTAAATGGTGTGCTTCTATGTTATTTTATTGTATTAATGTATTTTAATACTTTGCCGTTCCATTGAGAAAAAGGTTAAATTTACAATGTCCATATAAATAACTCAACATTGAAAAAGTCAATTATATAAAAGAATTTCAAAAAATATTTTTTAACCTGAGGGTTCCTGTAACCTGTTTGTGCCACTCAGATTCACATGTTTTCTGATGCAGTAACTGAACCCTAATTGTATTTCATTCTTTTTTTAAATTGAGTTTCTTTACTTTTTAAGACACATGCATTGGAATCACACGAGTCCACCCCAGGCTGTCGCTCTCCCCTCCTCTCCCAAAAAAAAAAAAAGTTAGATAATTAAACTATAATTAAGTGCTTCATTCACAAAATTTGTTTCAACTTCAGGGTGTTGAGTAGAGGCATGCCTTCATTACTAAACTTAAAATACAATAAATGAACAAAGACATCAAGTGAAATGATGAAAAAATCTTTAATTATTGTGTAAAAATACTATTAGAATTAATGCAGTATAAAACACTCCTTTTGGATTTTCTATGATCATTTTACTTATAAGATTCAAATTATTTAAAACATTATTTGTGGCTTAAGTTACATATCCAATCAGTTCTTCTGTGAATAGCCTGATCTATTTAGCATCTCTTTGCTTTCTTTCTCTCATAGTACTAGGATTATAAAAGTGCACCCTCCATTGTATTGAGGCAGCTAATCAAATAAAGAATATGTGTGCAATGAAATATTTTTCTGATTGGATGAAATCACACTCATGAAACATTAAGTTTCACTGATAAACATCTGATGTCATGTTTCTCAGTTATGCTTCAGGTCAGCTATGACGGTGAGTGCTGCATTCCAGCCAGCAGAACCCATCACACCACCACCTATGAATCAACAGACACATGAAAATCATACACTGTTTACATAGTCTTCCTAACTCACAGATCACAATTAAGAGATGACTCACTGTCATTTTTTTATCTGTGAAAATAAGATGGTAAAGTTTATTAGCTGTGCTTTTAACCTGAACTAGCAAACCATCTATTTTTATATCTGTTACTGCATAGCATAACATACTTCAACATCCAGTGGGGTAATAAAGACAAACCTGGATGACATCCACTGCCACACAAATAGAGCCCTTTAACTGGTGAACGGTAGTTTGAGAGATAGGGCAAAGGTCGGGCTAGGTAGAGCTGATCCAGAGACATTGATCCATGGAAGATATTCTGTAAAAACAACATAAAAATGTTTACTTTTTTCCATTTACAATGTTAAATAGAGGGATGTGTTGGCTGCTTCTCAAAGACACAAGAAAGATATACTTTGTAAATTGAGCTGTGTCGGTTATAACAGTGCTGATGTGAACTTTGATTCACATAAACAGGTTTGTGGTAAAGTGTCTGTAACCATTAACTGCTTAGATAACAGGCCACCCCCAAAGTGGGTAGTGAATGACTCAACACTGTAGGAAGCAAATTACTTCCTCATTCAATGAACAGATGATCACGTCAAGCAAATAAGCTGCGTGTCAACATTCAAATTGCTTTTCAGTCTACAATGTGTACAGTGTACAGCTTGTACCCCGCCGGTGAGTCCAAAGATTCTCTCCAGGTCTGGTGGACACAGGATGTCTCTCCCCACCACAGACTTTTTAAACCCAGGGGCATATTGCTCCACCCAGTCAAACACTGCAGAGACAAACACATGCTTATCTATTCTTTTTTCTTTAATGAGACACATTATTACCTAAGATGTTTTGAAAAAAATGCTCGTCTTGGAAAAAACATTTTCCACAGCAGCACTTTGCCAATAGTTTAATATAAATGTTGAACAGTGCTAAGACTATCTTTTAGTATACTACAAAGTGTAAGGAATCCAACATTATTTGTGTTTCTAACCAGTGTCTGCAAAGGCCTCTCTGTCCTCATTGGTCCAGTCTCTGCCCTCTATGTGGTACGGGGTGAACTGGGTGAACAGTGACACCACATGGCAGCCCTGAGGAGCCAGAGTAGGATCTAACACAGAGGGGATGGTCATCTCCAGCATGGGTCTGTAGGTATGTAGGAACAGAGGAACATCATAACAAAATGTGGTAGGAGTATAAAAATGGGTGATTTGTTACCTAAAATTTCAGATAAAGCTATGTTGTTTGTAAATAGTTTAGCTGTTCACAATGGGGGGAGTGGTGGCATAAAGGTTACAGAGGTGGGTTTGGGTATGGAAGATCTAGATTTAAGTCTCAGATGTGCTATTCTGAGCACCTAAGCAGTATCATAAATGCTCATTGGGCACCAAAACATGGCAGCCCTTTGTTCTCTCATTAAATCTAGACATGGTTTAATGGAGCTAATTTCCCTTCTTTCAATTGATGAAGCCTGCGACCCCGTTTGGGAAATAAGCAGTAGTAAATGGATG
>JBAMIG010000017.1:12257407-12267713 GCA_037177335.1 Kiunga ballochi | reverse complement strand
TTTATTCAGGATCCAAAACACAAACTTTGAAAGGCTGCATTAAAGAATCAAGTCAGTAGGACTCAATGAGCACCACTCTCACTCTGACTTAACTTATAAAGTATTAAGGCCTCAGCAGCAAAAGCAGTGAAAAGGCCTGTTAGGATTAATGTGTCTGAAGATGTTTGATGACATCTCCAACCTGAACGCATCTACATGTCAATATTTTATTGACTATTTTCTCTAAGCTCCTTCACATAATTAAGTTTAAATGTGGCCAGCGAGCAGAAGGTAAGTAGAAAATCTTTCCCTGTGGAAACTCTGGGAACAGAAAGTGGGATTTTTTACATTCTCTGCTTTTCAGTGATTCTCTGTTCTCAGTGATTCTTTAAAGACGTTATCATGTAAAATGTTGTATGTTCATCAAACATATCTGTTGATACGACAACCTAAAACAGACGATACCCGGAAGCCGACACAACACTCAAGTGTTTACTTCACGTTTTATAAGAATAATATACTGTAAAGATATTGTTATTAAAATATGTTTTATTTGCAAAGTGGCTCCTACAATAATCCTTCTCAATGCGGATGGAATCAAATTGGTACCTGCAAAATGTCATGATACAAAAAGTATCTATTTTAAACAGGAAATCATTTCATTTTGTTGAAATATGTTTTTGCTGTAATTTAGGTATATCAATACCGTTTTGACAAACTCCTCCAAGAGAATATTTTTCTTGGGCTAACCCTGAACTTGATCAAGACACCTATACTATTAAAAGTTAGCAAAAGGTTAATGTTTGGTCAAAGTGTGTGGCAGTATTGACACATTTTCACTTTATTGGTTAATAACAATCCACCACATTTGTTTTAATCTTGGTCTGAAATTGTGTTACTTAATCACCATTTCATTCTCTATCTTTAGAGCAGGCACAGGAAGCATGTAATATGAAATCCGTCCATCCATTATCTAACGCTTTGTCCCTAACGGGGACGCGGGGGGGCTGGAGCCTATCCCAGCAGCCTGTAATATGAAATAACCAATAATATGTCATTTAAATCTGTGCAGTTTTTTTCACTTCATGCACATTATGTCATTTCTCAGGATTAAAGTCAGATGAGTACAGCACCCAGGTCATTATCTGGTTGCTTAAACATATTAAACTAAGGCATGAAGTGTTTGAACACTTTAACAATCTCATCCCATAAATTATCATTTTATGTCTGTACGTCATTATAAGTTTTCAATTTGCCCTGATATTTATATATTTATTTGTATTTTTTGTGTAGGCACATAGGTGTTTTTGCCTGAGTAATCTAAAGGTCAGAATAGAGTTGAATGTCATCTGGCTCTGAAATTAGACTGAATTGTTAGGACGTGTCTCTATGGCGAAGACAAGAGAAAATACAGTGATAGTTTTAAATAAAAACGACTTTCTGATCAATAAAGTGAATATGATGCGGTATTAAAAGGAAATAGCATATTTAATCTTTGCTCAAGCAAAAACATATAGCCCAGTCACACACTGACATAAACACAGACAAACACTTTTGATCTAAATACCCTAATCTAAAATTGATGCTTAAATTAATTATTTTTTATACTGTCTGAACATTTATTCTGATATTTTGTCATCATTGTACATTCCATTGCAAACCAGAATTGTAGCAGGTGACAATCTACGAGTAAACAAGCACCACTGAACCCTTTATTATCAATTTATCCTACCTACAATTAGCATTTTAATCATTTAAATGACATTTGGGTTTTTACTTTCACGTGTGTGCTCTGAGTTAAGTACAGGACAGGAACTGAATTCGTCGCAGAATTCAATTATGAGTGACGTGCCAACCATCCAATAGCGTAATCAAAACTTGACTGTTGCAACCAATGAACGATCACTTCCTTATCGCGGGCTGGGGGCGGGTCTTTTGTGAACATACCGTTACGGCCTCCCTTGCTGGAATCCTGCTCGGAAGAGTGGAGGCGGGCACGGAGTGGTGTAGCAGGGGAAAGCAACCCTTACACAACTCTTGGGGGATGTAAAACTTAAGGCCTAGCATCATCAACAAGAAGACGTGTCCACGAGCTAAAGACCTAAAGCCTTCCCGTGTTTCTCATGGAAGCATATGGATTTCTGAGGAAGCGTCGGATGACAGCGGAGACCACAAGCACTGATCCAGGGGTTGCAGGAGCCTCTGCTGGGGCAGAAGTTCGATGGCTTGGTGGTAGATTCTGGGGTGTTTCTGAAAGTATCGTGGGAAGCTTGACTCCTCGAATAGGAGGGGAAACTGAATTGCAGAGTGTTGATTTTATCTGCAGTACGCAAGATGGACAAACAGATGACTATGAACCGGACTATGAGGGACTACCACAGGGAGCCTCCACGAGCACCCACATGTTGGCAGGAGCCGTTGCGGGGATCATGGAACACTGCCTCATGTTTCCCATCGATTGTGTGAAGGTAGCATTTCTGACTGGCTAACCAGCTGATCCACAACTTGTTATTATTGTCAAAAGCCTTCACATTCTGGTCTCTGGGTATCTTATTGTAGCTAACATGCCCGTTAGCATTGCTAATTAGCTTGGTGTGCTAACCTAAACACGCCGCAGCGCTGACGGCTAAGGACAAGGTCAGTCGGCTCAGTTACATGTTACAGCTTTAGCTAACGTGTTAGCATGTTGTGATTAGTTGCGTCCAAATAACCTTCGCTATAATATTGGTTCAGCGCAATTAATTTAGTATGGAAATCTGAGTTGCTTTGCTTGTAACAGTGTTGTACACCAAATCCACCCACTGTCAAAACTTGAGCGGGCATGTTATTACCCCACTATTCACGTAATGATTTGGCAACTACACTGAGGTATAAAACGCTATTCCCTTCACACAACACTTAAGAACACACAACGACATGCAAGTAAAACTAATTCAAACACTAACAAATAGCTTAAACTACTAATTAATAAAAATAACAGGGAAATCACAAGAAAAACACTAAAAATAGCGGTTAGCCTGGCCACTTCAGGCTGTCTGTACTTAGGAGGAAAGCGTACTAATGTCAAATTCACCTGCAGTTTCCAAAGACCAAAGCTTTCATCCGTTTACAACAGGTTAAAGTTGTTAAATAACTAGCACCTTCCCCCACTATTATGGCATGAACAAAGGAATGAATTGCTCCTGCAGCGTACAGAGAAGCATCTGTTGCTACATGTACCCTGTGTGTTCAGAGAAACTCCATGCATAATTGTCATTTCATTGAGTCATGCTGTTTCTTGGAGTCAGATGATGTTATGTCCTTATCTGAATGAGTTTAAATCATGTGAACAATGCTTGAAATACTTCCCCAGTAAGAAAAGTTTTAGCCCCATGCTAGTGTTTTTAACAGGTGGAGACAGAAAGGCCTAACAGCCACAAGGTAAATATCAGCACTGCAACCCTGAAATCAAGATAAACCAATACAAGTCCCATGCTCTTTTAAGTACTGATTGTCATGATAGTTAAGTTAAGAAAGTAATCTATATATGATCACAGTAACTGGTTGTGGATGTAAAGAAGAATGCACCATGTGTAGGTCTTGTCACTACATTGTATTTGTGAACATAGTCATAGGAAAAGGGGGAAAAGTGCGTTCTCGACTGAGCAATGGACACTGTTTGAGTACAAAGGTCACCACTTTCTAGTAGTGCTGACACAACTTGTACAGATAAACACTGCAGGGCTATGGTTGGTATGGCCTTTATACATGTGCAGTCACCAGGTCGTACATCTGCAATAAAATATCACGTTTATGCTTTTATAGCATAGTGTGGTACATGCACACTCTGTAGGGTGTACGTTTGTCCATTCAGCTGGACGTTTGGTATTCAGGGATTATGTCACTTCTGGTTCCTCATACAGATTCACTGACCCACTCCACCCCACAAGTCTCTCTAAAAATAAAATAACAGGTGACTGAGAAGACTGGTCTCTTCTGCTTTCCTATAAGTTACCATTTATACAATAGTTGTTTTTTTTTTACCTTTGTGTTAAGCGGAAGAGAGACATTCAGGGTCATAGGAGAGAAGAGGATTAAAGGAAGTCAGCTTATGTCCCCTTGTGACCCTCGAGCTTGTAACTGCATACATCCTTCTATTGATGCATTCATGTACAACAACATGAACCGCACCCAATGTCGAACAGCCATTTCCCACATTTGACCTCTGATCCACTCTTAATGATGTTCTTTCATTGCCATAGAAAGACTTTAAATAATATATTCTGGGGTATTTTCTACTTCAAACTGAGGTATAGTACATTGAACATGCATCTAAATGTAGCTCTAATTTAATATTTGGTACTTAACTTTTTGTTTTTGTGTCTGTTTTGTTTTATGCATTTTAAATGTCTCTTTTCCAGACACGAATGCAGTCTCTCCAGCCTGACCCCGCAGCTCGCTACAGGAATGTGATGGATGCTCTTCGCCGTATCATTGCCACAGAGGGAGTCTGGCGCCCGCTAAGAGGCCTGAATGCAACAGCAATTGGGGCAGGACCTGCTCACGCCCTTTATTTTGCCAGCTATGAGAAACTCAAAAAGACTCTAAGTGATATCATTCATCCAGGGGCTAACAGTCATTTGGCTAATGGTACCATAAAGCACACAAATATAAAGTATTTATCATGAATGCACAGATTATATATAGTAAATATTTAGAATTTGAGAATACAACTAAGTTCTCTGACTCCAACCTTAGTACAGATCCCACACTGTGAGAGATCAATGAAGCTCATGATTTAGCTTATCTATTTGATTTTAAATAGAAAACTATAGAATGAGTCTTTTTATTGCAGAAGCTGTAAACTGCAGAGTTATAGGGAAATATGCTTTTAGATTTAGCTAAAACATTAAAAGAGATTAACTCCGATTTGTTTTTTAGACCCTGCTCCTAATGTCCAATTGCTGTTATTGCTTGTTATCCCTGCTTTTTTTCCCTTCTTCCTTTTTCCAGTTTAGTGGGAGGCTAGGTAAGTCCTCTTTCTCCCATCTAATCTGCTGCGCTTTATTTTTTGTAAGTGTCTCGGTTTGGTTTAAAAATCCCAAAGGAGTCTTGTCCACTAGATGTCTCTCTTTGCTTAGGATCGGCCTCCTGAAAGTGAGCAGGAATGATCTTTACCTGTGCAATATGCACCAGCTTTGCTTTTTTAATGCTTTGAGCATGACAGTTGCAGCTGTTGCGACCATAGTTATGAAGGCTGCGTTATGATCACATGGATTCTGTTGCAAGTAGCTGTCGTCTGTAGCTTCCTTGTTTTTCTTTATGTGTGGTAATTGCTGAGGCGTGTTTGTTTCAGGAGCAGCTGGTTGCGTGGCCACATTGCTTCATGATGCAGCAATGAACCCAGCTGAAGGTAAGGGAAACACTTTTCTTTTGCATGTGCAGCGTGAGTAGATATTTAGTCTATCAAAACAACAGTTTTGAGTTTCACACAAGAAGCTTGCAGGTGGCAGGCTTGGGTGAACTATCTTCACATGTTGGCCTCAAACCGGTAGTCTCAGGCACTCGCTTTCACAGCTGTCTATGCTCCACCTGTTCAAATATGTCAGTAGAAGGACATTGGTCTGAGTCCTCTTGTACAGCTGTTCGCTAGTGTTCAGCTGTCTTAGCAAATGTAACTAATAACAAACAGGACGCTGCTGTGTACTCACATTTCCATTTACTACAGATAACTGATTTAAGTTTTTTCTCATGTTTTTCCACATTGTTGCCGTCAACCTTGGACACCTGACCTTGTTCGCTGTGGTTTCATTTACCTACATGGTCCAAGTTGTGAAGCAACGCATGCAGATGTATAATTCGCCCTATCGCGGCGTGTTGGACTGTGTCTGCGCCATATGGCAGAAAGAGGGCTCTGCAGCATTCTATCGCAGCTACACCACCCAGCTCACCATGAACGTGCCATTTCAAGCCCTCCACTTCATGACCTATGAGTACCTTCAGGAGCTGCTTAATCCACACAGACAGTATCATCCCTCATCCCACATGTTGTCCGGAGCTTTGGCCGGAGCAGTCGCAGCAGCAGCCACCACACCTCTAGATGTCTGCAAGACCCTGCTCAACACCCAAGAATTTGTAGCCCTCAGCTCTTCCGGCCAAAGCAACGGAGCCCACAGACAAATCTCAGGCTTGTCCCACGCCTTCCGGACAGTGTACAGGCTGGGCGGTCTGCGGGGCTTCTTCAAAGGAGTCCAAGCCAGGGTCATCTACCAGATGCCCTCCACAGCCATCAGCTGGTCAGTCTATGAGTTCTTCAAGTATGGACTAACCAAGCGCCAGCATGACAAGAGGAGAACACAACACATCTAGGCTGAGATGTAGATATGTCTCTGGTCTAATCTCCTCTAATATTTCTCTGCCCTCGCTATGAGGAAGAATAATACGCACATAGAATCTGACTAAAATATGCTTCAGTTGCCATGACCCTCTCAGACATATCAGATAAGAAAGACACCTTCAAAGGTATTTTGAGTAGTTCTGTCTGCTGCACCCTTTCATGAGTATATATGGTCTCAGTGCTGTTGGGTTTCTCTTACAAGAGAAATAACATTCACAGTATTATAAACTTTGTTAATCTAGATGATATATATAAAGTATTGTTTTGAATTGAACACCATTCAAGCTAAGCACATGTAGGGACAGATGGACAGCAGGGGGCGGTCCCGCTACTCAGTGCTGTAGCTTTAGCAGCCCAGTTGTTTTTGCAACATGTTTTAATTTTCACCCATTCAGAATAAAAAGGACATCTGACTCCAGATCCCACACACTCTGATTTATTTCCAGATAAAAATGTATTTATACTTATTTGGCTTCCAGAGGAAAAAAAAGGAGTAGTCAATATTTAGTTGTTTTAGGACACACTTTACAGACACGTATCTGATGCAGGTAAAGTTTAGTCAAATCCAACTGTTCATTTAAAAAGGCATGCAATATTTGATCTCACAGGACAAAGCTTAGAATGATGAAAGGGTTTATTTCCATTAGCTTTTTCCCCCCTTATTTTTAATAAGAGTGCATTTAAAATTCCTAAAGATCATTACCCATTATTTAATCAGGCAGTAAAATATCAACTTGTGTTTAATTTATTCTGTGAAAATGCAGGTCCACATTTCCCCACATCATCCTTCCCAATAAAGATTCATAATATACCTGTTAGTATGGAAGACAGTGTCTCGTCTTGCTCTGTTTTCAGCTTGTTTCAATATATTTCTCTGCAGCAAATATTTCTGTCCATATTATGACCAAGAGGATTAAAGTCACGGGGGTTTGCTATTACAATATGTATCTGAAACAATGTTTAATGCATATTAATGAAAGCTGTCGTTCTTACCGATTGATGTCTGATGTCATCTTTGACACTGAATTGCACTTGTGAAATAAACACCTGGCAGCGGAGCTCTACTCACTGCTCAGAAAAGATTTAAGTCCTATATTCTGTGTTTTAAGCCCTTCTTTTACTCCCGTGAAACAGGAAAATGCTGCGGTAGAAAATGTTTGCATATTTACCTAAAAGTAAATGAAGTTAAAAGGATTGGAAACAGGACAGAAACCACAGAAAGCTACATATAAGCGGCCAGCAACATGCAGCACTTTAGTGTGATTGCAGGTATTTATTTTTCATTTGAAGCAAATACAGTTGTTTAGTCTTTAGCACAGGTGCAAATTTCAACTTTGACCCTTAACTTGAACACAGTGTGAACGTTGTGTGTGTACGTTGCCTGCATACAAACAACTGGAAGAATGAAGTTTTGGAATTCCACAAATGATTCATGCAAAATAAACCAAGCGGAAAACTGAGAGATGTTTATGAACTTAAAGATTATTGTATGAAATATTAATGTATTAAAAGACATTAATACTACCGTGAAAAGACTTTATAAAGGCTTAACTTAAAAGATTTTCAGGATTCACCTGTGTTTATATATATAGATATATATAAAAAGCCTGTAAGGTAAAGTTTTGCCATTTTCTAATGCAAATGAGGTCTTTAGTATGAAGGTGGCCTCTTTGTTCTTCTGGACCCTGAACCATCTCAGACAAACCTTTTTTTTGTAAGTTCTCCTAAGTAGCTAACTGGAATATGTCTTCTGGCTGCTTGAAGGGTATTTTAAAGCTGACTTCTTTGAGGATATTTGCTGCTGTTTTTCTGCTTTCTGTCAGAGGATCCCACTCTGTATTAGTCCTGCTTAGGTCCAGGCTCTAGGGAGGATTCATCCTTCCATAAAACCTTTTGCCACTGATCTTCAGTCCAGTTCATGTGTAATTTGGCACAACTTAGCCTTTCAGTCCCTGTTTCCCTGAAAAATGACTCCTTAATAGTCATCCTCCCACAGACATCATTTTAAAGTGAAGGTCATGATGCATCACTCGGGTTGTATGTCAAACTTACTGTATAATTTTTCAGATATTTCTAATCATATTAATTAGCTTTTTAAAGCTTGACACTTCTTTTTCTTGTTTGTTTTTAAAAATGTTTAAGGACACAATGCAGACCATGCAGAGACATAACAAAAACCCAATATCTGTCACACAAAGCATAAAGAAAATTTATGTTGGTTCAAAACACAACCTTATGTTCATTATTACCTCTTTTAAGAGAAACCATTTGTAAAGGTAATGAATGGTGTTTAGAGACCCTCTCTAGATCTCTAGGGTGATAGTTGTCTTTGGTAGCATGACATCATGTCCCGGACAGGAAGAAGACGTACGTACAACCAGACATGGGATAAAGAGTTTGTTTTTATTTCAAATATGGTATAAGGGAAAAAAAAAAACAAGTCATTCAAGTAACATAAGTTCTGCAAGCCAAGTGCTCTGTTTCACATTTATATCTGGATCAGCTCCAAAACACATTCTTTAGGTAAACATATAGCTAATAACTAATTATAGGTCTATAGTCTTTTTTTTTTTTCAAAGTTCAAGTATTGAGTGACATTCTTTAGGACAAGTTCGCATCTTTACCTACTTACTTTTTTTTTTTTTTAGGTGGGGGTTGAGAAAAACAAAACCAAATATCTTTTGGCTCGAATACATTAAGTGGACTTGTGAGTTTTAGAGAAGCTGTCTAAAGCTCTTACAGATTATAGTGAGGAGTGATAGCTCCCCACCCCAGCCTCCACATACACACCCACATACATCCATGCTCGTCAGGCAGACACCTGTTCAAACAGGGAGAGTTAATGAACTGTCTCTGTCACTCACTCTCTCCCACTATCTCTGCATGCACATACAGTATGTGTGGTCTGTAATAGCTTTTATAATACTGTATTTGTTGCAGTGTGTGCATGTGTTTACTTCTCTCTCTCCTGCTGCTGTTCAGCCACATAGAGCTTTCCCTTCATGTCTTTGGATGAATCTTCATTAAACTGGGTTAAAGATTTTATTAGAATACATAACATGTGATCAACAAACCTTAAACACTATCATTCAGAAATACAGGAATCACAGAGACTGCACATTATTTGAGAACACAAAATCATACATCTTATAATATTCTAAGACGCCAGACAAAAAACATATTCATATGCTTAAAATCTCTAGTGGGATGACTGGATAAACGGCATCTCTGTTCCTCTATTCTCATTCTCAGTGATAAAATGGACTTTACATGTTATTGATGGCTGTTAGAGCCACTGGTCCATGAACTGGGATTCCTGTGCAGTGTGGTTCCTTTAATTCATCTTTATGTAGAAGTCAGCTGCTAGATGTAAACAAGCCTCTGGGTTTGATTTTAAAAATAGATCAATCCTTCTGTACATATAAATAAATGCCAACTCAGAGTGTGGCCGTCTGTATATGGATACCTTTCCTTTCACCGGGGCAGAGGTGCATGCTGGTATGTATGAACATGTCCTAGCAAGAACACGGCAGACAGATTTATTGATGATACTAATGTGTCAGTTCTGCATTGTGACTGTAAACATTAGGGGCACATAGTATATATTTATATTCATAAGCTCTGAAGAGTACTGACAAGTTTTAGAGCTTACTTATGGTAATGTAATATACAATTTATTACTTTACTTAAAATGTTTTATATTAAAAAATACACATTTTACACATTTGTGCATGTGTAAAATGTTGTATTTTAACTTCTCTCTGTTTAAACAATAGCTGGCCTGCTGTAGCGGTCCAAAATTAAGGTGTGTGTGTGTGTGTGTGTGTCTCTATGTCTGTGTGTGTGTGTGTGTGTCTGTGTGTGTGTGTGTTTATGTGTGTGTGTGTGTCTGTCTGTGTGTGTGTGTGTGTCTGTGTGTGTGTGTGTGTGTGCGTGTGTCTGTGTGTCTGT
>JBAMIG010000017.1:12234872-12246148 GCA_037177335.1 Kiunga ballochi | reverse complement strand
ACACACACACCATATCCAGTCAGATTGAAGACTCTTAGATGTTCAATCTAAGTAAATGGACTTCTTTTCTGTTTTTCAAAAAGCTAATAACAAAAAACCCCAGACATGATGCTATTGGCACAGACCTAAATGGGGTTGAAAGTTAGCTTAATGCTGTGTTCAAATGGGTTCAGAGGTAAGAAGCTAGAATTGGGAATGGCATCATAACCAAATTGAGAACTTTCACATGGACAAAGTTGGAAAACTTGGGAAACCAACGCTGTTAGGATCTCCTTTGTTTTGTGTGAGACTTTAGAGGCTAGCATGTTAGCTACAGTTCCTATTAGCAGACTACGTCCAATGCTTTGGTTTAATGTTTTGGACATGCATGCGTAGAAGTTACAAAGCCCAGCCTGTAATTCTAATTCATGTACCATTACCAGAATCAGAATCAGAATCGTATGTATTTATTTAGAATTACGTATGTATATTTAGACATAAATATGTTTACTCTTGATGTCATTCAACCCTGTTTTTTTTTTGTTTTTTTTTTAAATCTTTGATAATATTTTTCTGTGTCTCGTGCTGTTGGTGTCACACACCTGACACACATCAAACCTATTTTGCAGATATGTAACTCTACACATGTTTGCTAATTACCCATTGATCTGATTCAGGTATGTTGCAGCAGGAAAAGTCCTAAACTTTGCAAGAATGCAGCCAAACCAGAAAATACTGAGGTTTTAGTTCGTTAGAAATCCAAGCTTAGTGAAAAGCTATTAGCACTTCTGCAATCACTCACTTTGAACTTTGAACTAATCTAAGCAGTATAGAATATTGATGCAATGCAGATCTTACTTTTTATCAACTTGCCAGAAATGTAACTGAGATTGTGGACACTTGTGCACACTTTTGTATCTTGCAGAATTGACCATTGCAGTGTCCTCTGGTCTCCCAAAAGAAACCTATTACAGCCATGCAGACCAGAATGAAAGCACAAATAAAAAACTTTAAAGTGTGTGCATTGGCTTCCTGTCAGCTTCAAAATAAAATTTAAGATGATTTTAATACTCTTTATATTCTTGTTTCTGAGTATTTATCAAAACTGCTTTTCCCTTTTAACCCTCGGGATTATAATTTCTATTGTATTTCTTAGATTTTTTTAAGAAGAAAACATTTTCAGCATTACTGAGATCAAAGCAGATTCATGACTGTTTATTCCTAAATCAGAAATTAGTCCAAAAAAGGCAACATTAGACTGAGTCATGAAGCACAGCGAAATAGGAGTTCCTGATAAGGGCAAGTCAGGCTAAATAACAGAATGATTACCAAGTTGCTCTGCCAGTTATGGCTTGAATGGTTCCCATGGTGTTGTGCTCTGGAGAATTAAATTGCAGGGCGATGTATGTCCTTTCACCACTTAAGAGAACAAGCTGGAGGAACATTCTTCACACCACTTTCAAATATATAAAATTATTGCCAACACACATTCATAAGCATGCTATATAGGATGCCATATAGTAATTTGTCTTTAGGAGATAACACTGATACAAAAAGTAACTTTTTTTATGTTAAAACAATGCAATGGTGTTCATGTTAGCTTGAAACAGGGTCTTTTTCACTTCTTGTGCCATAAAAGAATATAATGCAAGTTTTACACTAAATAGAAAGCTGCTTGATGAATCAATGAATGTTTAATGCCATTACTAATAGGTCAAAACTGTAAAATGAGCCTGTGTAACAGGGAAACTGGTATTTTAAAATGAGCTGACAAAGCAAAAGTGTGACGATTGAAACAATCAAAATGTTAAAAGATGAGTTTAAGAGGCTTTGTGCAATACTTTGACAGGACATAAGTGTAAAAAAGAAAATTGCTAAGTTGCCTAAGGAGGAAATTAACTCTGCCATCATGATCAAAGCAAACTCCACATACACATTTGTGTGCATGCAAACACACCTACACCACCGGGTCTTTGGAAGTGAAGTGTTAGGGTCTGATGAGCTGCAAAATTGTTACAGGTTATTAAAGGTGTCCAGTAAGTTCTTTCCTCTGAGCTTCCAATGTTTTAATCTTCCTGCAAATATTGTGAAAATTCTTTCAAAAAGGTCACAGAAGCAACTCACAAACACATCCAACATGTGTGCAAGCGCACTCAACATTTCACACAAACATGAGACGCAAAACTTAAGAAGTCTGTTGTTGAAGAGGGAGCAGTGAGGACGAGATTCCTTGCATGTGCATGTGTGTGCCAAAGCAACACAGGTGCAGTCAGGGACACTGAGAGAGAAACAGACCTCCTGTCCTTTGAACTTGATCTTGAAAAGAAAGCTGTTTTTGCTTCCTGTCAAATAAGCTTTACCACTATGCCTTCAAGCTCAAGTTAGCACAAACTGTTCTGGAAAAAAAATAGCTCTAAGCCGTTTATTCTCCAGGAACATGGATACTTATTCACACTTTATACAAGTGACTCAAACAACCTCAAAGTTTACATTTTTTTCATGTTTTTAGTAATAATCTTTTTCCCTGCAGCTTTTTTATTTAAATATTGTCAGCCATATATTTACTTTTGCCAAGGAGGTGGCAGATGCTATATTTTTGTCACTTTCTTATATTTATCTGTCTATTAATTTTTATAATTATTATTTTATCTTGGTCTAATTTGGATTACATTAAATCTGTGGAATGATTGGTTTCATCATGTTGATCCAGGAATATTATGAAGGATCTTTATTATTGTGATTTAGGATCTTTTTCTATACAAATGTCAGAATATTTGACAAAAAAAAAAAAAAGAAAAGGTCCAAACAACTATTACAACACGTTAAAGAGGGATTTGGACAAGAGCAAAACTCTGGATTATTCCATCTAGAACAAGAAAAAAGGGAATCTTTTGAATTTGTACCATTTAAAAAAAGTAAATTATAATGTAAGCATGCAACAAACACCACAATATAGCCAATACACACATAAATGAATGTAGGAGTATGACATAGAGTGGAAATCCCAATATGGATGGATATGGGCTGCATGGAGGAGGTCTGCTTTTCCAGCTTGTATTAAGAATTAGACCAAAAATGTTTTATCACTGTCAGAGAAATTCAGGGAGGATCAGTGCAATTTGTATTGTATCCCTTAACGTGTATCAGGCTTTGTGTTTGTGTGTTCCAGTGTGTGTGTGTGTGTGTGTGTGTGTGTGTGTGTGTGTGTGTGTGTGTGTGTACTTTGGAAAGTGAAGCAACAGTTCAAGGTTAGGGCATAGTTTTAACTTAGACTCTCAATCAAAATCCATTAGCCCTGAGAAATATTTATAATTTATTTATACTGTATGACAAGAGAACACTTTTGCCTGAGATGAGCGATAAAGACTGAGAAGCAGCCCCTATGGGCACGTTTTAATCTAAGCTACACAAGACAAGTGACAAGCCCTGCTTTATTTGGTGGGGTGATGACACCTAGAAAGTGACACATAGTCTCTGAAAATGTACTTTTGGATATTTTTTGTTTCACACAGGAATGGTTTCTCCTCCACTGGAGGTGTAGGAGCAAGAGGGAAGTTTGAGAGGCTGTAAGTGGGGCCAGAGCAGTTTCTTTATCAGCCTCTGATAGGAGATGTCTGTGTCTCAGAGCTGCTCAATGCTTTCGTTGTCTGGGCTTATCACCACTAATTAAAACATTTGGATTCCTCTGGTTGGTTCTGGAGGAGTGTGCATTTGTCTGAAGATGTATGTGGGAGACACGAGAGCGGAGAAGAGTCAAGGAAGAAGATGTTGCAACTTGAAGCCTTCTGTCCATTTGTAAACAGAAGCGCTCAAAGCACACTCATTCCATACTTCTTACTATTTGTAGTATTGTTTCTTGCATGTTCACTCTGTCCTTCATATGTTATTTCTTCTATTTTTTTTATGCAATTTATTGAAAAAGTTTTCCAGACAGTTGAGATAAAAGAACATTTCTAGAAAACAATGTCTATTGCTCTAAGCTATTTTCTGTTTGATAAAGTGCTTTTACTTTTGGAAATAGGTGCAGTTTTAAGCTTGAAAAACAGGTTGCACACTTACGCTCCAGGATAAGATGAGGATTTGCTTTTATGTGTCAAAAATCATGCATTTGGCCTTATCATGACTGAACTTCTGCTTTTTGTATTTTTTTACGTGCATAAAAAACAAACTGGATCAGATTTACAAATATAAACGCTTAACGGAGTGTTGAAGACAAATCCAAGTTCTCACCATCAGAAAACATCTATTATCTGTTCAGCATATTATAATACATTGCATACATAGTTACTTGTAACTTCATAACTTAGGTAATAATCAGATTTTTGGCTCAAATGGCTCAACCTAACACTATATATCCTCCTTGTGAATACTTTTACACATACAATGGACACATTTTCTCCCTTAAAATGTCTATATGCTCCATATGAAACGTGGGTGGCCTCAGTCTTTATATCCTTTCTAATCCTCATTATGACCCCTGCTCCATCTCCCACAAAAAGACAGGACCACTGCATTTCTCATGTGTTTCTATGCCAGCATAATAACTGCTGTGCCTAACACTTAAAAACAGCTTAGTTTGTGTGCAGATGTTTGAAATGCAAACAGGATTTTAGTAAAGGAGTTTAAAATGTATTAAAATCCCCACTAAATGTTAACACAGCCGCATAACCACATGCACAGCAGCTTCACCAACATGCCAAACAGAACAATATGGGCTGATTAGACCGAATCAGATCAAATTGTGCATAAAGGCACAGTGCCTAATTACTTTTGAAACTAGGGGAGCTTATGAGAGCTGCTGTGGTTGCTGTGTGATGGATGTGTCTACCCCAGGGGGAGTTGATGTCTTTTAGCTTTACTGTAAATGTTTACATTCCAGCATGCACTGATGTTATCTGCTAATAGTTTCTGGGACTAGTCTGAAAAGTCCTCTGGGTGGGATTATTTGTGATGTGTGTGTGTTTCAGTATGTGTGTGAGAAAAAGACAGGGACATAGAGGTCAAAGGGAAGCAGATCTGTCTTTAAACAGAGGTATTAACCATGACCCCTTTCTTTCCTGAATCCTGCCCTGTATCTGCTTAAGGCCAACACATTAACAGCAGCAACACACACTCTGCTCTTCCATTACTCCACAAAGTAAAACATTCAGCAATAACTAAAGTCACAATCATCTGAGTTTAAAATGTTTTGGACAGACTCCTGAAGGGAAAACCTCTCCCTGCCTCTGTCGCGTGAGCTTTAAATCCTCTCATTTCACCCAGCAGTCTTGGTGCCAGCAGCCGTTACGTGAAGACGCTGTGTTTAAATCAACAAGGCCCTTGAGAACATGATTCCCCTTACAATAGGCACATCGGAAATGAATGTGTAATTGCTGCTCATGAGCCTTGTGAGAATTCTTTGTCAATAGATGTGTATCTTAAAACTTTACAGAGTACGGATTAGGCCAGGACTGCCATTCCTGTGTTGCACACCAGAGAGGCAGCCCCACCCGCAGGGCATTCCTCCCAGCAATAGAATCGACAGCAATAAAGAGACAACAGGAAACTACCTGCTTCCACTTGTTTCAAAAAGTATTATTCAAGTGTTAACATTTGTGTTATGTAAGGTGTTAAAGCTGGGTTGTGATTGTTCATAGAAGTAGAGAAACATGTTCTTCTGCACTGCTGTCTGTCTCTCTCTCTGTTTTATGAGTCTGTTCATGGGAATACACAAGTATAAAGTGCAAATCAAAATGTTTACATACTTGAGAGTTACATATTTATAGGCAGAGAAATGTTTGTGGATTAGCGGCTGGAGCATACCCGACAAGTTTAAGAGCTGACAGAGTTATGACCTGAGAGTGATTTAGGTGATACTGGCAGAACGGATAAAGAATACAGGCTCCATAGTGAGACTCTCGCAGGCAACTCTGTTGATGAACTTACTGTAAGGAAATAAGACTAAAGTGAGGCTTAATTCACATGTACCTCTCAGTCATTGAGTCTTTTTTTTTTTATTCACTTTAAATAGCATATCATCCTCAGATCAAATTTAATTCTGGGTGTCTTGCTTCATTTTGATGACAAAGCTTCTGGAAAAATGTTGGAGAATTTTTCAACTTTTTAAGCTGCATCAGCCAATCAAACAACCTCTCATTTGTCTGATCCTGTTACTGCTTGTTGCAATTAATTCAAACCGTAATTAATTAATTAATTAATTAATTTACCGCAGAAAAATAATTTAGGAACAAACAAACAAAGTGCCTCGTGGACAGAAATCACCAGCAGTTCAGCACAGCTCACAGAGTTACTTGAGTTAAAAGTTACACTTTTGTAAGTTCTGCAGTAAAACCTCTGATTGAACAATTACATTACTCTGATTTCTTTTCATCATAGAAATCCGCATAGCTCTCAGATAGGAGAGGTTTTCTATTCCGCTTGTTACTGAAGCACAGAGAACAGAAATCCCACAGCAATGATCCAAGACTAATAATTTACCTTAGATATGGTATTCTGAGGCTCAATATTTTGTAAACTACTATTTAAGTAGATTAGGTACAGATTAGAGCTAAAGAATGTAAACACTGAATGTATTCTGTCAGCATGTTAAAATTAACAATGTGAAGTACAAGAGGGAAATAAAAGGGGATATTTAGTTTCTATCTTGCAGCTTTTTATATAATCCATTCATGCCAGCCCAAAGGGAAAATGATGCAAAATGTTCTTATATTAAAGTTAATTTACATTATTTGTGGGGCATGTTTGGGTTTTTAGTGACTTTTTAACCTGCTAATGAAAAAAAATCACATTAGTTCAGAGAGCATCTTTTTGTTATTATAAAGTTGATTTTAATTCAAGGAATGATGTAAGAGCTACATGTTCTGATGGCATTGGATATGAACAGAATTGCATTTCTGATATGAATGCCTTTCATATACATATATACTTTTTATAGGTATTTTTTTTTAGTTATGGTTAATAATAAGTCACAGGGGTGTTGTCGCATGCAACGGCAAAATTTGTGTTAACCATACACAACCAAGGCCAAGCTGGGGTGTAACTTATACTCCAGCCTGCAAATCTGTGCCTTTTACCTGTTAAAGCTGATAATCCTGTTTTGGTTTTGCTTTTACAAAAAGCTATGAAAGTGTTTTCCTTATTTTCATGGATTAATGATTATGATAATAATGAAAAAAAGAGTACTTCAGTATATTTCTCACAATGATGTTTGCATCACGTTTGAATCATTTGCAGCAGCCCAGTCTCACAGCAACAAGTGAACAAGGAATCTTAATGCCAACATTGGCACAAATGACTTTTGTGGAACCCAGAAGACTGAACTATTCATTGAATTATAAACACCAATATCTGACCAGGCAAATTACTTAAAGCAAAACATGAACACATTTTCTTTTTTTAACACTTATAGTTTGCTTGATTTCTAGGAAAACAAATCAATTCAGACATAGTGAGTAATTGTGAAGCGATGGGATCACAGGTCTGTGTTTTTGTCTTTTCCCGCTCCTGCTCCAAACACAGACTATACTCAAAAATGTATGTTTGAAATATTAAGGAACTTTCTTTTATGACAGTTTAAACTTGTCAATATAATTGAATTAGCCTACTTTATTTATAATTCTGCTAACAAAGTAAGAAACACTCAGAAATAACATTGTATCCTCAGCATTAAGCAGAATACACAAACATGACAGTGACAATAATGTGTGGAAAAAACAGCAAAAATAGCTTAAATTTATCTATAAACCCAAAATATTTCAGGGAATATTTAGTTGGAGGTGGATTTTAAACTGCTTCAGAGTGTAAAAAGAACTCCTAATTTCACCAATGTACCAGCTTTGACCAAACATCTTTACTTTTGCAGCACATAACCATTTGCTTCTATACATTAATCAATGGTGGTAAGAAAATTGCCCATTACATTTTTCTTTTTCTTTTTCTAACCTCTGACTGACTGCTCATGTATACTTGGTTATCCCTTCAACAATCAAAAGCACCAAAGATCTGCATCATGTGACCTGGTTCACATTCACAATGTCATTCTTTTCCTTTGTTGTCAGTGGAAATTCACTTCTATGTGGCATCGCAGACTGGGTGCAGCAAAAGAAAAAAAAAAGTCTTATCTAGTCACGGCACACAGCAATGACTTGACCAACCTTTCCACAGCACAATGTGAATAATCAGAGTGTTTTTTTTAACCCCACCAAATTTGGAGAAATGAATATGTGCAATGAAAACAATTAAACTCAAAGATGAAGTGGTGACATTGAGCAGGACAAATACAATCAGATATGTTGTTCTTACCCACTGAGAAACCTGTTGTGCACAGTACCAGCCACTTATGATAACTTGAGTGGTGTTTTGATGTAAGAGATAGATGGGCTTTTGGGTTTGTGCCAGAGTAAAGCCCAAAGTGATCAACCATACCAAAGCAGCCTGAGCTAGGAAACGGGAAGTTGAAGTGCCTATTTTACATCAAAGTTCTTTGATGTCACGGCCTCTTTAATCTTGTAATATTGTATTTGCAAGGATTACAGAGACAGGACATGACTGTGCTGAAAGGCGTGCAAATCTTTTGTTCTTTGCAGTATCACGCAGATATCAGTAAACGTTTCCTAATAAATCAGCAGATTAATGTCTTTATATTTCCAGCTTGATCCATTTGCTGATCCGCTGCTAGTCTACAACACAACTTTGTCAGTTTTTTTTGCCACCTGGCGGGTGATGCAGTGAAGAAATAAACCAGTAAGATGCTGGTCACCTCAAGTGTTATGTTTTCATTGTTGTATCAAGTGTGATCCTTATGTTTACTGATTTCAGGTGAGGGTTTAGTCTTTTCAGTAAAGCATGATTAATGTGTGCTGCATGTGCAGCCAGGCTAGATGGTGCAACATCTCCATGGTCTATTGACCCCCTCTGACTCATGCAGAGCACAAAAGAAAGTACAACTATGCAGTACCTTTTGCTCATATGCAAAACAAAAATCTGTACAAACAAAACACTGATATTTCACCTTTAACACAGTAAAAGCCCGGGGTCATGTTTCAAACATACTTTAAATTAAAATAATTGGTAATAAGCACATTTTTTAATCATAAATAAAGGTGAACAGACCTCAAATGTGTTATAAAAAGTTGAGTTTTATAATTAATTCATGTAAACCACAAACAATGGATATATGACCACAAATGACATGTTTAGGATGCTTGCACATGCCAGAAGGTGACTCAAGATGCCTTTCTGCTCTTTCTGTTGGGTAACAGATGACTTAAAGGTATAAATGCAAATAAAAAGAAGAGAAAAAAATACATAAAAAAAGTCCTCCTACCACTTTGGGAGGTATAGCCAGAATTATTTACTGGGAAATTCTAATGAGGCTGCAGCAGTTTCAATATGGTGACTGATAAATATCTTCATTTTACTCTTTTTTAAAAATGTATTTACTATTTGATTTTTTTTCCAGTTTAAACCTTATGGATATTTTCTATTAGCTCTACATCGAGACAAAAGAAACGTTGTAAACAGGATCTCAGCATCTGCGACTTTTAAATATAAATTAACATATATTTTTGTTCAATCAATAGATTATTGAGCCTAAAGCCCAATTATAATGCATTAGAAAATGCATATCTCATTTAATAAAAGTAAAAACAATTAGTGGCACAGGATATCTTCATTAAGCAAATCCCTTCTTCTAACAAAATGATGAGATGATTTTACATTTTAATAATTTACTTCCCAAGGTGCGCTAAAATACATCTATAATGTATATTTTCTCTGATTTTCCAAAGTAATCTTGGCTAAGAAAAAAATCACAACCCTTCCAACTCCCACTCACATCATTTTTAAGAAAATTAAAGTCAAATATGTGAAAACATTTCCTTGTGAACAGATTTCATTGTCAGTTGATATAAACGTGTTTGCTAATATCCAGCTTTAAAAACAATAGGGTTTGCTTTCAAATCATAACAAGGAAAAAAACATCATTTTTATGTCTTTTTGCTTTCTTTATACCACAAAAGGCCTTTTAGCTTTTAACGTTTTGCTTGATTTAAAGAATAAACTACCGATTTATTTTATTGTAAGAAAAGAGAACTTAATTTAATCAGAAGAAACCATCACACATATCTCTTATATAATAGTAAATAGGTGGCCTGGTGTAGCCTATCAAACATATTTCTGCATCAGGGTGCATTTGACTCTCATAACACCGACTTGTTTGACTTGTCTCAGATTCAGAGCATCCCTCCACACGGCATGCCGTCCACGCTCCAAGGTTGGGAGCAAAAGTGCAGGTATGGATAGTAATAGCCGTGGTACAGAGGAACAGTCATTGGGGGGTATCCTCCATTTCCCACGTGGTACTGTTTCTGCTCATCCCTAATCAGCACTTTTACCGCCACTGTCTTTGGCGAGCTGAACGCGGTGAGCTCAGCTGTCATCTGCCGCCGTTTTGTTTTATATCTCCGGTTCTGGAACCAGATTTTCACCTGGGTCTCTGTGAGCTTCAGGGATCCTGCCAGATCGGCCCGCTCGGGGCCTGAGAGGTACCTTTGAGTGCTGAACCGGCGCTCCAGCTCGTTGACCTGCGCGTGCGTGAAGGCCGCTCTGAGGCGCTTCTTTGCACCGGATCTGCGCCGAGGCTCATTTGGCGAATAGTTGATCGTCTCTCTTTGGTGGTCGTATTCTTCTTCACCCACAGCTGGCAGATTTTTCTGCTCCATGCACTGGTCTGCCGAATGAAAACAGAAATATGTGATGACAATAAGTACAAATAAACAACCGATGCATTGCATGGAGCAATAGCTACAGGTTGAATTCGTTCACACTCTAATAAAGTTTATGTAACAAAAGACTGGCTCACTGATGTTTATAAGCCTTCAATAGCATTTATAATCATATGGTGTCATAACTTTTACTAAAGTTTACTGAACAAAGTCCAGGCTACTTCTTTTTGGAGAGAGATGTCCATGTCCGGTCCTCGGGATCTGCCAACTTTTAGATGCATCCAACCTCCCACCAGAATCCAGCTGAATTCCTTATTTAATTCTAATGTGTTTGACAAGAGTTGCATTTTAAGGTTGCAGGATATTGATCTCGATGATCCAACTGTATTTAGTTTATTTGTTAGTCATATTTAAAAAGGAACTAAAACATTTTAACAAATTGTAGGTTATTAACAGGTTAAGGAGCGCGAGACAGCCAAAATATTCTAACTTTATCTGTCTTATTTAATCTTTAACCGATCTAACACCAAACCGTCATATTTTCATGCTGCAGAAAACCCTTCACACACACAC
>JBAMIG010000017.1:12200011-12221866 GCA_037177335.1 Kiunga ballochi | reverse complement strand
CTAGTCGGTAATGAAACTAAAAAATAAAATACCATCAATTTGGACTTTGTTTACCCCAATAAAGTAAAGTTTTTAATACTTAAAAAAAGACAGATTCATATTCAATGAGAAGACTTTCTATCATATTAGACAGGTAAACTTATACATACAGGATTAAACGCTTAAACTCTCTTTGTTCATGAGCATCAACTCAGATTATCTGTTACATGGTGATGAATCACAGTATAAAACATTTAAGCATTTGAGACAAAAAAGGGGAGTCAGGTTAGAAATTCATGTGTAAAACTTCCGCTTCCTTTCTTTGTGCCTTAGCTTGTGTAAAACTGCAGTGCCAGAGTCCGCCAAAAGACAGCATCCATCAGTTCGAACAGCACAGTGAGAGCCTTGTGTCTAAGGTTCCACCCAACTTTATGGCCTGACTGCCACATCAAAGCAAAAAATGACAAATATTGTTAATATTCATCTGAATAAATCATTGATTAAATCACTCAGGCTGATTTTTGTGTTTTTAATAATATTATAACAGCCGACATTCAATTGTTTTAGCTCCTGAGATCATGTTAATATACAAAGGTCTAACACTACTTTTGTTTCATTATAGATAACCTATTTGATTCTAACACTATTTGTTGATACTAATTCTATATCTCAGCTAATACAGACACTAAAATAAAAATTTCAACTGTACATGCATGATAGAGTCCAAAAAGCCTGCAGGCACATGACACAATCGCAAAACAAAACAGATTTCATGTCAGGACATCAAATGGAGCACACAAAAGTATTCAACCTACATATAGGTTGAACAGACACATAAACACATAAACTGAATGGAATGCAGTCATACAGATAGATGACTGATGTGTGTTACATGCACCATCAGTCATTAGCGTACAGAGGGAGGTCCTGTGTTCCGTGTTGTTGCTGTGTCTAGTCCCTTGTTAGAGAATTGATGACACCGTCTTTGGAAAACAAACAAGGCGGGAAGCTAAAAAGGTGGTCACTCACCAGAGTTCTGTGACCCAGAGACAGAGAGGCCATGGCAGCATGTGAGCAACGCTGCAACGCCCCCCTTGGAATGTGCAGCAGTGTATGTGTGTGTGTGTGTGTGTGTGTCTGCGCACACGCTCTTGTTTGTGTTTCAGTGATACCACAGCTGGAATGTGACTGTCTTGTGCCTGAATGTGTGCCTTTGTGTGTTTTAGTGTCAGCCTCCTGCAGCAGCAATAATGACCCGTATGCAAAAAGAAAAAAAATCTGCTAAAAGGGTTTTTTTTTTTAACTCAAATGTCATATGTGCTTTAACAGCATGATGCCAAGATAAAAGTTCCACATGGAGAACATCCACACAGGGGCCCTGGGGTTGTTTTGCAGAGTTACTGAGTTGATCAGGGCATGAAATAGTCCCCCCCTTTGGGCACTGTCTTGCCAAGGGCTTCTTCTGTCACTCCCTGCTCTGACTCACACTTCACATCACAGCCCGGACCGTGGTCCTGAGGCCTCCTCACATAACCAAACCCTGCCCCAGGCCCCCAACTCTTGTTCTGGGAGCGCAAATCCCTTAATTGCAGGGCTGACAGTGATAGCTAACATACGAGACACCCTCACCTGGTTGGAAAGAATGAAAACATCTACTGTCAGTGTGAAGCAGGGAGGTGAGTGGGGGTGGGAACAGCTACAGGGAAAGTGAGATTTAAGTAGGACAAAACAGGTAGGGGGAAATAGTAACTGTGTTCAGTCGACAGTTATAAGATTCATTACACAACTTTAGTCAAGCACACTTCTCACTGTATTATTTTGAATATAGCTTTTTTAAAAAGTTGTATTTGGAGCAACTGTGTGGTCTGTATGTTACTGAGGATTAACCTGAACTGAGACTGTGACGCTAAAGGCCATTTAAAGGGTTAACATAATGTTTTCAGACTTTTTCAAGTTTTCAGTCAATTTTTTAATGTCCAGGACTTTTGGCAAAAATCAGAAAAAGGCTTAATTCATACTAATTCCTCTCATCCAGAGTAAAGCATTTCATTAAGACAGTTTCAAGTTGCCTTGGTGATAATTCTCCAAACTTGGCACGGCTTGCTTTTACTGGTTTCTTCATTCTACTTTGAAAAAACAGTCAAATGGGGAGCATTGGTGCATATATATTTTTGCCTTTGTAGACATGCTTTTCTTGGGATTTACAGCAGGACCTTGTTTTGTTGAAATAAATTATTTTCCAATGCTGACATCCTACTCTGATGTTTCCACTTAGAACTATTTTTTCTGAATTTTTTTAGTCTGTTCAGAAGAATATCCTTACATGTACACAATTAAGAGGCCAACATGATGCTTAGTGCTTGTTTTCTTTTCTTTATTGTGATACTTCCTTTTAAAGGGTCACTGGGTCACCTTTGCTACTTTGTTGTCTCCACCAAGAAAGTAATGTTTTTGCCTAGATTTAACTGTCTATTAGCAAGTTTATGCAAAAATAACAGGATAGTGAAAGGATTTTTTTTCTGAGAGTGAGCCTTGGTAAAATTAGATTTGGTGGTGATTAAAAGGGAATTTGGTCACAGGAAGTTTTAGAAGGATTCTGGTGTAAATGAACATTTGGCACATGTGTGCACTCTCAGTGCTTTTCTATATAGCCGATGATTCTCAAGCGTTTTCATTATACCCGCCATAGAATACACTGAATGCCAATACAATGCAGCAATTTACATTATTAAAATAACTTTGCAGCATATAGCAGGTATTTCAAATGGACAAATGTGCACATTTCCACATTTGTGTTTACCATTTCTAAATACAAAATACAAACTGATGTGAGATCAATTAAATTAAAAAAAATAAATGCATAATAGGCACAAGATATTCCCTTTTTTATTTTCTCATATGGAGTGTCTCTAAGTATAACAAAGGTTATGTTGACCCCCGTTTGAAAACACTGATCTAGACCGTTGTTTTTAGTTACTGACATTGTGGGGAACCAGGTCTAGAAAGTCTTTTGTAACCACTAAAAAATGCATGAAGTTGCTCCATTTTTATGGCCAAAGTTGTTTGAGTTATTTATCAAATCTGTGCTTTGTGAATTCTCAGTACCAGGTCTTCAGGTCTCATGACTTTGCAGCACGAGCATACGCTGCAGCCATTAGGGTGCATCTAAAAACGTGGTCTAAATTCTATTATAAATGGGATTTTTCCATCTATAGCTTTATTATATAAATAAAACACTCATAAATTGGCTGAATCTATTTACCCTTTCTAGTCAAAACCGTTGTGAAAAAGCTTTATGGCGAAACATCCAGCCCTGGACAGCAGCCATACTGCCATCGCCTCATTTCTTGTCAGCAGAAGAATTCATCACATATCTTTGTCATGCTCCTCCACAGGGACTAAATTATTTTTATTCATTCGTTTTATTTAATATACTTTTAAATGGCATTTTCACTTTTAACAATTTCACAGCTATTTTTACATTGGTAATTTATCATCATAAGTAGAATCTGTTCCTGTTTGTGCTTTTTCCGCACTCAGGAAACTTCTCTTTATAAATATTGGCAAGGTGTTAGTGTGTATCGTATTGTATATCTAATCTCCATATCTTGAGATAACTTAAACAACATAATGTGTTCTTTAAGTTAAGGCTAAGGTTTATTCATCAGATTAAAATAAATATATATATATATATATATATATATATATATATACTATACAGTCATTTAGCAAACACCTTTATCCAAAGCGACTTACAAAGTATCATTTTTTAACCATAGTTATCTTCCTAACGTGCATGTCTTGTGGGTGGGAGGAAGTCAGAGAACCTGGAGATGGCATAATGGGGAGATCATGCAATCTCCACACAGAAAGGCCACTGGAAAAACCTACCCAGCCTAGGCTCGAACCAGCAACCTTCTTGAGGCCACAGCGCTAACCATTGCTATATATAAACGCTTCAAATAAATGAAGCTGAGTGGAGGATTAAAAAAATTTTTTGTTTAACAAATTCATTTTGACTGGTGCAATTCAGTCCTTTCTTCTTCTAATTTAATAACTTTGCAGGATATAGCAGTTATTCTAAGGTCTAAGTTAATAAATCTCTAGCTTTTGAGAAATCTCTCGTATTGCACAGAAGTAGCTGGATATATCATGGCAAGCTTGTAAATATTAGAGTAAACTATTGAGTTCTAGTATTTTAATGACCATTCTTTGGAGGCAGGCTCAGCTAAACAAAGCTGAACCTCCGCTGTCGCTTCGGCCATTGCTTTTGTAACTCTGAGTTTCACCAACAGGAAGTCAGAGTAGAAAGTGGTGAAGTCCATGTGTGCATTTTCACCTAAAGAATGTATTCATTTGTTTTACATAGAATAATAAAACTCAGCTTTGAAAAGATGCTTTTGTTCATAAGTTGCTTCACCGTTTTCTAGGGTAACAAAATAAGTTTTCCCAAACATAATAGTTTAGGTTGTTCTGCTTCCTTTTTCTCTTTCTTTCGTTCTTAAATGTTTAGTTAGATTGAGCTCTTGTAGTCTTTCTCTGAAACAAACTATTAAATCAATAATTTTAGCAAGAAGTTAGCTTGATCAGACTCTTGTTTCTTTTTAAAAGGGAAAAATACATCTTAATGTAATCCACACGTAACCAGATATTGAATGATTAAACTGGAATTTGTCCTCCTTAAAACCTAAAGTTCACTCAATAAACACGGCCCTCCAACAGTAATCAATTGCCTGACCTGTTACTCCATTATACCCATACCTCACACTTTCTCTCCCCATTTAACTCTCCCATTCCTATTTTTCTTGCTGCTGTTAGCTCTCATTGTTGTTATATAAGGGTACTTATCTTTGGCATTGCTGTAGTGCTGACATCTTGACTGATTAGTTTACAATTAAGGAGTTAGATTAGGGAGTTGCAATCGTTTTAATGGCTTCTTACATAAAGTGAACCACTGGAAAGGGTTTTTTTGTAGTTTTTTTTAGGTTTTAACTGAAGTTTTGCTCTACAGCTCCTATTTTTAGAATTATGCAACAGAAATTAGCCTAGAAAGAAAATGACACATTTTACAATGTGTCAACAAAAAGCAAACTTTGATTTATTGACCATGTATGCAGAAAGAATTATTATGCAGTGCATCAGGGGTCTTCAAGTCTGGTCCCCGAAGGCTGGTGTCTGGCAGGTTTTAGTGGTTTTCCTGCTGCAACACACCTAACTTATCAGGGGAATTTTTCAGAGCTTTGTCTCAAGAGTCTGCATTAAGTGTCTTGTAGCAGGGAAATTCTAAACCCAGCTGCAGGAGAACAGCCATGAGGGACTACGACCGAAGATCCATGCTGCACATGATGAAAACTTGTTCTGCATTCTTTATCACAAATACATTATAACTGCTTTGTGTGTTCAATAAAAACCTAATCTTCAGTAAAGTGTTACAACATTTTCATGGAAAATGTTAGGGGCATCTCGGGACCTAAGTAAACATGCGTTGTCATCTTCACCACTAATTTATTGGACAATATACAAAGAGTTTACTGAAGCCTCAGTCACCATGTGGCCTGCTTCCCAATGAAGCTACACTCCCAGTGGAAAAGAGCAGGCTGGACAAGCATTCATTTATCAACCACTTCAGCTTCTGCAGAAAACTCTGGGGAGAGCAGAGAGGAGCCAGAGTGTTTATACCATATTTCAGCAGAGGCCCTCAGGACAAAACAGATGAAGATAATTGCACATATTCATTTTAGCAGTTTTACACACATTCACTTTGTGGAGTACCGATTGTCTGCTCATGTAAAGCTGGTTCAAATTACATTTACGATAAGAAGTTTAGCCTCTAACTTTGCACAAAGTTGTAAGTTGCCCTGTATGAGGGTTTTTTATTATTGTTATTATTATTATTTTTGATATACTATACCCCACTGTGGAGTAAACTTATTTAAACTGTTTTTCCAGTATGATTTCACTCGCATGGCAGCCCACACTCAAGGTTTTAGCACCATCTTGTGGTATCTTCTGTTAATGCTGTAAAACTTGAATCCCATACATTTGCTGTGAGATTTGTCAGTCATGCGATAGACGCTTTCATTGGCCCACAGCCTTAGTACGTGTGTTTTCTTGAACTTTGACCTGACGTGGAGCGGTGACGGGACAGGAATCTCTGTTTCCTATTGGTCAAGCCACTCACACCCACACTATAAGTCCCTAAATAGGAGTTGAAGGTGAAAGTCTTCCGCCATCCTGCTAGCTAGTCGTTCGGACGACTGCTTAATATTGCTTTTAGCATAAAGACATCATGTCAGTATTTTGTGAGGTCCCACAGGCAGCCCCAGTAGCTGTTTTCAAGCTAACGCAAGACTTCAACAACGACCAGTTTCCCAATAAGGTGAACCTTGGAGTTGGAGGTAAGTTGCCTGCAGAGTAGCAATTAGCCTTGGCAACGGTAACCCGGAGCAACAAGCTTGCCGGGGCGTCCATCGTAGCTTAATTTATTAAGCTAGCCGAAGATGGCATTCTAAACTGATGATTCACGTTATTCCGGTATGTTTCCCGTGTCCTTGTTTTTATGGCTTTGACCATAATTTGTATGATGTTTGGTATTGAGATTGTAGAAGTACTTTCAATAGCTAATCCCTAATATGGACTCTGTGTCCAGATACTGTAGCAAGTAGAAGAAGAACGTATTTAGATGCCCATATGATAAATATATTTTGAATTCTCAATATTTTGATGCTAATAAAAATAATTTGTTGTCATCCAGTGTTTTCTTTTGTCATAGCACTATAATATATGGTAGGGCACAATGTTCTAAGTATCATCATCTTATCAACAAAGTGAATCTCGTAAATCAGCCCCATCATTTGTGATTACACGTTTCTAAATAATGTTATTTGTGTAGTATATGTGCGTAAAGTAAAAACTAAATCTATTTTGCCCTCTTTATGCCAGCTTTTCTTTTTCTCGTTAGCTTAATTTCTGCCTCATAACCTGTGGCTCTGTGTACCATGCAGTGGATTGGATTACTGCACTGTTGTTACACAAGAAAATGCTACTTGCACTAGTTTACATTTGCATGGCTTTGTCTGGCTTAATCAGTGAAGTAAACAAATAGTACAGTTCAGTAATCGGTGCAATAGTTATGTGTGTTAATCTCATTGCCATTATGTTAATAAATTTAGCCAGGTTGAATTTGAAGATTGAATAAATAATATGGATCTCTGTTGAAGTAGGACTATGCCGTCTGGGACCTGTGATTAAAACTGAGGGCTGAGGTTTTAAAATCTCAATCCCTGCAGATGGTCAAGCTTTTCTGTGCAGCTGGTAAATGTAGGGCACACAGTTATTGGTGCTGCACAATAAAAGGTACTTATAGAGCTATAAACTAGAAGTACAGTCAACTACAAGAAAACGTTCATTTTAACGATAACAAGCAGATTTTACCACCTTTTTTAACTATGGTAAATGATCTTGTACTTGTATAGTGCTTTTCTACACATTTGTGCACTCAAAGTGCTCAAACACACTATTATGCTCCCACACAAACACACACACATTCACACACCAGTGACAGAGCACCGGGAGCAACTGGTATCTTGCTCAAGGACACTTTGACATGTGGACAGCTAGAGCCGGGATTTGAACCAGTAACTTCCTAGTTAGGAGGTAACCCGCTCTACTATGTGTGATCTGCTGCTTGTTCTGTTTCCATTTAACCAGAATCTGAACATATTTGGGTTTTTAAGACTTGACATGAGGTTAATTATATTCAAAATAAAATAAACAAAAGCCTATAAGAACTAGCCAGTGACTTTTTATGCACTGAATGAGGAACAAAAAGAGAGAGAGAGAGCGAGGGGGTTCTCCAGGTAAAGACGTACAACCGTATGAATGTACATGTCACTTTGCTCACCCTCATTGTCCAGAAATATGTCAAAAAAACATTTCTACATCAAGGAAATCAACAGGATAGATGCAAATGTCCAATAAGTTGTTTTATTTTACTGAACACAGTCGATTCAGACACAATCAGAACAGAGACCTTTTTGCTTTAATTTCATACCTAATGTTAACATCAAAGTGTAGATATAAAAGAATAGGTGTAATCCCTCTATGTTGTACTGTATTATTCCAGTACTACCACTTTTATTTAGCTTTATATAGAATAATAATATAATAAATGATGTTTTTCTGTCAGCCTACAGGACAGATGAAGGTAAACCCTGGGTTTTGCCAGTTGTGAAAAAGGTGGAGAAGATTATTGTTCACGATGATAGACTGAACCATGAGTACCTGCCTATCCTGGGCCTCCCTGAGTTCAGGTCATCTGCTTCTAAGATTGCACTTGGAGACAACAGTCCTGCGATCAAGGAGGACAGGGTTGGTGTTGTTTAAAAAAACATGAGGTACTTCAAATCCTAATGGATTTACATCTTAACTGATAAATCGTTTTCTGCTTTGCCAGGTGGGAGCTGTCCAGTGCTTGGGTGGTACTGGTGCTTTGAAGATGGGCGCAGAATTCCTCAGGCGGTTCTATAATGGAAACAACAACAGAAAAACACCTGTCTATGTCTCGGCACCTACTTGGGGTAACATTATGAGCACAAACAAATGAAGCAGCACAATGTAGGAATGAACCTTTCCCCCTAAGGACGAGCCCGTCATTTGCAGAGTTTGATTGCTTAACAGAGGGATCTTTGTACTCTAGTAGATTCCGGATGTCATTTACACTTTGTAACAGTACTTGTTGTGATATGGTTATCTTATCAGAGACTGTTTTTCACTGCAGAGTCGTGAAAAACACCAATAAACCAACATCTAATGAAAACACATAATCAGTTTTCCTTGTTTTGTAACAGAGAATCACAATGCTGTATTTGCTAATGCTGGCTTTGAAGACGTCCGTCCATACAATTACTGGAACGTGGAGAAGAGAGGTCTTGATTTGGCTGGTTTCCTGGGTGATTTAGAGGTAAGGAGTATGTAACCATTTCAGTTAGGTTTCGTCACTACTTTCAGAGTGTTTATGTCACATTTATTCCTTTCCTTTCTTCCTCAGAGTTGTCCAGAGCACTCCATCTTTGTCCTGCATGCCTGTGCCCATAATCCAACTGGGACGGATCCCACACAGGAGCAATGGAAGCAAATTGCTGAAGTTATGATGGTATTAAACTGTGCCTATATAGCACACGCATCCAAACTTAAAAAAGTGTTTAATCTTTTCTTTCATCAATAAAAGAAGTATCATACTGAACAGAAGATCCTTGGAACTTACTAAGTGATGATTTATCTGGTTCTTTTTCAGAGGAGGAAGCTATTTGTGTTCTTTGACTCGGCGTATCAGGGATTCGCCTCCGGTAGTCTGGAGAAAGACGCCTGGGCTGTGCGTTACTTTGTGTCCATGGGCTTTGAAATGTTCTGTGCTCAGTCATTCTCCAAGAACTTTGGTCTCTACAGTGAGTGTTGTTATATAGATCAAATCAAGGCTGCTTATTTTTATGAAACTTTCTGCACAAATTAAATAATGTAAAAGCAGCAATCTAAATAAATGTTTTATTGCTTATATTCTGACTTCTTACTGCAGCTGTGCATGTATATTATGTAGTCTAGTTTCCTAAAATCCACAACTACAATGATGGTTGCAAATGTGACTTTTGTGTTTGTCCCGTCAGATGAGCGTGTAGGGAACTTGACAGTTGTGGCCCGTGATGCCGACAACCTGAAAAGGATTCTCTCCCAGATGGAGAAGATTGTCAGAACCACCTGGTCCAACCCACCATCTCAGGGTGCCCGCATTGTGGCCATCACTCTTAACTCCCCAGAGCTCTTTGCTGAATGGTTAGCACAAAAATGTCCTTTTTAAAGAGATCCCGTAAGGTTTTGCGTGAGTTACAGCGGTAACAGAAATTCTCTTGTTTGTTTCATCAGGAAGGACAACGTGAAGACCATGGCTGACAGGGTCTTGCTGATGAGGGCTCAGCTGAAAGCCAAGCTTCAAGCTCTGGGAACACCGGGGACCTGGGACCACATCACTGATCAGATTGGCATGTTCAGCTTCACAGGACTGAACTGTGAGTTCAAGGACCAACAGATTGCAAACACAGCTCCTCACAATGACCAAACAAACATTTAAGTGAACTAATCTGGTTAACCTTGTTGGTAAATTTGAAACCTGAAAACTGCACAGAAAATGCTGAATTGAGGTGTTGTGGATGGTCAATTTGAAATATTGGCTACTTTTGATTGAATGATGATTTTTACATGAATAAAAACGGTTTAATCTGCTGTATTTCCTGCAGCCAAACAAGTGGAATACATGGTGAAGGAGAAACACATCTATTTAATGGCCAGCGGTCGCATCAACATGTGTGGTTTGACCACCAAGAACATCGACTACGTGGCCGAGTCCATTCACGATGCCGTCTCTAAAGTGCAGTAGAGGAAAATGTCTCGTCCTGCCGCTGAGTCCTGAGCCATTCTGATCTTTTCCAAAAGATTTTATGCCGCAAATGTGAACGCAATTTAATTTTAATTTCAACAACTGTGCTAACCTGCTCCAATAAGGTCCCGTAGATCTCCGTCCTCCTATATACCACAAAGAAGTTAAATTACTGATCATGTGTTCATAACCTGTTGTTGTATCATATTTTTGTCACTTATAGCATCTTATTTACTGTTTTTCCTTTATTTTATAAATGTGGTACACTGTAAGTTAATTGTTAACCCCTTAACGCCTGAATAGGGAAGAACTGTGCAGAAACATCACATTTTTAAAATCCAAAAACTTTATTAGACTCTTTTGACAAAATCTGAAAGAAACATTTATTTTTCAGTTTATTTTCTATTTAATACCATGGAATAAGTCCTAATTATTATAGTGTAATCTTCTGCTTTCTGGTATTCACCAGTGTGCAGGAGACCAGTATCATGTTGTTTCTGCCATAAATTAATGCAAAATGTCTCTGAGACATTATGTATCAAGTGTGCGCCATCAGGCCATAAGGGGTTAAAGATGTTTTAGATGATTAGAAAGTCTGTGACTGAATTAGGATTAAAACCCTCAGCAGTGCTGAGGCTTGCCGTTATGCTATAATGAATGGTAATGGCATATTTCCACTTTTATTTACTTGTTGCTAAAACACATAAAACAGAGAAATTAGGCTCTGGCACAGAGTAGAATCAACTTTTAGCCAACAAATGAATGAATATCTAATTGCTGAATGAAATGTAAACTGTTGTTCTCAGGATTGAGTTGTACTTTGAAAATGTTGTTATTAGTAATGATGATTGTGTCTTCTGCTCATCGAAGTCATTCCAATAACCCAACATTTAAACCTGAAATCATAGATTGTTTTCTCTAGTTTAAATTACATAAGCACAAATACCAATGACTCATCCCCACAGAGACGTCTGAGCTCTCTGCTAATCAGCTGAATGTTTGCTTTTGTTCTGGTTTTGTCAGGTACAGACCTGTTAAAGTTGACAGTTCATAGTACTAGTGTCATATTAACCAACTCTCATGACACAAACAGCAATGATCAACCCGTGTGTTATCCTATAGTATCTCTGAATGCACAGTGCACTATTAAACTGAGTGAGTTAATCAAATAAAGAACTATAAATAATCCGTTTGTATTGTTTTCACACTTAAATCTTGCACAAATTTAGTATAAAATTTTTAAATTATAATAATTTAGATATAATACATTAAGAAACAAACAGGAGAAATGAGAGATGGGTAATAGTCAAGTAAATTTATTAATATTGCAATTCTTCCCTCTTTATATGGTTTGCATGTTCATTTCTCTGAATAACATATAATCATTTAGATTTTACATATCAAATGTAACTTTGCTTGTTAATCCCAAACAGTTTCCCAGACGTTACAAATATAGAGCACTGTAAACCTACTGTAAAGTCTTTAAAAGCATTCTGCTGAAAGTCCCTGACTGACACAAATCCTCTGTCTGAGAACCTAACGCTACCTCCTTGCTTGTTCTACGTCAGTGCTGGGGTTCAGCAGTGTATTATTTGGACTTATGTAGTCTTATTACCAGGCAGAGTGACTTAAATCACAGAGTGTCCCAACACACACACTGTGTGTTTGGAGAGGGGTAGTGGCTTGACGTCAGTGTGCATCATATTGCTTTCGTCTGTCGAATCTCTTCTTCCATGTTTGGAGAAACTGTTTATCAAAATATTCAACCTTTGACATTTTATAATTAATCAAATCTTTTTTTTTTTTTTTTATTATTGCAGTTGTACATATATGTTTTGCCTCAAATATTTGTTTTATTTTCCATTGAGGAACACACTGCTGCTTCATCCCCTTGTGACTTATGAGTAGCTCCCTGAAGGATGCACTGTAAAACCTCAGGCTGCAGTCTTTCGCAAGACTCATAAATCTATGAATATCTTGGTGAGGTGAACACGGTGCAAATTGGCATTCCTCTGAATATCCATTGATCTTTTACTAGGGCATGCACATGTAAATACAGGGATTTCTCTAGGGATGATTCTGCACCAGAAACATACATGCATGTAGCAACTAGTTATATAATATTCTTTTATATTCACACATCCAGAAATCCCAACCCCTGAAAAGCCCCTAGCTTATTTTCATTTGGTGTATGCCGTTCCAGTGACCCTATAAGAAGAAATTAAAGATACATATAAAAATGACATCTATATGGTAGAAATGAAGTCACTGACAGTGCACGTACAATGTTTGCCTGAATGCAATCAAACAACAGACTTCTGACCCCATTTTTTAAACATTGAGAAAGTAGTTGGAACAGTCAGGGTGTTGGATAGAAAAGCTTTGCAGCTACTGATGAAGTAAAAACTGTTCTTCTTCATCTGAGAACATACAAATCAGATATCCCGGCTGTGTTACGTGCATTTCAGTAAACAAATGTGCTCACATGCTAGTAAATCAGAGTAGGTCTTCAGATGAGTTGATTTTTTTTTTTCTAATTTAATTTGGTAACTTCCACATAAAAGTCATGTAAGAAGCTCTTTTCTTTTTGTTTCTAACACTGAATATGCCTCATTCAGTGAGTAGTCAATCAAGCTGAGAACTGATTATGGTGTGGCTTTTATGTGATGGTATTTAGATGTATGTGATAGTTGTGCTCTTGTTTAGTGGCTTTCTCCTTTTAGTTTTGTGTGTTCTGTTAAACTGGCAGTAGGTGGCACCCTTTTGGCAACAGTACAGTTCCCTGTGCAAATATTTTTCCATTGTGTGGGAACTGCCTCTCAGCAACATTTAAAGAAGAAATATTTGTGTTTTCAGTGTTTGATCAAGTAAAAAGTCACAGCTGGCTCAAGACAGATTACTAACCTTGTTGTGTGAGAGGCTTTAGTAGCAAATTATGTCTAAAATAGTAAATCAGTGCTTAAATTATGAATACATCTATAAAAACAAAGGTGGATGAGGTTTGCATTATTGACTACAAACATGATTTAAACCATCCGGAGTCCATACTGTCCGGTGTAAAGGTGGATAAATCCACCACTTTGATGTTTTGCACGTTCAATCAAGTTTTTCAGGGTAAGAGAGAGAGGGAGCCAGTGTTTCAGGGGGGTCCTGAGAATTATTGATGGCTACAGAAGACAGGATTGCTCCATCTCTGTGAAGGCTGAGTCAGAGCCTGAAAAGGAACTAATGAGGGTACCCAGTGAATGTGAAAGAGGAAGCATGCTTCATCCCTCCTTTGAGGTGTCACTGTGCTAGCTTGTCACTGGAGTCTGCTCTGAATCCTCCTCCAAACTCTTTTCTCCATCCCGAGACTTTTTCCTCCTCTTGTTACCTAGAAACAAAGGAGAACATAAAACTGGTGCATCAGCACGGGTTAAGATACAGTTTCCTACACTATGCCTGAAACTATTCTGCTTTACTTGTGTCACTGGTTGATGCATCATTAGCTGGACACAAGACTGCAGCTATTTCCAGAAAGAACTGAATAGAAAAAAAAGTCATGTGTGTGAGTCAGAAAGGACAGCTGCATCTGGAGGATGCGTGCATTGCAGAGGGGAATGACACCTGTTGCTAAGATACACTTGGGACTATTGCTGCAGCTGACAGAAAAGTTCATGCACATCTGATGATGTGTGGGTGAGCTGTGATAAAAATGTTCACAGCAAATTGCTCACTCAATTTATGGAAGAGGTTCTTTCCAATGTTCTCCTCAGAGCTGGACAGAGACAGGGAGCTGATAAAGGGAGAGGTGGGCACATCTGTAGGATGACAGATGAGAGCAGATTTACTAATTGAAGCTGATATGACAGGAACAAATGAACAAACAGTCCTCAGCTTCAGATTTTTTGCTATAAGATACACTAAATGTTAGCTGTTGGTGAAAGCGTCAGGCTGCAAACAAGCCAAGCAGCTGGACTTTGCTCCTGCAAAGCTACTGTGATAGATGAAGTTTGTGGTGAAGCGTATGTTTTTTTTCTCAGCCCATTAGAGCTCTCATTTGCATTTTTAGGTTGTTTGGTGAACTTATTTAAAGCCAGGAATTTCTAAACGTTTTCCTTGATTTCTAGTAGAAAATCTTTGCTGTTTTTAATTCAGGCTCTTGAGGTCACAACATTTGGTTTTGATCTTTGGTCTTCTCTCCTTGGCAGAGATTCCTGCTCATATATTTTATTATTCCTATTCTGGTGTTATTTAAATTTTACTGCATTTTATGACTCTCCATTTTAGATTTCCTGCTACCCCAATATCCAATTGCAGGTAATACGTTGTTTAAAACTCTCATATGGACTTAAATCTGAGATTCAATAGTAATATAAGTGCACAAATAAATAAATTTGAGCAGTTTGTAACAATAAATTGAATAAACATACAAATATAAATAAATTAGTAATATTTTTTCATCATTATTTGAAGAATTGTCAGATTGACTGCTTTAAAAAAACATTTTAACAAATACAGATTGTTTTATTATTTCATGTAAATGAAGTCATTTTTGGCCACAACACTTCTTTTCTAGTCATGAAGACTAGTACAGCTTTAACTAAAAACTGTTTTATGTCACTGAACATTAAATAAAAAGACATGAGGTACTGAGCAAAACTTACCATTTTCTCCAGAACTTTCTGGCCGATCCTCCTGTATGTAAGGAATCTCATCCATGCGAAGGAACACTGTATCACTCGGACTCCTCTGGCCATCAGATTTACTGCCTGATAAGATCACATCAGACCAATTATTCAATCACTAATAGAGCACCTGGTTCATAACTCTGCCTAGAGAGGGAAAAAAAACGTGTAGAATGAATTATTCATTTATTCATTCATTTTTACAGTGTTTATCTAAAAGGTTAAAGATAAAATTGCCCCATTAAGAATTAAGGATTTAAATTATGACACAAGATGACTTGATAGCTGAGGAAAGGATTTAGTTCATGAAATCTGTAGAATTGTGCTCGAGCAACAAAAAAACTGATGTGTTTACTTCTCTTTTAACAACAAAGAAGGGAACCATCTGTCTACTTTTCCTAATGACGCAAACAAAAATACACAAAGTGCATATGACATATGGCATGTGAGGAAAACCATAAGCCTTAAAACCATCAGTTTTCTTAGTGAGGCATGAGGAGTGAATATATGTAAATAGTGATGTTTCACATAAAAAATTAAGTAGTTTAAAGACTTATGTTAAAGATTTGACTGTTTTACCCTTATATTTTTATTTTCAGCAGTATTTTCTTTTAAAAAAAATCAACCGAATTCAACTTGTTTTAATTTCCTTCCCTGAATTAGTGACAGTCATCGTCTGTTCCCTTAAGGTTTTGAGCAATGCCTACAAAGCTCTTCAATCTGCTGGGGTTTGAGCCTTTAAAGCTCCTGTTTCTCCTGAGGTGAAATGATCAATTTCATATGGAATTGCCTCACCAAAACCCAAATCATTGGTCCATGCACGTGGACAACTTACGGACAATACGGTTTCTTTCATTGAGCTGGGAAGTGTTGCAAAGGCCACCATGGGGATGGAGACGTGCAAGGCGAGCCAGCCCCAGTCGAATGTGTGTATTAATGAGGGGAAAGGCAATGCTTTTGGAGCGAGCCTCTGGCACTGGATGCCTCCCTTTAGGGTCAGTATCCACAGCATCTGGTGTCTGAGGACAGCTATCCATTCGGGTGGCTGTGAGGGCATTCTGGTAGTGGTTTCTGGTGATCTGGCAGAGAATCAAAGTGTTATCATCGGCCTTTTATTTGTGTAGGAATGGCTTTCTTCAGGATATATTGACTGTAATAAAGGGAAGAAGAGGTGCAGGGAAAGGGCACATCAGTCATGTAAGGCAAAAATATCCATACTTCAAATGGAGCTTAATTATTCTCAGTGATTAAAGGAAAGAGAGCTAGTGGAGGAGAGAGTGAGAGACAGGATGTCTGTGTTCAGTCAGAAATGAGGATTAGGGCATATCAAAGGCAAATGCTGCAGCAGGGGAAAAGGCCATATTTCCCAAAATTTTAAGATTAAGTGAAGGGTGCTTAAAAGTGGAGTTTCTTGTGGGCCCAAATGATTACCTTCAGTACACAGGAAATGATAAATTTAATTGAGTTTATGATTACTGGAAATTGGTGGCTTTATTTATTTTGTAATGGGTATGTTTTTCTACGGGTATCTGCATTGTGTTTGAGTATTTGTGTTTATAACCTTGATGATTTGCAGATCTGTGAGTTGTCGGACTGAGTAGTCTGGTAAATAGACCCCCATGCCTGTTGTGAGGTGACCCACACTGCTTCCGCTTAGTAATGAATCTGACTGGTTCAGGCCACTGCTCCGTGAACTGTACCTGTGAACTGGACAGAACAGAAAAATAAAATACTCCGGACACAATTCATTTGGAAAGATTGCAAACCTTATTTAGTTTTCCACATTCAGAATCCATTTTTTTCTTTTTTCTTGAAAATAATATCTGTTTATATCCATAACTTAGGAGGGTACTTGTTTAATGCATCTTTTTGCACCCATTCTGGTTGAATGCTCTCCATTCAGAATCAAACTGGGACCATTGATGCAGTCATTTTCAGGTCTCTCCCTGTCTCTGATGCCTTTAAACCTGGATATGACTGGATCACAATCCATCCTGGCTTCAATGCTTCCAGGCCAACACTGAACAGCTGAAAAAAATCCCCATAAATTGTTACTGTGATATCCATAATTGACTGGCATTAATGAGGTTTACCAGCCTAAGCGTCACATTTCACCTTTGATCACTCCCTGTGCTTGGACAGCCCTACAAAGTCTCTTTGTGGTTCCCTGCATGCGGACCCATAGGCTGATGTGCATGTAGGCCTTTTAAAGTTTGCAAAAATGTTACTTTACCAATCTTAGGTTGGTATCTTTCTTCTCTTTCTTGCTGATTAATAATCTTTACATTGTTGCTTAATGTTCAACACACTTCACTGACTGAGAGCTCCTGTCAGTCACAGTGGTCACTTAGATGCTAGAATTTAGATGTTTCCCAAATCTTATACACACAATGCAAGTAAAATAAATATCCATAACAGCTTGTTTTCAAGTTATCTACAAGCCTGGTGAAAAAAATGATAAGAAAAATATTTAAACATTAGTTTTGATAGTTTTTATTTTTTCCACAATCCATTTTTCACAGATTAACACAAAATCTTTACTTGCTGAATCATAGTAAGGTATTGTGGACAAGTAAGAAAAAGGGTGTCTGATGTAAACACAAAGGTTTCACAAAATATCCATTTCTACTATTGCCCCTTCAAGTAAACTCATATGAACCTTCGTCATACTTGGTGGATTTTCATGTTACCTCTTTCAGTCTATGCTCTTTCAGTCTTGTCTTACAGGAAAATATAAAAGAGGTGGGCTACATTTTCCAACATGCTGAAAATGTATTAGTCTCTTTTACTTTGTGTTGAGAAGCCCACAGGTGATATGAGGCAAACCCAACACCAAGTTTCCATCTAAACCTAACTTTTATCCATTCCTGATAACAAATAACATTAAAGTGCAAAATCAGAAATCATTACATGGGACTCAAAATGAGTAACACAGTGTGTCAGTGATAGTATGAAGTCACCTTAATTATGTATGAAACTTAATTATGAGTAAAGAGGATTTTAGCTCTTCACACTGAGTTGGAGCTATATGAAAGATTATGAAAGTATATTTGATGAACTGCAATAAAAAATAGTAATAAATGCTTTTTTTCCAATCCACTGGGCAGAGATGACTTAATAAGAGGGAGGAGGGGAAAAATTATAAAAACCTGCTGTTCTCAATTGTAATACTTCCGAAACAGCTTGAAGGAAAACTCTTAAATCAGTGAAATCCTAAGAAGGATGTTTGAATATTTAATGGGAGCTCCCAAAGCTTTAAGCTCAGTCATGAACAGCAGACATATAAAATGTGCTCACAAGCTTTCTGCTTGCTTTGCAGTCTTAGCTTGGATTTCATCTAATCCTGTGCAGGTCATGTCCTTCCACTGGGAAATTCTCTGAAATCACTTCTCTTAATTACTTTTTTGCCACAGCTTCTTCTGCAGGTCAGAACAGATGCCGGGTGGAAAATCCACCACTGTTGCACCTGCTTTGATTGTAACTCCCATTATTAAATTATTAACTTCATTAGGTGTACTAGAATCATATGCAGCAACTTACAAGTGGGCAGAGGTGGGATTAGTGCTGGCATGCCATAATAGGAGAACGCTCCATTTTCAAACCGGAGAGCCTCCTTCCCTATCTCTACCTCCACTCGGCCCTGCAAAACGATCACAAAATTAATTAAATCAGAGCTCTGTATTTCAAAATGTAAATAATGAGACTTTGATTTGTTTTTGAATGAAGTGAACAATGACTCATTAGTTTTGTTATGTCATTGTTTTACAACCTGAGGTTGGGATTACCTGGAGGATCAAGATGAAGTAGTCCACTGGTTTGTTTCTCTGATACAGATAATGTTGAGGAGCGTGTTTGTTCTTGGGGTTGAACTTGAGTTCCTGCACAACGCTGGGATGTTTGATGAGACGCAGCAAGATCTTGTCAGACAGGTGACATTGCCTGAAAGGCTCTACTTCTACAAGACAGAAAAACGCTCAAGGACATATTTGGCTCATGTGAAAAGAAGATTAAAAGTAAAAAAGTTTCATACTGTGGACCTTCATTTTAGTTTCATCTCCTGTGTGAACCTTACAGATAAATTACCTGTTGCTAAGAAGCGGTGTGTGGCAAGCAACAGCTGAGGAGAGATCTTAACCTTCAGCTCATTTTCTGCCACTTTAAAGATGGAGAAATCCTGTTGCTTCCTTTCATGGTTGGACACTCGCCTCTTGGTCCGATTGTCAGCTGTGAGCACATACAAACTGCAAATTATTAGAAGTGCATTTCAAACAAAGTAGATCCATTAATATGTTCTCAAACAGTAGGAGATGGAAGTAAATGTTCTCCTTTCACTAATAAGGTATGCCTTTTTAAATGTGCACAGGATTTTTTTATTTTTGCAAAGTATGGAAATTGCTGCTTTTTTGATGCTCCACTGACCTCATTAGTTGCTTCTTTAAATGCTTCATGTTCAGTGTATTTTTATACAGCTGCAGAAAGCTGGGGATTATCTGGTGTTGTGGGCATACCTCAGACTGATAAACTGACTAATAAATCCTCTGTAGATTGGAAAATTATTTAATATAAAATAGTTAATTAAACACATCAAAGCTACAGTAGGAATAAATGATGATGTAACATCATTTTTGCAAAGTCTGAAAAGAACTCCCTCTGCTATTAACACACATAGATTGACATGAATAAATAATACACACTCCACATGTGCACCATGGGCATCCTGCATCGGATTAAAACTGCAACACATGTAAAATTTTTATGTTCTTGGTTTTTTTTATGAGCAGAAGTTTTGCTATTCTTGAACAATAATAGGTATTCCCACAACTGCAACAGTGTATAGGTGATGACAGAAGGGGAGATTGCTATTTGAACCTCTCTCTGTTGAGAACCTTACCAGCCAATTAAAAATAAGCGGATTATGGTGATTATCTGTGAGCCCAGGTCATTTATTCACATTATTTAATTATGCATCAGAAAGGAGCTGGCAACAGCAGGAGAGAGAAGGTAGAATCGATAATTTGATGCAGAAACGGAAGAGTCGATGGTTGTGACATGCTGTTCTTGCAGTGCTTGTTTTTATTATATACTTCTAATAATATGTGACTACGCGGTAATTTCGTCCTTCTAGGTATAAACAGCACATATGTAGTCAATCAAATATTTCTTATAGAAAGCTGCAAAGATGTTATATGTTAGATTTTGAAGCTGAGAGTGTTTATACATACTGTACAGGTCTGTCTCATCCACAATCTCTGACTTGATGATCTCCTCAATGACATCCTCCAGGGTGACGATGCCCATCACTTCATAGAAAGGGTCTCCCTCACCCTCATTGTTCACCCTCTGCACCACGGCCAGGTGGGATTTACCTGCATTTCAGGATAGGATAGAAAATAAATGTTTTCTAAGTAAGCTAAAAGAAAAACTCTGACGCTATGGGTTGGGAGGCAACGTCACAGGATAAAAATAACCTCAGTCAACAGCCTCCAACTTGATCTGTGCAGTTGAGATGAAAATCAACAAAACCATTAAAGCTGAGAGACTATGAACACACGGACGCTTTATGAAAACATCTCAGCATCAGCACTGTTCTCATGTGAGGTCTCAGATAAAAAGAAAGTAACATTGAGGGATTAGTCAGGATATACTTTGGCAAATTTTAAGACTGTGACCCCTTATGTAAACACTTTAATTATGCAATCGGTTTGAGGGTATGCTTGTGTCTGCTGAATTCAATGCCCATGATTATGCCACCTCTGTAAAGACAAAACAGCCGCACTTTACACATCCATGAGTAAGCCTCCCACACAGCAGCCGTGTTCTCTTTAGCTGAGTAAAACCCTGATTGATGTAGACAAACAGCGCCGACAGGATCGCTGCATGGGCGCAATAAAGTGAATGTGACAAGAAGTCCGTTTTGCCTCAAACCGTAAACATCCAGAAAGAGGGAGATGCACTACTGATGCACTAAAGGACAAAGTAGCTGGTCTGAACAGATTAGTTTCTGGTTCTAATATAAATTACAATATCTGCATAATAAATATAACTTATGAAGTTGATGTCATATTTTTAGTTTCTCACTCTGCTACTATGAACACATAAGTCAGTTTGGTGATCAAAAAAGTTACCTAATAAATTCATAACTTCACTGGTGCTCAGATCTTGCCAGAGACATATAGAAAGTGTCTGGCCTTACTTTGAATATAAATCATCAGCTTGTATTGTAAGAGATGTTCCGATTTAAGGAATCACTGCCAGAAGATAAAATGGATCAAATGCTTTAATCCAGTCCAACACGGAGGGAAACAAAAATCAGATTTACTGACAGACAGGCATCTCTAGAAATCAAACTGTGGCCGTATGAGATTGGCTGAGACAGCAAATTTGCTTTCATTTCTCAGGTCAGCTTGTTTGAAGAGCACAGGTGAATCAGAGGAGGATTTGTCCTCAGCTGCTGATGCACTCAGGCAGTGCATTACATCATTCATGTGTTACATAATACTCTCGCAGAGCAGCACACACTCAGACACGGAGGCACACATGCCCAGGGTGAAACCAGGCTCTCTGTGGATGTCCTTTTTTATGTTTCTGCTCTACCAGTTTCCCAGACTCCTGCAGGAAACCCATGTGTCCTTTCAGATTGTGCATGGGTTGGTTTGTATGTGTGGTGGGTGGTGTGGGTGGTGGTGGTGGTGGTGGTGTGTGTGTGTGTGTGTGTGTGTGTGTGTGTGTGGGGGGGGGGGGTTTCGGTGTTTCCGAAACCAAAAAAAAAAAAATGGGATT
>JBAMIG010000017.1:12142883-12158900 GCA_037177335.1 Kiunga ballochi | reverse complement strand
AACACATATTTTCATGTATTTTGATTTGTTACATATCTCACCATATAAAATTTTATTTGAGCAGATGCTTAAAAGTATCACACATTCCATTGATCTAATCATTTAAAAATCTTGTTGATCTGTAGCAAAAGCAATCATTTCATATAAATCACCAAAGCAATGCAGACAGGGAGCAAATTTATAGAAGTTGAATAAAAGTTAAAAATGGCTCTGCTGAGTGGTTAAACGGCAGTATGTCAGCAAAAGTTTAGCATTCCTTATTTTAGAGTGACCGTGCTCCTACGCTCTTTGTTTTAATGAATCTGCAGGGCCACTCTGTGCAGGTGGACTATTCCCCTGACACTGAGTCCATTTGTCCATTACTGTGAATTACCCAATTATCTTTTTTTTTTTCTTCTTTTAAGTTAAATATTTTGAGATAGCATGTGTTGACTACAACAACATTTTGTCTCCTCTCTGTTGCTTATGGAAGCTTTGTCTCTCCAGCTCATTGTATTGCATCTCTTCTTACAGAGCCCAATGCCTACCGCAGCCTGATGGGTCGTGCCGTAAACAGCACCCAGTTGGCTCAAGACTACACCAAACTGCGGACCCTGCTGCAGTCTGTGCGCTACTACCACCGAGCTCACCTCTTTGGGCCAAACGCAGGACGACCCCGGAAGAATGCCATGCTGCTGCTGGATGGGTGAGTCACCGACTGATTGGCCAGATTTCCACTCCATGTTAGGCTATCCTGCTGGGAAAAAGGGGGGAAGTAGCGGAAAGTATGCTGCAGCAGTTTCAGACTTTATGGAGCTTTGCTCTGTTTAATGCACACACACGTACACACTCATTGTAGTAGAGTCCCGTGTTTATGGATTTCCACTCTGCAGGTTTCAGCGTCTCAGCTCCACTTTTACCATGTCAGCCTAAATAAAGTGTCATCTGACTTATAACGTGATGGCACAACATCCCACCTGCTGGTTTCAGCCAGAAGCTGCAGCAGTTACTGCTTGACTCTGGTCACTTATCTAAAACTCCCTTTTCAGCTACAAAATCTTTAAATCAATATCTTAATATAATTCAAATCTTTCCAGCAAATAAATTAATGTTCTTATATAAAGTTTTGTAACATTATATTTACAAGTCAATAATACTTTAACATTTACATTTTTATAAATTTGATGGCTGCAGATGTTTCAATAAACCTTTCCTTTGCTTTTACAAGATACTTAAGAGCTACATGGCATTATGCATGTAAGGATTGTTCTTCTTGTTCATGCTCTTAAGGTGTTTATATTCTCTTTTAAACTAATAATTGTATTTACAATGTTTGTATTTAGAAGATTACAATGACAGAAAGCAGTGCACAAACTCTACAGTAAAAATGTCATTAATATTAATCCCATACATTTTTTAAATTGACAGACTCAGTATTAAAATCCTCACAGCTACTTTTCCACATCTGCCACCTGGCCCTGTAGCCACAAAGTTTTACCAAACTCTACTTCTTTAATGTCAGGTTGCCGTAAGTTAAGTGACTTACATGCTGCATGTACATGTACATGCAGCATGTAAGTTCCAAATTTCACTTCTTATCATACAAGCTTTGACCATAATCCAGGGAATTAACTCTAATATATGCTACATTTAGTGCAGATGATCAGACAAAGGAATATTTGCATCAGATCAGTCTTTTAGGAAATGTTGAGCCTTTGCAAGTTTTGTGCTAAAATGGAAAGTCAGGATGAGCACACATTTACTATTGAGTTATGCACAATATTTCAAAGAGTTTTTCTTTTTTATTCTTGCTGAATACAAGATTGACAAGGGTCAATGGCTATGATTTGTAGTTGTCTGGGTCTCCTCTTCATACTTCACAATTCATATTCAATAGAAAACAGATCTGGACTACTGGCAGGACAGTCACGCACACATTTGGTTGCTAAAATTCCACTAAACTTGTATATCAGTGGTACCTTCAGACATATGCAAGTCATGGCTTCTGATGTACCATCATACCATAGCAGATGCTGGCTATTGCACCTTTCACTGATTAGTCTATGGTGTTTTTTTATTTGGCATGATAAACCTGACATCAGGTTTTTGTTCTGAGAGAAAGTGGTTTTCCAAAGCACTAATGAGCCGATAAGCACTGTTAAGAAAAGTGTGCATAAAAAACAGAGAACGTCCAGGCAGAAAATAGCACATTTTTGCAGGTCACCAGTCCATTGCAGTCTTTGCAGTTTTGAGAACAAATAAAAGATCACTTTAGTCCCTATTGGAGAAACAAGCATTTGGTAAATTAATTAATTAATTAATTAAATGTAGAAAAAACAAATATTTGACGAGAGTCTTTAGCTGTTATCTGCCGTTTGTAAACTATTCTAAAGCGGCATTACTTTGATATTTAGAAAATTTCTTTTCACCCAATCTCTGCTTTCGGAGTAGGCGCCTGGTGTTATATTTTGAAATTGTCTATCATTTCTAACTACAATAAAGTTGTCATACAAACAAATTAAAAGTCTGTGGAACACAATCAGATTTTGGTCTTTCGCTCCTTAAAATAAACCAAAAAGCAGAATATTACACAGCAAGAATTTTGTCATATTGCATTACATAAATCCCTAAAAAATAACTATATTGATCACAAACACGACAATTTTGTACATTATGGGTGATATCAATACACAGGAGACTTGTTTAGGTTTTGTGCATGTCACAATTTACAGGGCTTAAAATTAAAGAAATCAAAAAAATGTTTAGGAAAGGTTGTAAATGTTATAAATACTGATTTCTACACATCCTTTCTCTCAGCCATATTACTAGTCATTAAGTCAGTTTAATGTGTGCGATAGTTAATTAGATACTTGCATACATATGTGCATGTACGTAAGTTAGAATCAGTAACAGATGTATTTTAATGATCCTAGACTGGGAAATTGCAATGCTACTACAACTTATACTACCTCATTAGCAAATATCATGTGGGAGTACAGCTGGGAGATTTACTCAGTAAATCTCAGCTTGAATCTGTGTCCAATGTTTTGCTGCACCCACAGACATTTTGTCAACTAATTGGAGAACAAAGCTAATCTCTTTGTTGTACTTTAGCTATGCACTTGAATGAAAGCTTTAGGAACAGATTTTTTTCTTTCATTAAGTGCTAATAGTTTAGATTCCCTGTAAATAAAATGTATGTATCTGCCAGTGTTTTACACTGACCTGCTCAGACTGATTAACGAGCAACTCTTGTAGATGTAGAATATAGTGCCGAGGGAAGCCAGAGGATTGGTGAGGAGATGTCAAATAGAAAGCTGGAGTATCTGTGGGTCACTGGTGTCTTATTTAACGATGGGACGATTCCTGTGTGTTTAACAGTTACAAGGGGGGTGGCCCTCATGTTGGACAATCAAACCCCTCTGCTCCTCTCAGAAAATAAGATGAATTTGATGCTTAACTCAGCAGTCCAAATATCAGAGCTGTGCAAACTAAACAAGTCATAGTGGTGAAAGTTGTGTTTCTGTGACAAGATGTTTAGAGACACTAAAATAAGGTATGTTTGGCTTGGTGTTAGCACCAAATATGGAGAGATTTGGATCAGGTAGAAATGAACAGATGCAAAAGCTCAAACCCAGCAAGGCACACCACAGGAGGAGCTCTGTTTATGTTAGTGCACAGGATGAGACTTTTGAATAGGTAGACTTGGTTCACAACATGTTTAGCCAAAAAATGTTTGGATTTACTAAAACTACACAAACCCAAATGTTCAAGGCATTAAGATTTTTTTTCTCTCTCACTGTTTTAGTTTAAGTTTGACTTTGTGGCTCTACTTGTTACATATCTACCTGAGCATAAATGTGAGCTTGAGTGAATATGCTAAACTATGCAACGGTTTCAGAATAAAGTTTTATTATGTCAGAAGTAATGCTCTGACACCCCAAACCAACATAAAAATGTAAACAAAAGTCCATAGAAAAAATAGGTTCACTTTTCACCTCACACATATCACACAGAACCCCCCAGTTATTATCCAAAGAAGGAAGAAATGTTTCTCAGCTGTGCAATTTTAAATCTGTAGGCATACTTTAAAACAAAATTATATGCTTTGAAGGTAATCATGCTTGATTAATTTACTATTATTGTTATAATTGGTTTACAGACACCCAAGAAACATGGTGTTTAAAATGTCATACAAAACAATTAAAATTAATCTTCAAAATCTAAAAACTTAATCAACATGTGGAAACAATTAAATTGAAGAGAGTACAATTTGAACTCCAGGTATACTGCTCATATCGGCCTCGTTGTGGATTAAGTAGTTATTTTCCCATGTAGACTTTTGCAGTTTGTTGGTTGTAATTATCTTTCATTCCTTTATTGCTAATTAACTGTGCAAATGTGGGCAAATCATTTCTTTTACTTTCAGTGTCATGGGGTCTGTCTGCTTTAAGTTGTTTTAGCTTGATTTGTTTAACAAGTAGAAATGACTTTTGTTAAAATATTTATATTTTAAGTTTGATTAATTTTAGGTAAATATGTCTTTGCTTTCTCTGATTTTCAGCTTCTTGAAGAATGCCGGCTCTGTTGTAGATGCTGTTACGTGGCAACAGTAGGTATTTTACCCTTTTTTTTATTCATCATTTTATCCAAAGACAAAAAAGAATTGATTTGTTGTTCTTGAATGGGGAACTGAACTCTTCACTAACAATAAACCAATTAAGGGTAGCAGTGGCTCAGGTAGAAAAGCAGTCATTTTACTAACCGCACGGCTGGTGGATCAATTCCCGGCTTCCCCTGAACAATCAGTGATTTTCTTCATCTTTCTTCCTGCCCATTGGTTGTTTTTGGAAATATAAGAACTGCTAGCAAGCAGTTTGGAAATGAAGCAAATGGAGCAGGAAACACATCTTGTAGGAATGCAAGGAACACATGAAAGTCTTGATGTTTCTGTGCATGCTGTCTGTATCGTCTTACATGCAAATGTTAAAGATGTACATTCCCACTGAGCTCAGGCAAACCCTCTTAGACTGGGCGAGCTGTCATAAAGGTGAAGGTCGGGTCTAATTAGAAGAAATTGAAAGAAACGGAAGGTGGAAGGGCTGTCAGTAAGGTTTGGAAAAACACCACCCACACTGTTAAAATCAAACCATATGCTCTGGCTTATTCCCTCTGTCAATTAGCCTGTTTTACACTCCGCATCCAGATTCCAGTCTAACCATGCTGCGTGACAGAAACTCTGACCTCTATAAAAGAAGTCAACCTAACAAAAGTGGAATCCACTCATTACCATGTCTACGATGTAGCTCTAACATCACTGCATCTTTTTCAAGTTAGTTTAATAAGTTGTAATAAGTATGAAATGCATAACTCATAAATTAGTTTAGAGTGATTTAGACTTATGAGAATGTGCCTGTTTGCCTGAATCGCATGGGCAGATATTTTCTGTTGCATCTTGAAGTAATGAAGTACAATGATTATGAGGTGAACTTGAATGGGGTGAATGAAAGCTTTTACTAAATTCACTCCTTAAAGATTAAAAGACTGTGTAAGCAAATGGACTAGTCCTAATATAGCTGAATCTAAAGGCTTTGTCATCTACAAAATAAAGATTATAACTCTTTCTGTGAAAATCATTTCTTGCTATGGACAGGGTGAAACTAATGCGTAATGACTAGTGGAAAAAAAACTACTGAGCAGAAAACTGCATTAATTCAGGAATACTTGCTTATTCTGAAAAACTATGCCAAGCAGCAATGCAGACTGATTACAGGGCATGGCTCCATATTGAAAGTGCAGGTGCAGGTCCAATCCTCTTTGCCACTGAAAACATCTGCCACATTATGAAACTGAATAGGCAGCATTACAGGACATTTTGAATAGTATTAAGCAAAACCAACCTAACCAAAGAAAGATGGGGAATCTTTCAGAGTTAGTACTTTTTCTAATAAAGTGGTTAAAATATGGCTTCACTTTAACTCCGAAAACAAACTTGTGTGAAGAATCAACATGTGCATGAACTTTGAAAACATAGTACCATTTCTCAGTTTTAAGCTTTGATATGGTGTTTTTGTTTGAATTTTTTAAAGGATTTTGTCTTTATTTATTGTGTCCATCCTGACATGTAGATTGTCTTTTAAAGTAATCTCAGAATGAAATGAAAACTAATCCCAGCTGAACGTGTTGGTTATCTGTAATCACCTCTGGTTTGAACCTTTATCTACTGTCCATTCAAAAAAGTAATGATAAGGGCTTTTGATGGTGTATTCCATGGTTGTTTCCTTACTTCTAGAAAAAAAAGCTAAAATCGAATTGCACTTTGTATCGGAAAATTCATTTTCTGTTAAAATAGCAACTTTTCTTTTTTTTTTTTGTGACAAGGCTATTTGTCTAGCTTGAGGAGTGACAGCATTGGGTCATCCCTTTGGTCCTGGCTGACAGATCAATTCAACTGTTTGATAGATTGCCATGAAAGCTTTTACAAACACTTATGTTCCCCAGAGAATGAATCTTGGGGCTGATTCCCTGACTTTTCCTCTTAAGCTGCCATGAGGTTGACATTTGTGGTTTTAGACAAACATGTACTTCAATCAAACACTAAACTGCAGCCAGGCTCTCCAACCGTATGTATAGTGAACAGCTCTACCTTCAGGGATCACAACACGGTGAGAGATTTCTAACAGTGCAAAGTGTGTGAACAGATGACTCATACTGTGAAAACATGAGCAAGAAATCAGAATTAGAGCCTTTTATTCTTTTCCAAAAGAGTTGCTACTTATATGCCTCTGATCAGTGCTCATAATGTGAACCTAATTGTTCCAGTGGTGGGATATTACTGAAGTAAACATCTGTGTGAAGCAAACGAGCAATCTCCCACTGTTTAACTTAACTATGATAAAAAGCATGTTTGAACTGCTTTTTTTTCTTCGTTTTATGTTTAGAACAGGACAGAAGAATTTTCACTCAGCTGTTTGGCCGTAGTTAAGATCAAGGGTGGGGAACCCTGGTCCTCGAGGCTCCGAATCCTGCAGGCTTTCCATGCATCCCGGATGCTGCAGACCTGATTCAAATCAAACAAATCTGGTAGCTCATCAAGCTCTGTATAGTGATTCATTCATTTGAATTTAGTGTGTGGGATCAGGGAGACATGGAAAACCTTCTCCCTGGCACATTATAGCGACGTTATTTCATATCTCTTTTGGAATGGCCACATCCCAGAAAGCACTGAGTGCCTATTACTTGTGTAAATTTGCCTTCTAGTAAGAAAGCTCACCAAGAAATTTTACATTTTCTGATGGCATTCCTGGCAGGTACTACATTGATTGAGTTAGTTTTATGATAGATGATGCAATAATTATGCAACTAATGACTTACTTTATTTCACCAAACTTATCTGATGATTTCAACTTGTTTATCTCAAAGATACAGAGACTCAAAACAAAGAATACGATGTTCTTTGTAAATCTGCTAGGCCTCTTATAATCAGCATCCCAATTGTGCAAATTTTTGGCACTTCAGTACTTTTGTTTGTTTTACTGCAAAACAAATATAAATGGAGAACCAAGAGTTTCAATGTATTTCCATTTCTGGCAATGATCTTTCTGCACTGCTTATATCCTCTCTGTCTGATTTTATCACATCTCTATCTGCACCATATTTCTGTTAGTGGAGCTGTATATAGCTTTGTTATGGATCTGTCTTTGATGTGGTGCTGGCACTCAGAGCACGTTGTGTAAAACAAGCCGACCAAGTGAATCCTTGTCTGAAAACAACCAGACGCTATGTTGTTTCTTTTTTGTGTTTTTTTTTTTTTTGGAACTCTGGTCAGACTAAGTATTTTGCAAAATATTGGATGTCCCAAAGCAAAAGCTGTACATTCTGCTACAAAAAGGTAGACTGGAACAACTTATGTTTGTATCTATATATGTGTGTGTGTGTGTGTGTGTGTGTGTGTGTGTACTGAGTGTCGCTCCTTTTTTTTTCTTTGCCAAACAGCTTTAGTATAAGAGTTACCTTTTGTTCTTTAATCACGTCCACTTTTAATACCATAAATATTTACGGGATATGAATTTGTGGTTGATGTGCAGCAGATGACATCATTATCAGCAAATTAATTATTTACCTTTGTGCCATTATATTGCTTGACTTTTTTATTTATATTGTCAGCCAAAAGTAAATATTAAAATAAAACAAGGCCTTATTTCAGCAAATACAAAACAACTTCATTGAACTTTCTTTTCTGATTTTGTGGGTAAAATTTGAGTGACTTGACGTGATTGATTGATTATTATTTGAGTAAGAACTCTAAACCACACTAAGTAGTTTTATTTAATGTGCCCTCAAATTTTCTCCTTTCATGTTTTCAAAAATCTGTAATAGCTGCTAATATGACTGATTATTTGCAGTTTATTGGCAGAAATATTATAGTTAGATTTTAAGGTTCCTATTACTTTTTTGTTGTTCTCCGATGTGCAAATAAGATGTTAATGTTTCCATATGGTACCTGAAATATGAACTACAGAGTGTGGTTGTTGCCGTCTTGTTTTCTTTCCTTGAACTCTAGCAGCGGATGTTGGAGAGGATTTTGGTCTGCCCACAGGGTGATGGACCTCAGGTCTTTGGCTCTAACTGTCAATGCTTTCTTCTCTTATTGTGCTCACTTCACATCATTTCTTATTTTCATTTCTCTTTTTTGTTTTTATCTCTCACACTGAATCCTCTCACATGGATTTCTGCATTGTTCTGTCTTTCAGTTTAAAAATCCTAGTGCGTCCAATTCATCCCTTATGCAGTCCCAAATTTTGACATAGAATTGGATTATCTAAGTACTGAAGCTAAATTGAATGTGTCAGTCCATGTTTATCAATGTGAGATGAATTACTTATCGTTCACTTTGTCTTTTTTATCCTTAAACTATCCATCCATCCATCCATCCATCCATTTTCTACTGCTTATTCCCTTCACGGGGTCACGGGGTGGATGGCTGGAGCCAATCCCAGTTGTAAACATGCGAGAGGCGGGGTACACCCTGGACAGGTCGCCAGTCCATCACAGGGCGAACACACATAGACGAACAACCATACACACTCACACACAATCCTATGGGCAATTTAGAGTCTCCAATCAGCCTATTATCCTTAAACTAGTAATACACACACACACACAATATATATAGATAATTCATAATAATTATATAGATAATTCATGATATATATATATATATATATATATATATATAAACATGAATCTGACATCTCGGTTTGCCGTAGCGTTGTTGGAACATGGTGACCATCCACCAACCATTCATCTGCACAGCACTCCTCAGGGAAGAAGACTTTCTTTGGGGGACCAAACAAAGGCTTTATGCATCACTGCAAATCTCTGAAGATACTTCAACTTGATATTTGCAAGATTTTAGTGGCACCAGCAGACTCAAATACCTGTTTGCTGCTTTGTAATGGCATTTTATCAGCTGTCTCTTAATGCAATTTATTTATTTGGCAGAAACCCTCCTCATTGTACCTTTTGTCTGCACTAATCTACGTCCTCTGAATCCACTACAAATCTCTTAATGGTAGGATGATCATGTTTGACCCCTTAAGGCCTAATGTATCACATTTATTGCATATTGTTTCTGAGACATTTTGCATTACTTCATGATAGAAACTACAGCAAACTCCTCCTGCACTTTGATGAATATCAGAATGCTGAAGATTACGCTATAATCATGTTGACCTGTTATATGATAATAAATAGTAAATATACTGATAATTTTGTTTTTTTTCAGATATAGTTAAAGAGTCCAATAAAGTTTCAGATTTCAAGAAATGGATGTTTCCGCCCACTTCAGAAATTAAGGGTTTCAGTTTCTGTGAAATATTGATGGTTTTCATGTCTTGTTCAGTACATTAAACTATTTCACACTTTTCAGCCACATTATGTTTTTCTTCTTTCCAATATCGCTTAAAAATAAAGATCTGCTTAGTTTTTCATTTATTAAGCTGACCTGGCAAACTAATCATCACATATTGATTTCAGTGATCTAAAGAACCCTGAAACACGACACCGTCCAGGACTTTCATGTAAAAAAAAAACAATTTCACACAGTTAAATACAATTTGCAAAATAATCTGGAAATCAGTGTATATTAGAAGTTTGTTTGGTTATGAGTATAATCAAGATATAATAACTTTGCCAATTTAAATTTAGTTTTAGCAACAGTCTTTTACAACCAATGTATGTAAAGCTAAAGTTGTAAGAAAGCTGCTGTAAGTGCTCACATCGCAGTATTTTCCTGAATTTCTCCTACAGTTACTACATGGATGGCAGAGTGAAGAGGGCAGAGGACTTCCTGAAAACCCGTCTTTTAGACACACTGACGGAGCAGATTACTAAAGTCACCAAGGTACTAATTCATACAATATAAATATGTTCATAGTAACTCATACACCTTAATCAGATTAATATCAACCATGAGATAATAGTATCAACACTAGCTGCTGAGGCAATCTTGCTAATCCATACAAGATAGAAAGCATAAAAGTGCCTCAAAGAAAAAGAAACAAAACTTCTAAATGATGAAATGTAACAGAAAATAGATTATAGTCTGCATTATAGCTCGACCACTGAGAACAGGGGGCAGATGTAGAAGTTTTGCATACAGACAAAGAAAAACACGTAGACATTTTACCCCACATTGTTTTTTGAAGCAAGTGAAGCCTGATATCAAAGCAGAAATTAAGAACAAGGTGGGACTGAATTTAAGCACAGGATTGGTGCTCAATTTAGTTTAGTTTTGTTTTTAGTGCCTCTGAATCATGCATGTCTGTGCAACTCCAGACATCTATGTAACTTGTAATTTATCTGCTTTCTATAGTCCCAGTTGCAGACACAGTGCTGTACATCCCTAACAACATGAACATATGCTTACTCATACTCTTATAGCTCTTTTTTAAGTCTGTTCCGCATTAAGTGCTCTTTTTAAGCATCTAAAGAAGGGATAAATCATTTTCCGTCCTATGGCACAACCTAACCCTTACAGCTGCAGAAATGTTTTGTCTCCTCTAATGACTCTTCAAGAACTTGCCGATTCAAAATCGGTACCTTTTAACCAAAAAAAAAACTTTCGTTAACAAAAAATACAAACCCACACAGCTGAGAAATTACACTTGACTTTAATAATACACCTGCATCTGCATTTCTCATTGCAGGTTGTGAACACACACTCTCCTGGTAAGAAGGTGTGGCTGGGTGGACTGGGTCCAGCATGGGCAGGAGGTGTCAATAATCTTTCTGACACATTCGCTTCCAGCTTTCTGTAAGTGTTATTATACTGCTGTTTCTTTAGAAAACATGTTCACTGCAGACAATAGCAGCAACGTTTATTATACTACTAATAATAATTATACTAATAATAATAATTATACTAACAATAATTATACTAATAATAACAATAATTGTGATTATTAGCAAAATGTGTATGTGTTAATTTGCTTTTCTAGGTGGATGAACACGCTGGGTGTGGCAGCTGTGCAGGGCATCGATGTTGTAATGCGCCACTCCTTCTTTGACTACGGATACACACATCTTGTGGACCAACAATTCAATCCTTTACCTGTAAGTCTCCTCATTTCAACTGAATGGCGGATTAAAATGGACACAATCTACCAGGAGCTCAGTCAAAATAAAAATGCTGTAACCTCCCTGGTGTAGCTATAATCTAAACCTTTCTGTAAGGCCCAGTCGCTCGATGGCACCTCTTGCTCTTTCCCGTGGGAGCTATTAGCTAAGATGAAAGGCATTTAGTGGTGATGAGAAGTTGGATGCAAGGGCGAAATGCCATGTAACCTTAGCCTTTTATCTGTAGCTCAGGACAGTGTCACTGCTCCTCTCTACCCCCCATCACAACTGTGAGCTTCTCTGTGCTGGACAGTTGACTGGTGAGAGATCTGCAACTGGATATTCTGATACACAGACAAGTTAGCAAAATGGCCTGCAACACTGTGTGGAATTGAACTGCCCAATGCCAAGTTTCCCTGTGGTTCTGTCATGCAGAGACAGAAATACACAGCTCACTCCACTGTATTAATATTCATAATTTGTTGTAATAATCATTATATGAGGGTGGACAAAGATTTTAACAAACTTGTGTAAGAGATTTTTTTTATAAAACAAATTTAAATTCTTTTATGAACATTATGTTTTTAGTCTTGGCACAAACTTAATTTCATTTAGCTGCTAAAAATAACTTCGAAGTCTCAGCGAGAGAAAAAAAATTTGTGATGAGCCAAGTACATAAAAAAGATTTAATAGATAAATACTTTGTGAAGGGTGTGTGTTCAGCTGAAGCAGAGCAGGAGTGAGAGGCTTATTTTAATGACATGGTATATGAATCACTTTTTCCACAGTAACGGAGAGAGATGATGACCATACACCAAAAAGAGACTTGTTTGATAGATTTTAGTTGTTAGACTGAATATTTTGCCATCACAAAACACCATTTAACCACTGATTTTACATTGCCCCTTCAATCTATCACATTTTCTAAGTTAGAAATTAATTCTTTATTGAAAATCTGATGAGTTTTACTGTGACAATGTGCTTTTTTCTGTCTAACTAAAAGATATAAACCAATGAAGATGGCTTTTTTTCCTCCCTCCTCCATTATTTTCTCTGGGAATGTTGATCTCCTGCTAGGATCACAATGCTTTTAACATGGCTGGATGTCTGAAGGCTGCACGAGCCTACCTGCTGAGAGAATTCACTGCAGGGCCAACCTGTCTTCTGCATAGAAAATTTATGACTTGGCCCTGTCCCCTATAGGATGACTCCATTGGTAGAATTGACTCAAAGCCCAAAGCCCACTTAATAACTCAACCACTTCAACCTTTTTCCACACTTACCCTCTTTTCTTTCCCTTTGTTGTACTTTAACCCCCTGTCTCACTCATACTTCATCTTCCTGTTTTGTGTTGTTTTCACTCCATGTATGTCAGCTTTCTGCTTCCAAAAGTGAGTGGTAAATGCCTTATTTAAAACGATGATGATCCTGTCACAGATGTATTTATAAAGCAGCAGATATCTGCCTCCTGGCAGAAAGTTATATGATACAGAGATAAGAAAGATTGTGTTTTTTTCAGTAGTTGTCTGGTAATTTATGTCTGGAATCCCTTATTTTTATTGTGAACCCACAGACTCAGCAGAGGGTGCACTTTGATTTCTTTTTGTCTCTGTATCTTTAGCTTTTGTTTTTATCTTGTAGAAAACCAAAGTTATAAAGATATTAAATATACATCTTAAAAATTTACAGTTTCACTGACTTCAGCATGTTTTCTTTCAAGCACTGACTACTTATTGTAAGTTGCATTGCCGTGGCCTTATATTACCTAAATCTCCTGTGAGCTGATGTTTGATTGGTATCTGTTGTGTTTTGTTCCTGGTTTGTTAGTGCCCGCCTGTCTTTCTTTCCATTTGGTTTATATAGTATTTTGATTGGATCTCAGAGAAATGACCGTTCCTGCAGTTGATGTTTGCCTTTCTGTCTATCTAGGGAGGGAAAGACTGCGGCAGACAGCAGGCAGTTAGACAAGAAAGCAGGCAAAACAGCCCGACGGCTGAAGATTTGGGGCACCGTCTATTTCTCCAAAAAATCCTAAATTATGCCATACCTATTCCTGTTTTGGTTAGTTATTTTGGCATAGGCATAGATTTAATTAAGCAATATATTTTGTTGTATTTTGTTTTTTTTTCTTGAAATTTAAACAAACATTTTTACATGATTCTTGCCATATTTAATATATAAAAACTCTTGACTCATGCCTCTACTTGATTTATGCATTATCTAATAATGATAGATCTTTGCCTATGTCATATATTCATCTATCCATCCCTCTGGCCATGGCCAACAATATACTGCTCTATACTGTGCTCTGCTTCTTCAATGCCTCGGCAGCAAATTAAGTTAAAGCCTGCGTGGAAAAAAGAAGCCCTTAAATGTTGCCATATGCAGGATTGCATGGGAACTTCCTGAGGAACACATGTTGTTCTGGATCTTTTTGAGAGGTGTTGAGTCTGTGTAGTCTGCAGAGTGAGGTTCAGCATGGTGGACCACTCAACAATAATAATAGAAAACAGCAATTTATGATGTAGCACAATATTTTGTAAAGATGTCATATTTAGGTCTTGTCAAGTCAGAACAAGTCAGGGGTTGTTTGGGGCAAAGAGCATGTCACATGGGACAGTCAACTTTCACTAAATGTTGAATGTCAAAGACTACACACATATTTTTGTAGGGCTAGCTGCCTGTTAGTCGTTTTCACGTTGTAAATCTATTGTCCTATAATTGTGAGACCTGATTTACAATGAGTACTATAGCAACATTTTCCTCTTGCGTAATCCGTTGTCATAGCACTACCTTTATTCATAAATTTATTTTTGTGTTTTGATTTTTCCCCATATTTTTTACATATCTTTACAAAACAATACATTTTCCTCTTTTAAGAATCTATATGAGGAACTTACTCATCTTTGCAGAAAGGTAAGACTAAATGTGTATCTGCATGTGCCTGCACAGGATTACTGGTTCTCTCTGGTCTTTAAACGCTTGGTTGGCCCAAGAGTTTTAGCTGTACGGGTGGCTGGACTGCAGAGGAAACCACAACCGGGACGTGTCATACGGGACAAGCTGCGTATCTACGCTCACTGTACCAGCTACCACAAGTATGTACAATCTTTTTATGTCTAATACGTAACAGTGCAGCTGTTTTTTTTTTCTTTTGTTTGTTTTGTTTTTTTTAAATAATAGTAAGTCTATAGCCTTTCAGGGCAGCGTAGCAATGCTTAGGGAATGCACTTTAAGATTTAGATACAAAACAGACTGCTGCAGTTTAAATAACTCACCGTATCATCCTGCAAACACCTGAGGCTCATTGTCTGGTGGGGAAGAATAGGATCACCAGTCGCCCCATTTGGCTTCTCATAAATAAGCAGTCTTTGGACACCCTCTCATTCACAGCTGAGAGTCTATAAAACTTAACGGGTATCACTTATCAGGTGTGTGGGTTCTGTCTCCTTGTTGTCAAAGAGCCGCTGAAAGGTGTGCTAGGCCTTTATCCCATCTCAGATTGGCTGAAGGGGGATACTTGAGGGGGAAGGGGAGGGACAATAAAGCAGTCTGTGCCGGGAAAACATAAAAAGTGCCACCATGGCCTGTTCAAGGTTATCATTTAACCCAGGCCAGTGGCTGTCAGCACCAGGCTAGACTTACGGCTTTACTCTAGACAGGGCTCGTTTACAGGTGGAGCATCTCTTGGAAAAATAGCAGGTAGCTGGACAGATTGATATAGATAAATAGCGAAGAGCTTAAGTACAAACGACCCACTGGCAGATATTTAACATAGTTTTCAACAAGTGTAGTGGCTCAGTCACCGGGTGAATTTGAAATTGAAGAATTGGCATGCACTGCTGTGACACTTTTCTTGACATAACAGGCAATTTTGGATTCTAGATCAGACAGTGAGGCTTTAAAAGAATCCCACTCAGATCCAAAGCCACTTCATTTGCAATCATTTCTTCGACTTTGTGTTTCTCCACTGTCGGTCTGTAAGAAGACAAACTATTGTAGTCTCAGTGGCCTGACTGGACTGTAAGGCCCTAATTTACTGAAGAGTTACATGTGTCGAAACATGCACAAACTTAGTAGCATGTGCAGAAACATCTGATTTATTAAGCGGGCACACTGAGGATTGCACCTGTTAAACAGGCTAAATAAAAGCTGGATTCCATTTATTGTATTTTTCTTGGATGAATATTCAATATTGGTGTTTCTGCCAGAGCATGCAAAATGCTGGGAGGAGTAGATGCAAATAAGACAGCTTTGCACACGCAGTGGGATTTATGTGCTTCTGAAAGGCCGGCTTTACTCACAAACGGCTGCAGTTATTGTTGCAAGGAGAAGACATAGACACCAGGAAAAGCAATAATTAATATTTACGTTTTATACATATACATATATATATATATATATATATATATATATACA
>JBAMIG010000017.1:12132283-12142783 GCA_037177335.1 Kiunga ballochi | reverse complement strand
CCAAAGACATGCACCTTGGGGATAGGCTGATTGGAGACTCTAAATTGCCCATAGGAGTGAGTGTGTATGGTTGTTTAGCTATGTGTGTTGGCCATGTGATAGACTGGCGACCCGTCCCGCTTGATATCAGCTCCACCCCTGCGACCCTGTTCAGGGAATAAGCGGTAAAAGAAAATGGATGGATGTGGATGGATATATTTGTTTAGAGACCCTAAAACAGGGTAGCAGTGTGTTCTGATCAACCAGCCCGTGTGTCACCTTTGCTACCCTCCTCTTTTATATGTTTCTAATGAGAAATTTATTTTTTTCATCTTTAAATACAGGACCAGACAACTCCAGTTCAAGAGAGCCACACTCCTTCAAGTGTTGTGAGGTTCTCCATTGCAACACACCTGACACACATCAGACCTAATTAGCAGACTTGTGTAAAGCCTGACATAAAACTCTGCACAAGTCTGCTAATTACCCACTGATCTGTGTCAGATGTGATGCAGCACAGAAACTTACAACACTTGCAGGAGTGCAGCTCTTTAGGACTGATTGTGGTATCTCTTTTAAACTTGTCTGGAGTTTTACTCTTTTTTTTTTTTTTTTAGAAATTCACACACATATCGTTATCTTTGTCTTTGCTGGAGCTCGGCTAAATTTCTGTTGGTATCTTCCACTCATATTCCAATCAGCATTATTTAAAATTTTGTTTTACATTTGCAACTTGTTCTCTTTCTACTAACTCTATGTCAAATCAATTTCACATGCTAAATCAGAAATAAGACACAAATAAGTAGCTAAGTTGATTGCATGCAAATCATGGAAACGTAAAAGGCACAATCTATTTGTGCTACACAATTTTGTTTTTTATGTTGGGAGTCTTAGAAAACCAGGGCCTAAATGTATCCAGGCAGTCAGTGGTTGGACGTCCTTTTTTTGTTTTTGCTTTAATATTTGGAATTTGCTCCCCTTTAATCCATTTTAGTGGTTTGCATGCAAATTTTTTTTCTTTCCAGTGATGCTTAAACATAAACTAGCTTTAAAACAAGTCTTTGCTCCAGGTTTCTGTCTCTTAAAACCTCATCAATTGAAATGTCTGAGAGGTTATTGTCTCTTCATCTCAACCAGTGGATCCATTTCTCTGAATCTCAGCCCACATTTCTTAAAACATGACCTTGAGAGGATAACCCAGAGCAAGATAGAATGTGGACTTTGTTCTCAAAAACAGTGAAATTATTTCCTCTGGTAAATCAGTTTCTAGAGTTTTGACTAACCCTGTGCCTAAAACCAAGTTTTCAGTCATGATATGAGATTTTTGAGGTAGCTAGGAAGATGTCTACCAGACCCTTTAGCCCTGACCCTGAACACTATGACTGACATGTGGTATTCACTGCAGCTGTGTTATCTTTGTCCTTGTTTCTTGGCCCTTATTAGATTTTATCATGTTTGTCTTATCTGTCTCGCTCTGTTATTTACCTTTACCTAGTATTCTTATTAAGTTGTGTCCCGGGTGTTTTACTCTGAGAGTGACTCAAACACTGTTGTCTGTGTAACTCAAGAAGAGTTGTTCTTTGTGTTCACACCCGCTATCCGACCCTGGATCAGTCAAAGGCAGGTATTAATATTGAAAATTGTACGAAAAAAAAGGGCACATTTTTGTTTGCACATAAATGACAAAAGTTGGACGTATAAAGTGTGGTGTGTAGCATACTAAACATAAATGAATAGCACGGACCCCGTTAAAGTGGAACTTGCCGCTGAGTGGATTTTCCAATATGAACATGCTTTATCCTTCTTCATATGCCTTTTGATCCAGATTAGATCATGGAGTGATTTTTTCTTATTCATATGTGATAAAATTATAAAAGCGTTTCTTCTCTTTGTAGTCATCTTTAATTATAGAGAATTTTACTCAACATGACAAAGTAATATATAATGAATCACAGTAACAGATGTGGAGAAGATCCTCCTTTACTTTTGATTTTGTCCTGTTAGTCATCTTAGTGTCAATGAAAAGTGATGTGCTGTTCATTATTTTCTTCTTCATGTCAGTCACAACTACATGAGGGGGTCCATAACAATCTACATCATCAACCTGCATCGATCAAGAAAGAAAATCAAGTTGGCAGGAACTTTACGGAACAAGACTGTCCATCAGTACCTGCTGCAACCCTACGGCGCTGATGGACTAAGAGCCAAGTTAGTTTCTCTTTCATTGTTCATTGTATTTAATTTCTTTATTCACACATACATATGCGGTGACAACAAATGATGGTTTACAATCAACAGCAGTGCTTTTATTATGATCCAAGAATACAAACAGTCCTATAAAGCATCCGTTATGTGTTATTTACCCCTTATGATGAGAGCTTAGATCATAGCTGTGAAAAAATAACTATTCTTAGTAAAGGTCTAAAATACAGTTGAGGAGGAGAGAAATAAGAATTCATGGGCGCTGTTATGAGTTCAGGTTTTCTGGGGTGAAACTCAGACTCTTCAAAATGCTGCAGCAAATCAAATGAAGTTACTTTTACTAAAATTAATGTTGTATTCATAATAATTATAATTGCCACAAATAGCATGAAAATACTACATTTCAGCTATTTCTGTGCATTTATGCACCGACACAAATTAAAACATAAAAACAAATGATCATTTTTAAAAGCAGGATAAAATGCAATAGTTCTTTTTTATTTGTCAGTCACATTTCCTTAACGCTGGCTATTTATTCCAATTATAATTATTTATGGTGCTGCTTCACAGAAACTGGCAAGCCTAGTTACATTACACATACCTAGTTGTTTTTATATCTATCAGTAGAAGTTTTACTGGTAAATTATTTCACATGCAATACATTTTACCTATCAGTCCTGCTCTCTATGTCATTTAACCAACTAGGATTTATTACACTTTATATACTAAAGTCATATAATTCCCATTTCCTCAAAATGTGCCCTTAAATAAAAGGTTTATGGTTTCAGTCTCATACACCCTCCTTTGAGCCCCTGGACTGTTATTCTGGCTTTGACTTAAGCCTAAAATCCTAGAATAACAACCTAATGACTCAGGACTGTGTTTGTGTGTGTCTGTCTTTGTGTTATACGATACCGGTACATGGGTTTAATATATTATCCTTCAATAAATGTGTAATGGTGGAGGATGTTTTAGGTGTTGGAACTGGATTGCAAGGCGATAATTAGGGGAGTTAGCTAATGATGTACCTTTTTTTCTTTTTGTGCCTAAGTGCTTTCCTTTACCAAACTTTACCACAAGCGGTGCATGAGACTTTAACGATCAACTCACCAACACCAGATGTCTATAAATTTAATGTTTGTGGTCCTTTTTAAAATGCTCTGGCTAATGTTTGCTGAAGGGCTGCTTTATAGAGTTCCGACTGACTGGGAACTTCTCATTAATGAGCATAATTTTATTTGATATTTTATTGAACTTACTTCTCATAAATTTTTTTTAAAAAACTCAGTGTGGCTTTTATCCCCAGAAAACATAAATTTCACAGTGTCAGTGAAAAAATGACGAGAATGATGATGAAGAGAAATCTCTTCTCTGAAAGTTTTGTTACATAGTAATTGTTTCAACAGTTTTGTTTTATTTTAAACTTTCAGGAATTTCCCTGCTTGGGACAAAACAATAATCTTATCTTATTACAGTTAGTCCTTTTTATTCTGTGGATTATCCAAGCAATTTAAATGAGAAAAAAATCATACCCAAGCTCACTTGTTTGCTGTTTACCTCCTGTATTGATTGATTAATTTACATTGTTTCCTTTTTATTTGTCCAGTTGTAATTTTTTAACTCTACTTTTTATATTTTGTTTTGTTGGTTTGAAACTTTTAAAGTCATGTCAGACAATAAGCTAAAACCAAAAGCAATGACTTTGTTATAAAAATGTTATTAGCCTCTTAGACCACTAGACTAATGAACACTAATAGTTTTTTCACAAAGAGAAATTACATTTTCCCATAAACTCAAGAATGAACTTGTCACTAGACTTAAGTTTTTATCAGCTTTAGGTATTAAATGCCTTCCTGATTTCTTTAGTTTTGATTTTCTCCTAAAAGTAAACATTCAAAATGGACAGATTTTCATCTGTTTGCAGGATCTTATCTTTTCATCTTTTTACATTGTGGGATATTGAACATAAACTATTAGAACAGCCTGCTTCTCAGGAAAACCTTTTTAAAATAAAATCTTTTTATTGACAACCACAAGTTATAGGTCAAACATGCTCATTTGGTTATGAATATGAATTTTCATTGCAGTTAATACAAAGCACAGAAAGAAAATCTGGTTAAGGTCAAGAAAAAAGTTTTTAATATTTACTTTTTTATGGTATTGACCACAAAGTATTAGTAGTTTCATTCCGGGCATATCTCACCTAAAGAGTCAATTTGCACAGCACAGAGACAAGACCAAATTACAAAACTGTAACAGCAGCACCCCCAAGTGTACAATTGACATAAACTTAATCCTCACAATTCCGTTAAACAGTCATTTTGGATAAACCATCAATTCTGAGGCAAAAACCTTTTTATAGGTTAACATCATTTTAACCAAATCATTGGTATTCATCCCAGCTGAAAAAAATGAATAGTCAAAAAACAAACCATCTGGCTCATTTCAGCAAATATGCTAGAGTTCCCCTGGCTTTTTCCTTCATTGATTCATTTATTTTTATTAAATTCCATGTATGTTTTAATCTATTTCAGCAGAAAGGTTGAAGATCAAATGCAGCATTTATTCTGACTTTATTTTTCTGGCTTTCATGATCAAAAGACAACTAGCATATATATTTATTAGCTAGCACAGGTCGCTTCATCTAAAAAGTGGAAACAGATCTGTGTGTAGTTAAAGTATGAAGCAAGAGCCACAATTTGTTCAAAGTCTATTTATGTAAAGGCTTGGTAAGTTTGACCGGATATCTACAGCAAAGTGAGAGAAAAAATTGAACACTACCGGCAGTGGGTACATTTAGTAACAGGCTATATCCCTCCCGGAAGCAGGTCCAACTATCTCACCAATAGTAGTAGCAAATGACAAGTCAATTCATTTTTTCTATATTCTATCTGGGACATGGAATGGATGTGTAATGCAGCTCTTCACTGTTTATCAGCTCTCTCAGAAATGTTGGGGCTGATGATACACTGGATTGTCTCTGATTTGTACAGAGAGGCTAGGAAACCACCATAACCTCCCCTCTTGATTGATCAGGTATTATCTGGCCAACGTTAATAGGATTAACTACTTTGCATAAGAATGTACCCAGAGTCAGATGCTCAGTTGGATTCATTCTGGCGTTTCTCTCTCCGAGTTTAGTTTTCTCCCATCTGGCTGCAGATGCAGGAGATAGTCACAGAAATGTGTTGTATTTTCACTGCCATCAGAAGATAGAGAAAAAAAAACAGATTTTATCTTTGTTTTGTGAATTCTTTCTGTTCCTCTTTGTTTGTTTAATGCTTCTGTGGTTACAGCTGGTCAACATTCAATCTCTCAGGCAAAGTCAAAACACTCCTAATCTTCATATTTCTTGTCTCCTCTTCCCAGACACGTCCAGCTGAATGGGGAGAAGCTCCTCATTCAGGACACTGAGACATTCCCCGAGTTGAAGCCTAAAACATTGAGGGCTGGAAGGACAATAGCTATGCCTCCCATGACCATAGGCTTTTATGTAATCAAAAACATTAATGCATATGCCTGTCGAAGATAACAGAAACCTTTCAACCCCAAAATGGAGAACCACCAGACCTCCACCTCCTCAGCAGCGTGGACATTTAACTACACCAAGATGCTCTGATTAAATGTCATCCTCTTTACCACTGTGACAGATTCTGTGGTAATACCAAGTGACCCACGTCTTTCCCCTCATTCCCTTCTCTGAACTCATGTGATAGGCTGCACTGAACACGTTTTTTTCACTAGTGTTTTATTTCACTAGTGTTTGTGTTTTGTGAATTGGATGACATTTGTATTTTTGTGTTATGGTAAAACAGTGAAAATCCATATTCTTTGACATAATGAAGCCGATTTTTTTTCCTTTTGACAGTTAAAATTTTGACTCTAATACTTAAAATCTCTTACTGACCTACTAAAATAAGCTCTTCTGCCCTTTGAGGAAATTGCTGTATGTGTATGTTTTTGTATGCATGCGCTCTATGGATAAAGCTACTGATGTGTCTGTTCAGTCTTTTAGATTTTCTTATTTTACCTTATTAACAGGCCGAAACTAAAAATATGTTTCTTCCAAAAGCAGATTTGGTGTTTTTCCTTTTTGGATCTTCGTCTTTCTGAGCTGCACATATCCATGTGGCGCATTACAGCTAGGATGTTATGTTCCAGTAATTATAGCTAAAGAACAATGTGAACTCATCCATCACAAGCTTCCAACAATCTGGGTTTTGTTATAAGCATCTAAAAATAAGATTTTTTTAAACATGTCTAATTCCTCTTTCATGTGATCATACATTTACTTAATCTTCTAATGCTGCTAGGTTTCTTTTACAGAATTTACAGGATATATTTCACACCTTGTACAGATTTTCTGTCATTAGATGATGTGTTGTAAATAAAAAAATAAAGAGTTTTAAGCTTGCTACATTACATTCAGTATATGCTTAATTTATATGATAAAAGACATTGTACTTTATATTTCTATTACAGAAGACCCGGTTATATTAGTGGTACTAATGTCCCAACTGTTTAAGAAATAAATTGGTGGGAATGTATGAACTGAAGAGTGGGACAACTGTGCTAATATACTGATGGTCATATAATTTTATTTCAAGAAAAATATTACTTTGTAGTTTTGTTTGTGATATTTTGACTATCTTATTTAAAGAAGAGCCTGATCTTGTCAAAATAAAACTACACGTTATCTGGAGAGATTTCTCACATCACTCATCTTGCGCTCTGATTTAAACCATAATAGTTCATGTAAACTGTGCACGATGAGCAAGAGCGAGGTGTCTGAACATATTAAATATGAATGATATTTGCCTCTGAATGTGTTTATACTTAATGTAGAGATGTTCATATTTGTTTTGGAGAACATTATTTTAATATGTAAAGTGCGCCTATATTATATTTGATGTTTTTGTTTTGAGTTTCCAATGGAAATAAAAAACAAACTAGCTCTGTGTGTCTTATGTTTTAATCTTTCATGCCAAAGACTGCTCTGAAGTAATGCAGGCAAAGGTATGGTAAACATGGCACCAGAGCAGACTGCTAAACTTAGCCATGTGAACTTATGCTGCTGCATACAAGAGCGGATTGGGTCATAAGTCCTATCATGTGAACTTGTGTTAAGCATTGAAAGCAGAATCACATGAAGCAAGGAGAAAAAAAGTGGAGATGAGGAGATTTGATTTATGCGTGCACAGGAGCACAAAGAGAAGCATATTTACCCCGGTACAGAGACCCTAAATATAAACTGTCAAGTTCTTGAAGCATCCTTTAACAAAGGTTCTGCAGTCTTTAAATGACTGTTTTTCTGTGCACTCACTAACTCACTCAAACACACATACACAAACTGCTACATTCTGTGCCCCCAGATGTGGAAGCAGCTGGAGAAAGCCTTTGTAGTGGTGTCTTGTCACTGCATGAAGCGGCTGCTGATGGGAAACGTGGAGTCAGGATGGGCTTAAAGTCCAGACCTTCAGCTTGGTCCAGACGACCTAAACCTGAGCCACACTTGGCTCCATGTCAGCTATTACACAAAGACGGCTGGGATCTGCTTTATGAGAAAGGGATGTTGGTTAGATCTTGTGTTTTTCCTACACAAGCTTGGCACATAAAAATAACATTGCATTGATTTCTGAATTATGTTTCATGGCAGTTGTTAACGCCAGAGAGGTTATATGATCTAAAGCATGCACCTTTAATTACATTTACTTTTAAGTTCCATTCTCTTGAAATGGGCTCCTGCTTTTTTGAGAAAGGCAGAACTGTTTGGTGTTAGAAATGAACATCAAAACCAGCCTCTTTTTACTCGTGTTTCATTTTAAACAAGCCAACAGTGTTGACATGTAAGAGTCAAAGCAGGCTTGTTAACACCTGGCTCTTTCTATAACGTTGCTCATTATACTGTGGACAAATGTGCTTTTAGTGTATTTAGATAAATATGCAAATTTGCTTACGTTTTAAGCTGAGGTAACAGAAAACAGACAAGAGAAAGATACAGTAAGTACATCTCCCCAAAGAATGCTTTATATCAGTAGTAAGTGAATTTAAGATATTGTTGTCGATCGGGGCAATGAGAACAATGAGGCCTTAGCAAAGCGCCAAATGGCAGAGCAGGATCTTATCAAACGAGTCTATGAAAATGGTTTTACTTGGCAAACTCTGGTTCATATAAACTTCTGTGTTGAAATAACAACTCCTGAGCATCACTTCCTCTGACAAAATCTAATTATATTTTGATTTAGAAGGACTGGACCATGTCTAGCCCGTTTCTGCGTGACAGTGTCTCCTTAGCGGAGGTAACTGTTACCCAGGCCTGCCAAAAAGTGTTTATACTGAGTGATCCATTTTGAGACATGCAAGGCTCCTTTGCCCTGTTGGCAAACATTGAGGATTTCATGATGTTTACTCTGTATATACAGGAGTCAGCTTAAATATGATTTCCTTGACTGCTAGATCCCCCAGAAAAACTGATGGACTAGATTAGATTTTGGACCACAACGTAGACGTTTCACCATCTTGGACCATTTTGACCCAAGCAAGGTTAATAAAACATAAATATTTACATTACTTTGGGGTTCTTTGCTCCACACAGAGACCAAGAATACCGTCTGTGCAGAATATTATGCTATAACCCAGATTTGTTCAAGCCATCAAAACCCATGTGATGCATAGTGCACAGAGAGGTATTGTGAAGGCTTTTGTACATAATGCCAAATGTCTTTTTAAAATTCAGGCAATTAACTTCATACAAAGTGCAGTAAACTACTATAAATCCAATCCAAATATTAAGGTCAAGTGCACCAACCGCTCCTGATCTGCTGGCAGGCAGTTTTCAGGCTCTCAGAGGGAAGAATATCTTGGAGGACCTGTCCAAGTTCTTATGCAGCTTTAGGATGTGTCCTAAATTATTATTTTATCATTACATACAATTAGTTTATTTTGGTGGAGTTGTGTGCTTATATATGCATGTGTGTGCATGCAAGTTTTTACGCCTGTTGCATTTTATGTCAACAATACATTTTAGAGAAAGCGTTTGTAAGAAAGAAGAAACACTTCAACAAAAGACAGGAAAAAAAGTATACCATTGAAACAGTCCTAATGGAGTATTTCCAAACGAATGTTCATTGGTAACAGATTAGCTGCATTACACTCTGTATCAAAGATGAAACAGTATTCTCTGCTGTGAAATACTTATATGGCAAATGATGCAACCATTTCTGAATGTTTCTCAAATTAAAACAGCAAGTTTAAAGTAATTTGTCTGGAACAAAACTATCCTGACTGAACCACCATAACAGATCTCACATGATGCAGTTGCATCCCATGTAACTGTGCAACAAGCATCAAATGCAAAATTAAAATAATTCAAACGATTAAGCATCCATCTGTCCACTCATCCATATTTAATTATTCATCTAGGACTGAGTTGCCAGGGCAACAGTTACAGCAGGGGTTCCAAGACATCCTTCTCCAGGGCCACTCCTGTGGCTCCTCCAAGGAGAGACCAACTCAGTTTTGCAAGGTATCTGTTAGGTCATCCTGATTAAATGCCCAAACCACCTCGAGTGGCTTCCTTTGATTTGAAGGACTATCCACTTTACATTGAGCTATGCCCACATGACTGAGCTCAGCCACCCTGCAGTGGAAGTTTATTTGGTTATATTCCCAGTGTAATTCTTTAGCTCACAGCCTAAACTGGCAGTATCTGGAGTGCTCCAGGTGCATTATTTCATGTTCTCTTCAACCCCAACTCATGAATAAGATCTCTATATATATTTAAACTCCACCACTCAAGGCAGCAATTTTCTCCCAGTCTGTGGTTAGTTGCAAAGACATCATTTTCTGCATAAAAGGCCAAGGAAACAGATCAAGTGTCTGAATTTTTTTTTTTTTATTTATTTAATCTATCTTTCCTTTCAAGACTTTTGTTCAAACTTTAAATTTCAACATTCATTTTTACACTGGGAAGTTTTGTTCTCACTTCATCACAAACTAGGCTAAATAACAAAGATTTATTGTCCCGCGAGTCCTCTAGGAAATGCCACTGAAGGATTAGTTTATCGGGCCTATTTTCTAACAGCCAGGCTGAAAAACTAAAAGGCACAAACCATTGTAATCTCAATGACTTCCATGAAGCTGCATTCCACAAATACCATTTTATCTCTAACACTCCACCTCTCAGTCATGTGGCCCATTTCAGGCACATGACTTGTTCATGCCTCTGTGTTCATCCACCAAACTGAACACACATGTTTTTAGAGTTAGAGTTAGAGGCATCTTCATCAGACAAGTCTCTTAGTGTGTGTGTGTAGTATG
>JBAMIG010000017.1:12113214-12124412 GCA_037177335.1 Kiunga ballochi | reverse complement strand
GGAGTACCCGGAGAGAACCCACGCTAACACGGGGAGAACATGCAAACTCCACACAGAAACGCTCCCGGTTAGAGCCCGGCTCACACCGAGGCTCGAACCGGCAACCTTCTTGCTGTGAGGCCACAGTGCTAACCAACACCATAATTTCAATCTTATTCTATACATTTAATATACTTAGGTGTATTTCACCTTTACATTTTTAACGTATTTTTATTGTAATATTTTATTGTTTCATTTTATCTTATTTTTACACTCTTTTGGTTCTTATCATTGGTGAGGTGTTGGGACAGAACTCTAAAACATTGGAGTATATGGGCGGGTGGATGTTTTGATGCATTTGTGGCTATTGCTCTAATATTTTACCATCTCTTCAAATTAAGGTGTGGGGCCTGGTCAGGACAACACGGCACTATCTCCAGAAAGGTTACTCCACCGTCACATTGCGCGATGGGGACTTCTTCTTCTGCTACTTTTTATGGTTTGAAAATGAAACGGTAGGCGAGCAGTGTGCCGCATTTTACTCTTCATCAGAAACTAATGTATCACTCAGGTTTAAAAAAAAATGTTTCTGATCCATTAGGGGTACAAGTTGGAGGCAGGAGACATACCCATCTTACCAGATGACTCTGCCCCCATTGGGATGCTTGCCTGGGACTACTACAAGTAAACAGCTTAATCCTAAAATGAGTGAGATCAATTCAAAAGGCTTAACTGTGGTTTAAAAGAAGACTTGTGTTGCAGGAAGCTGATTCGGTACTACAGTAAGAACCACCAAGGTGAGGCAGTAAAGTGCTACGAGCTCCTGACAGTGCATTTGGGGGTCATCCCCACCGAGATCATCCTTCAGCACTGTAGACAGTTAGCAAGCAAACTGTGGGAGCCCTCGCGCAATCCACTGCTGTAGACAGACCTAAAAACCTAAAGCTATTGGTAGGTACGCTCTCTCACCATAAACATTCTGTGTTCTGCACCTGGATAAAGTTTCTCTTTTGTGTAGAAGCACTTGTGTTACTTCTAATGTTTTATAGATAATATTGTCATGACACACCTTCTCTATGATTGATACATGTGTGTAGTTTAAACTCTGTGTGCCTTTTTTCACTGTGTATAGTTTGCAGCAATTCATTTAGTGAATGTAGAGAATGCAGTGCTTAATCTTGAACAAAGCTCCTGTCTGCAGGCTTATCTGTTGTGCACAATCAGACCAGTAACTGCACCTGTTTAAGGAGGAAGTCACGATAGAAGTTGTTCACACTACTGTCAGAAAATTTTTCTGCACACATGATCAAATGTGAATTTTATTTAAATAAAACATTTTATGGAAATTCACTTCAGTGTTTATTTTCTTGTTTATTGTATCCTTGTAAACAATATTCAAACTACATTGTTTGAACTCGATCATTGCTTGTTCCTCAGTGATCTCATGTTTGACAGCACGATTGTCACTCATATGATAATAAATCTTCGCATGTGAGCCAGCAAATGGACCATTTTGAGTTTGAATTAGAATGGCTTAACTTGGTCTCTAATCATTCACTGTTAACAGTCATCAGTAAACCAGTGGTCTTTTTACCAGCTGTCCATGCTGTGGAAGATGTCATGTCGAAGGTCTCAGATAAGGCTCACAGCTAGAATTCTGGAGTGCATGTAATATTAATCTCAAAGAGCTCCTGTAAGGTCCGTCACAGCTCCTGAAGCCACCAGGTCCCTCAAGAAGAGTGTTTCAGCACTAACATCATGCACCACCTGATAAGATAAATGACTAAAGAAGAAAACGGCAGACTTTGTAGCATTTTTGCAGTTTTGTCATCAGTCTAAACTTACTTGAGCCTTCATGGCATCCATGCGTATGGTCTCATAGTAGTGAAGCCTGGCCTCAGGGTGCTCCATGTCGTATCCGAACCCCACAAGACTCACCTGGTCACACAGCTGCAGAGCCATCACAATCGCACTGGTACCTAATGTTGGCACCATCTTTTTAATGGGAGAAAATCAGATTAGATTCATACTTAGCCAAAACAAGCACGCTATTTCTTTAAATAGAAGGGATGCAACACTAAAAAGAGTTATTTGTATTAAAATAAATCCTATTTCAGGACCACAGCTAATTATTCAATCAAGACTTAAGATGTGTTTCACTTTTTCAAATAAGAATTAAAAGAATATTCATGCAATAACTTGCATTTCCTTGTTTTAGAGCATATTTCTGTAAGACTTGTCCTGTTTTATGAATTATCGCTGGGTGGAGGATCTTGAAGCTTTCTGGTTTCAGGGGAATATCATCCACCACCTCCCTCCAGAACCACATTTTGGACCAGAAGCTCTGTTTTAAAAAGAAACGAGGAAAAAAAAGACACATGGATTGTTGTATGTGGTGGTGATATCAGTATTGTTGTATAGAAAGCAGTGACAATTGTGGCTTATGTAACCCATCATGTCTGTATGCAATACTTCTTGTGATCTGAGCTTACTAGAGGCTGTTTAGTGATGACAGCGGTGAGCCAATCTAAGTCCAGGCTTTTAAAGACAACCAACGCAACCATGGAGGTCCTTCTGTACTCATTAGCCGAGTGGGGTGCTCCCTCTGGGTACATCAAACGGATCGTGGTACGAGATCCGGCATCCCTCTCAAATCCAGGCACTGGAGCATTATTAAGCCTGGTAATGGAGATGTACCCTTATGTTTGAAATGATGTTTTGCATCATCACAAAGTACAAGAGAACCCATTATCCCTTAAACAAAGTGCAAGGCATAACACATTTTGGGAGGGAAATTATAAATGTCAACAAGAGCCACTCTGCAAGGACCTTTGATAATTTGTTTGCTTCTGGTGGAGTTGAAGTGTAAAAAATATAGTTATTTTGATAGTGGTTGACATTTATTTAATTACAGGCAACCTCCATCATAGTAGCATGTAAAGCCTAATAAAATTTTGGAAGCTATTCCTTTGGATTATTGAACCAAAAATCAGAGCTTTTAAGGGGTTGCTGCTTTATGTGACAATAGAAAGATTCATTACTGGTTGAAGACCAGAACATAATGTGGGGCTATTTTAAAATTGCACACAAACTTTGTTTTGTCTGCATGCTATTATTAAAATCTATTACTATAACAAATTTATTACTGCAAATTGGCATCAACATAGATCTGTTTTAAAGTTAGCACAATAAGTAAGAACATTTGTATTTGAATGATTAGGTCTCTTTTCTTTTGGAGCTGCACATGGTTGGAAAGCCTGATTAGTTGTAAAAAAAAATGGCTGCAAATTTGAGGATAACACTCTTTACAGTAATTAGAAGATACACAACAAATCAACCTTTTTTTGCAGCTCTCAAATCTCAATCAACAAGAAAAAGGACATTTTGACACATTTCTTTTGGGCGCTACATTTAGCTGCGTTCCCTGTTTCACTGATGTAAAATTCTCTCAAATTATGCCTCAATGTAATGGCGAATAATCAGACCTCTTTAATGTTTATTAAAATGCCAGTTGATATTTTGAGATTTGTGAACATTAATACTACTTGGTATGATCAGTTATAGTAATTTTAATGCATGTTTCACTAAGAACAACTTAAGCATTTTGTCCAGTTTCATGAAAGGAAAATAAAGGTTTTTATTTGTTACTGACAGTACATTTTTGTGTGTTTTTTAAATACCTACTTTGAGCTAAAATCCAATTAACTTTATTAGAGACATCAACTATAGTCTATTGTGTCTATCATTTCTATATGCACATACCTGATGATGACATCATACTGATCTATATGGGATCCAAGATGGCTCCCATAGAGAACCCCACCATTTCCGACCACCACACATCGCCGGCAGCTGTTTTCTCTTCTAAGTGATAGAGGCAAGCCAGGTTGAGGCATGGAGGCAAGAGCCTGGGCCAAATGCTCTTCACTGCCCTGGAGCCCAAGGGGAGGGGCCAGAGTCCACATCACATGTCTGTTCTGCTGCACAAATACAGGGATGTCCAGGAGGCCTTCTGAACAGGACAGAGGCTTGAGATGGTTTAGACACCAGCGAGGCTGACAGGGACGCAACAGCAGGGAGGCTGACAAATTAAATAAGACCTAGGAAGCAAACATTTGAATTAAGTATAAAGTGAGGAAGGGTGTGCTCTAAAATACTGGAATTAAGCATAGATGCATACCAGATCTTTGGGATAATGGTAGTCATAGCTAACAGTGTCCTCCTTATTTAAGGGGAAATATGCAGGAAACAGAATAGCCAAATAACATCCAATCAACAGGAGCAGACTGATGGCAAGATTCTCCTTCCTGTTCAAAACATTCCATAAGAATACAGGATAAATAAAAGTAAAATGTAACCTTTAAAATAGTAATATTATTGACATAAAATCTTTTTACTACACTCAAAAAAACACGTGATATCTTTTGCCACAAATAGTAACTTTAGCAAAGGTCTTCTTCCTGCCACTTATGCCACAACTACAGTCATTCACAGAGTTTCTACCTGTTGAGGAAAAAGTCCCTGCGATAAGTCTTTGTAATCACTTGCTGTTTGTGGCTGACAGGTGTTAGTGCTGAAGTATCTGCAATCACTGGCAGTAGCGGAGAGCCATCGTCTGGATCCTTTCCACTCAAACAGTTTAGTGTCACCATGGCACTTTCCTCCACCTGAAATACAAAAACATTTAATTATTAACTCTTAAGTATTCATAGAGTTTTGTGATGGTCAAGTTACACATTTCACTATTAAATGTGAGCCAATAATGGCTTTAAAGTAGTTTCTGTCCAGCTTAGTACCTATATGAGTAATACACAAAAGAAAAAGTAACTCACATCCAGCCTGAAAGAAATCTAAGCTGATAGTTCATGTCTGTCCATGGTTGACAGGGTAGAAAAAATAAAGTTACTGCTTGGTTAAAATGGCTGCTGTGTGTGTTTTACTTCCTTGAACTCTGTCTCTTCTTTCAATAAACAGTGGTTAAATATTAACGTGCTACCCAACCACATGCTAAGTGTGAATGCTGAAGAATAGGTCTGCATCTGCAAAAAATGCTGCTAAACCGGGCGTTTGTGTGCTTTTTAGTTTAGAGGACAACAAGGTATAGAAATTATAACACTGGAACTTAACTTTGCTCCCAACAGAATTTCTTTCAGGGTTAAACTCATGTTGTGGATATGCAATTATAATATACTTGATGCACTTTCAAACAATATTTACTGCACATAAATATGTAACTTTAAAAAAAAACATAATCTCTTTTTAAAATGGAATTGAAACACTTTTTTAAATAAAAAGTGTAATAAACAAATACACAATGCTGCAATACTAATAGGATGGTAAACTGGGAGCTATTGGACATGCATAATGTTTATCATGCAGCTGAAGAGGACAACTATACAGTCTCATGAAGAACACATGCTCCTGAAAAAAGGAGCGGACTTGAATTTAAGAAATAAAGTAAGACGTGAGGTCACTGCTTGGTTGTAAAGATGATGATGAGATTGAACAAGATTATCTTCTCACACCAAAGCTCTGACCTCTAGTGGTCTGAAGTCAGCAAAACTAATCGGATGTGCCCTCCTACTGTGTTGCAGCTTTGCAGCTATACAGCCTTATGATGTGCCTGCAAGAGCGAGAGAGAGAGAGAGAGAGAGAGAGAAAGAGAGAGAGAGGAGGGGGTAGCTTTTAAAGCTCTAAAGAGTCACGGCGCTGACCTTATTGATAGGGATAAGGTCCTTTTTGTGTACATTTATCGTGCAAGTGTCCAAAAACTTAACAAACACAAAAAGGATGATACTCCTAAAGAAACAACCCAGTCTATGATATCCCTTGAAGTTGAGAGTTTGACACACAGCCTTGTAACTGTGTTGTTCCTGAGGCTTTTGTCAAACTTTCACCCAGAGGACAAAGAATTAAATTGTGACCCTCACATGATAAAGGAAAGGATTTTATACTTTGTGCTTGGAAATATAAGCTCTAATACCATCAAAATAAACAAAGAAAAATAGAAAATCTTACTAAAGTTGTGATGAAAAATCTTTATGGTATATTCACCTCAATAGGAAAAACTTCTGGAAGCTACAATATTACCAGGTGATAATAGTTTTGATAAAACCCCTATCTCATTGTTGAAATACAAATTAATTTATAACTTTGTGACACACTAAGCTTGCAAAGTTATTATTATTTTTGTTGTTGTACCAAACTGAATGGTATATTTCTCTCTTTCTTTATCTGTCTAGCCATCTACCACTGATCTTTAGTTGATATATCTTTCTTCATCTCAGTATAAGTTATATATTCTCTGACACAGAGACCATATATCATATTAAAAAAAAGCTTTGTATATACACTTCTTTAAGACTAATTAAATGGTAGCTCATGCAGTAAAGGATGTAATCATTATGGAAAACAGGGCTTATTTATTATTGACCATTTCCATTATAACGTGACCGTTTTGTTGATTAAACTCACCAGGATCTAGAAACTTCAACTGGTTTGCTTCTTTTATAGACTTGATTAATGTCATTGCTATGTTTCAGTGCCTCAAACTTTTATTTACTCAATTAGTAATCATTTTAGGCTATATTGTATGCAATGTCTTCAACCTAAAACACAATCACTGTTTAAACATCCGTTTATTCATTTTCGACCGCTTTTTCCCTAAACGGGGTTGCGGGTTGGCCGGAGCCAATCCCAGCTGACATCGGGCGAGAAGCAGGGTACACCCTGGACAGGTCACCAGTCCATCACAGGGCCAACACAGAGAGACACACAACCATACACACTCACTCCAATCAGCCTATCCCCAAGGTGCATGACTTTTGGACTGTGGGAAGAAGCTGGTGTACCTGGAGAGAACCTACTCTAACACTGGGAGAACATGCAAACTCCAAACAGAAATGGTCCCGGTTGGACCCCCTGCCCCAGCCAGGGCTCAAACCAGCAACCTTCTTGCTCTGAGGCCACTGTGCTAACCAACTGCATCACCACTGTGTTGCTCCATGCTGAAACAATTAAATATTAAATATTGGAGGTGATGTGAATTCAATTTTATTGATATGACAACAACACAAATGGTGAGAAGTTTTTGAAATGCTGGATCTGAACATGGACCTCTTTGCCAGGTACGTTTATGTTGGTGGACAGCAATGTGGAGCTGGTGTTAGACTCTACTGGGCTCAAAGCAATCTCTTTATTCTACCTTGACATAGTTATGCGATGTCGTCTGAACAATGCTTAAGAAACTAAACTTTGCTAAACTAAAACAAACAAAAGTAACTAAATTTAAGTAAACTTAACGTGACTAAACTAAGGTTTAGTTTAGTTAAGTTTAGTTAAAACTGATTATAAAATTATTTAAACATTTAAAACAAAACTAAACTATGACTAAATGTGTTGATGAATGGCACTAACGCCTTAGAAAATTAACGTAACTAAAATTAACTAAACTAAACTAAACTAAATTAAAAGAAACCAAACTTAACTACATTTCGGTAAACTTCACTAAACTAAAATAAACTAAAATAATTAAATTAAATTAAACTAATTCAAAATAATTTAAAACAAAAAACAAAAAATAACTAAATGTTTTGAGTAATGGCGCTATTACCTCAACAAATTAATGTAATTAAACTAAAATGAACTAAACTAACTACATTAAAGTAAACTAAGTAAAAGAAATAAAACTGAACTACATCAAAGGTCAGGAACGCTAAATCTGAACATGGACCTTTTTACCAGGTATGTTTATGTTGGTGCAGACAGCTATTCTGCAGCTCATTATGCTCAAACTGACCAATCACTGAGCTGAGTTCCTAATCTGTCCAATCACAATATGTATTGACCAAACCTCTATATCTAAAAAAAAACTTTGAAATATATAAAGTCATAGGATTCATCTCCTGAATGAGGTTATACCGATTGTTTGAAAAGCTTCAACACTTAACTTGTTGATAAAACAAACTGCAGCATTTTCAATCATTGCTGCTGTGATCATGCAAACATAATTCTTGATTTGTGTTAGAAGCTAGCTTCAAAACTTTGCACTTTTGTTACAGTGCAGAAACATTTTAGAGTCCTTAGGGGGAGTGCTAGAGAGGGCTCCCCCTGGGGACTCCCTCGTCCTCCTGGGTGACTTCAATGCTCACGTGGGTGGCGACAGTGAGACCTGGAGAGATGTGTTTGGGAAACATGGCCCCCCGATCTTAACTAGAGTGGTGTTCTGTTGCTGGACTTCTGTGCTCGCCACGGATCGTCCATCACAAACACCATGTTCCAGCATAAGAGTGCCCACATATACACCTGGCAGGACACGCTGGGCTGCAGTTCGATGATTGGCATGTTACTCCTCTTGCACTCTTGCAAAGTCAAAGTCTGGCAAAATGCCCCAAAGTATCCATACAATAAAAGCTACATAACAAAGCAAACAGATTAATGTGAAATTCTTTTATCCAGACTTTTGATGATTCAGGATCCATCCATCCATTTTCTACCGCTTAGTGGGTGGGCTGGAGCCAATCCCAGCTGTCAACAAGCAACCATAGAGATACAAGCAACCATACACAATTACACTCACTCCTATGGACAATTAAGAGTCTTCTATCAGCCTATCCCCAAGGTGCATGTCTTTAGACTGTAAGACGAAGCCAGAGTATGATTTAGGATATTTTCATATATGATATCAGATGTGAAAAATCCATTGGAGAGCCCTTGATATTATAAACCATCAAGATGTTCAGTACAGAGGCTGTAGGACATCTATGCACAATGAAAATGATGGACAAATTTTGTAATAGAGATGCCAGCTGATCACAATAGAGGTAATTGATGCTTTTCTGCTGCAGTCAGGATTCGGGTTTTGTTTGGTATACGTAGTTGCTCAAAATTAAACATTTAAATTTCTAAGCGCATTTTTTACATATTCTTTTTTCAGTTTATATTAGTCTTTTGTTGCATCTCCTGTTCTAGGCAAGGCTGGGACAGTATGGAGAACGTGCAGTCACGTGTTTCCAGTTGTTGACGATACCAGTTTGGTGGGTATGAGTCCAGTGATACCCATAGAGTACCTAGCATATACACACAGGATAAAGCATGGGTTGAGTATAAATGCACTCAAACAGGAAGTATCTGTGGATAGTACCAACAGAAACCTCTATCTCATTATGTCTCGGGTAAGTTTACATCAATCACTAAGTGCTCCATATCCGCCTCTAGTATCAGCCAGTATGTGCCGTATTTATGTGAAATCTATGACCAGAAATAAACGCACAGTTCCCAGTTACATCATATTTTATTTCATAGTGTTTGTGAAACCACAACACATAGAAACAGAAACTCAGAACCTATGTTACCAGCTGCTGAAGACCAGGCTGCAGGTTAGCTTAGCAATGCGTCACCATGACGGTGAATTATCCACTTTATCCACAATCTGCTTTTTGTGGGAAAACTAACAATTTTAACGGTTTTAAAAAATGTTTGCGTGTTAATATATATTTAATATTTATTTCTTGTGTAAGTGGCTGTGGTAGAAGCGGTATAATGTCCTTCGATGTGTCCATTCGAAATAATTAATAGACTTCATAGAAGCTACAGCATCTCCGCATTGTTTGGTAATGTCTGATTATTCTGTAAAACGACGGGTCGTTCTTTTTGCCCTGACTGTTAAGCTGCTACACCCGAATGCAAAATAAAATCATCATTTTGACCAGGAAGAATACTCCACACACTACAATCTGTCCTATTTTAACTGGTCTAAGACTGGACTACCTAGCGTCCAAAATAGCGGGAAAACAAAGTCAGGTGACTCAGTGACATCTGCTGCACGTCCTACATAGGAACACGATGCAAAATTCTAGGTAACACACTTCTTTCACCTTGCCAGCTCAATCCTTTAATGCATCACAAAAGCAACACGCTCAACTCTTCACCCAATTTTTGTTAGTTCTGCATAACGAATAAGTTGCATGTTTCTGCATGGTGATATTGCAAAGAGGGGGGTGGGGAAAATAAGGGTTTTTCTTATAAAATGCAATGGAAAACAAAAGTTTAGAAGAGCCTGTTGTCTTCATGAATATGTAAACTTTTTTTTTTTTTTTTAATCACAAGTCTTTATGTTAGAACGGCAGCAAAATTATTTAAACTGAATCCTATTTCATAGCCACATCAAATACAGTGATACTCATGGACAGTTTTGTTTCTAACACTTCTTTATTAAAAACATCTCTGTGATACAGGATCAGATTAACTCCAGGAGTATGAGAGGGCAGTAGTTTAAGTGCACTCAAACAGCATTACTCAAACAGGTAACCACAGCAACAATATTCTCCAGGCAAGTGAAAGTCTGGTCGTGTTGTCGTCAACATTATAGAAAAGAAAAATGGAAAAATGTGAAACAGGCCAAAACATTGGTATGTCTTCAGATGGTGTTACCATATGTACACCACTCTAAACTGATTGTTTTAAAATGGGTATTTCAATAAAGCAAAAATATGGACTAGCAATACTATTATTTTCTGTTAATATATTATATGAAGAAAAAGTCAGCAATTGCAATAATCCAGGCAAATGCTCCACAAATATATGCAACAGAATTTTATATTAGATTCTTGTTTAATCTTCCATCCAGTTGTTTTTCATCTTCAAAGTCCTGGTGGAGCTTTCTTATGAACGGTTTGTCTTTCTTGTTCAGTTGTAGTGGGGAGCTAAAATAACCTAATGCTGACTGCTTTAAGTTTACTTTATAATTATATTATTTAATATCTTTGGTTGCAGTTTTGAAGGTAAACTCAATTATACCCTGTCTACTAATTCTCTGTAAGGCCTATTAACTGTTCAAGTACACCGAATTAACCTAAAGCAGAGATTAGCTGTAACACAAAATTTTCAACTTCTAAATGTATGTGGACACTGTTTAAAAGAAAAAATAAACACAGCTACACAATTTCAGCCTGACCAATTATTCATTCAAAAATTAAAATAAATACAGTTGACTACATTAAATATGTCAAAAACTAAAATTAATACCAAATGCTTGTGTGTATATACACACACACACATACATAATATTACATACATATATACACATATATATATATATATATATATATACATATATACACATATATATATATATACACACATATATATATATATACACACATATATATATATACACACATATATATATATACACACATATATATATATATATATATATA
>JBAMIG010000017.1:12088371-12099219 GCA_037177335.1 Kiunga ballochi | reverse complement strand
TATATATATATAAATGCTTTATTTATTATAATGGCAGTACGTTATTTCCCCCATTTTGGTATAGTAGTTAGCAATAAAAAGAATGAATGCATCAAGCATTTAATGTAAAATGATAATCATATATCTAATATAAAACAGTAGTTTAAGCATTTAAAAAATTTAGGTCATGAGAAGACCAAAATTGATTGGGTGGAGTCACCACTCACCATAGGTACACATCTACTTTATCAATGGGTCCTAATCACAATTTCCTATGTAGAATATTTAACCATTTTTTGAGAAACTTTTCAAAAATGGAGATTAGTTTCCCCTTTTTTTTCTCTGGTTTAGTTATTGGTTACCTACCCTATGCAGTTTCAAGGTGCCATCCAATTGGGTCAAAACAACTCTTTTCTATGTGCTACAGTAGCCTGCAAATTAGAATTTTGTTTTTATTTATTTTAAACCACATTTTAACAGATTGTAATGCATTAAGCACAAAGAAGTGAACAAGTCATTTTGCACTGAGATTGATGTTTGGATATTTTTATTTAATAATAAACAACAGTAAGTTATTATGGGTGTTGAAAGTTTCAATGAACACAAAAATACATCGTAAATTGCTCTCCATTTTATATATATTTAAATGATCTGAAGTCTGTAGTTTGTTTGTTTTTTTTCTGAACATTGCAGCAATTTTTTAGGGGTTAAAGCTGAAAGGAAAAAGTTTTTTCTTTGTATTTCTTCATTCGGTTCACGTAACAATTAATTGGCATGATGGAAAAAAACAACAAAAATGGAGAGAAAAAAGTTTAATCGTTCATAGCCAAAGCAATTCGGCACATTTAATAACATTTTTATAACAACACTTAAATTATACTGAGATTGTTGACTGGATTAATTTATCCTCTTTTTCTTTTATTGAACATTAAGTTTTAATATTTTTAATTCTCTCTATTGACCATGATTCTGTAGTTTATCCCTAGTAAATTTCTACCAATGTATCCTGTATTTATCACCGATTGCATTCAGAAAATCTCATGTGAAGAGACTGCTTAATTCCCTATTTATGGTTAAAAATCTGACTATTCTTTTGAAAAGGAAAATTTAGTTTAAACAAGCAAATAAAAAAGCTATTCAGTTTTTAGGAATATAGTGCACTAAGTTGTTTTTTATTTCCCTTTAATTAGCATCTTTAGCCCATTGTTTTTTTCCCCTCAATATTCATTTATTTTTTAGAGGTTTCTTGAACATTTTAAATGCTATTAATTTTTCATATTCAGTGCCTTCAGTGCTGGCTTCTCAGAGTTCTGTTACTGGTCCCCCAAATTTCTGAGGTTAAACAGGATTGTGTTTAGAGGTTCTTTCTATTGGTTATTGTATCATTCTAGACTCTTCTTGCTGGACTGTATAATATGACCCCAGAGTTGTGGATTAAAGTGACACATTTTGAAATGCCCTAAACTGAATTCCTAAAGAGTAGTTTGATGTCATGGCGCTGCTCTGTCAAACTAAACTGGATGACCCATTTTCTCCCTCGTGCTTCTGAAATATTTCAGAAATAGGATTGGATAGCTACAGTTAAAGTCCTGTGCAGTAACCCAGAAACAGACTCACGCTGCAGCTATAGGCAAAGCTATGTGTTCACCCCCCCCTCCCATATTTTATGTTTGGCTGCTGAAAAGTGGGTGGGAATTTGTAGAGGCAGAATGGGGCATTTTAACAGATGACAGCTTTTACTGAATTCACTGTGAGTTTGGAAGAGAGCAGAGAGTGGATGGTAAGAACTGACACATTTTCTCACTGCTTTCTCTGCTCATCTGTGAAGATGTAGTGTAAGTAGGCATTCACAATGACTTGTACTAAGATGACCATTCATTCAGTTTAGCCTATTTAACTTATATTAATATTCATTTGGATCTGAATATTCTGAATTTTCAGCACATTTACTCTATATACTGTACTATAACTATGTAGCTTTTTTATCAACCAAGTGTCTTGTTAAATATGTCAGAATAGTATAACTCCTTACATGTGGCCTTTTAAAATGTGGCACATTTGGAATAGTGCACTCTCATTTAAGACACAGTTCAGTAGACAGATGTTCTGTTTGACCTCTTTAGTGCTTGATTTAACTCATGTAGTGGTTTTGGATTGGTTATTCTGACCCTGCGGCAGCAAACAGACATTGCATATTGTGCTAATGCATAAAAGTCTTGTGCAGCTTAACATACTATCATTCGAACAGCTGAGACTATGTAATATTTCTTTAGCCTGTATGTGTAGTATAGCTTGTTTTTTAGTCTTTTTCTTTGTTATTGTTGTTAGCTGTAAACTGTCAGTGGAGTGAACATTTGGTTGAGTTCAGGTTCTCAAAGGTAAAGGAAATTTTCACAAGATTACCTGGCACTCTTGCTGGTCCTTTTTTTGATGTTATGCAGCCCCTCTGAACTCTTTAGGTGGTTTTGTTGCTTGGCAACAAGAGGATAAAGTGTGTATTTAGTGCTGGGTGATAATGTATGTTTTAAGGCAAGCAAAGGGTGGTTGTCAAGTTGAAATGGGAAGGCAAAGATATGTCTAAGCGATAATCACATGAAATCTCAGTGATGTTATGTTTCAAGAGCTTAAACATCTTTTTTTTCCTCGCTGAGTGCAACAAATTAATTTGGTCTCCTGAACAATTGTATTAATTGGGGATTGTTTTTAAGTGTCTATTGTGCCTTAGTCTCTTCAACAAACCTGAATAAATATGAGTTGTCTGTATGTTCTTGTTGAAGATGTAATAATTAAATGTGTCTTTTTAGGTTTTGAGAGTATTCTTGAAGGTCTTATTGGTCCAGAGTTGGTAGAAGACCTCAAAATATTTAAGGGTAAGTATTACAAACAATTTTCTTTATTGTGATGCTCAGTATGGTAATGCTCCTCCTGCATTGTACCATCTGATACCATCAATTCAGTCCGACTCCCTTTACAAAAACAAATGGTTTGTGTTTCTTTAAATTGGTATTTTTAATGGTGTGGAATCTTTTATAAATGTATGTTGTAGAGACTGTAACAATAGAAGGCAATTTTTTTTACTGTCATTGTGTTTGCTGGGAGTCTAAGTAGATTGTTTCATTAGGGCAAACACTAGCTGATCTGAATGGTTTTCTGATCAACAAAACACTGATTTCTACTCCTTTATTTTATTCAGTAGTGACATTTTCTCTTGACATATTCTCAAATTTACAGTATATTAAAATAAAAAATAACCTTGTACTGTGTAATTCATGTAATGATGAATACAAAACCAGAAAAAAGTGTGTGTGTAGTGATACATTTTTATTAAATATTAAAAAATTTAATTGATTTGAAAATTAATTAAAGATGTAAATTTAGATATGAAACTGTACAACCATTAAAGTTCTGCCAGGAAAACTATAAATTGATTTAAAATTAAGAAAAATTGTTGAAAAAAAGATTATATGTACTCATATCTGATTATTTCTTTGTGTTTGCAGACTCAAAGCCTGTTGCAGTGTCTGATTGGTCTTTTGATGAAAATTGTTTATTCTGTTGTTTAAGAAGAGACAAAGTCAAAGTAAGATTTCTTTTTTGTCTTACATTACCCATTGTTCCATGTAGTTCTCGGTGTAAAATTTGCATGTTTTTAATAGGTTCATTAACTTTAAGCTTTTAAACTGATGGTGTGTGTGATATGGGATTTAATCTAGATTTTTTTTATACAGTTTTAAGAGAAAAAGTGTTGGATGACGGGATGCTAATAAAGCATTAACAGCTTTGTTTTCTGTTCCATTATGTTATAACAGTAGTTACTCATTCACCTTGATTAAATCGCTGAAAAGACTATTATTCTGTTTCTGTGAATAAAAGGTCACTTATCTAACAGTTTTTCTCTTTGACAGGAACACTTCATTGGCTTAAATAAGGAGGGACTTGAAGATTTACCTAAAGTTTTTCTGATTAAAGATCAGATCTGTATCAGCAGACTAGAGAAACAAGCTGAGGAATTTCTTAATGCTGTTCTCAACAGAAAAGGTGAGTCTTGATGGGTCAATAATGTTGCTGTTGAATATTACATTATGTTGTTATACCAATAATGAACTTGGACAAAGACCAGTCATGGAGAAAAATCTGTTTGTGTATATGTTGGTGTAAAATAATGTGGATTTGTTTAACTAAAGATGAATGAATAAATGGAGTCAAGTTAATTTTTTTAGCGTACTAGTATTTTCTCCTAACACTTGTTTACATATTGTCATATTTAACTGTTTTATTCTGTACTGTGTTGACTGCTCTAACTCTCTTTCTTTGCAAGGTGTCTAGAAAAAAGGCCTGTAGTTTCAAAATACTTTCTGGATTGAATAAAATAATTAATAATAAAACATGTTTTTTCTCTGAATTCCAATTTAAGGGATTGTTCATCAAATGTGTCATGTCTTGGTATCTTTCGCTTTCAGATGTGCCAAGTTTCTCAGACCCACACATTCCAGTAGTGGCTCGAGAGATTCTTCAGAGAATGATTAGTCAGTTTGCTGCCGAATATACCTCAAAAACCAGCTCCCCTCAGGACAGTCATTCAGACTCCCTGCCTCACTCTGACCAAAGCCTGCCGACCCCGCCCTTGCTTACAGTAGCTGCTGCTCCTCCTGCCAGCCCTACTGCGACCCTGGCTGGACCAGCACACAACCAGAACCCCGTCCTGAGTAAGCTCCTCATGGCTGACCAAGATGCTCCTCTTGACCTCACTATCAAGAAGCCTCAAACAGAGCCTTTTGAACAAGGTAGTGTGAAGAAGATGTGTTACAGTTAATTCACTACTTAACTAGATAACCGCTTATGGTTCAACCTGAATTTACCCTAAAATGTATTTGTTCTTTTTCTCTTCTTTTATTGATAGATGGAGTTCTTGATTTATCGATCAAAAAGAATCGCTACAGCAGCGGCCTAACTGTCCATAGTCCCTGCCTTTCTCCAGCTGCATCCACACTAAAAGGGTAAGAAAATGTTTTCTTTTAGTTCACAATCTTTAATCGATAACATTTTAATGAGTGAAGATTAAATTAGAAGCAAGTGAATAAGTTGATGCTAATGGCATCACCCATATCCAAGATTCTTGTTCTTAAATTGGATTTGCAGATTTAACAGTAACGAACAGCAAAATTACCAACAGATTTTCCCTCAAAAATAAAAAAGGATAAATATTTATGTGCACCTGCCAATTCTACTTTTAAAACTCTCACTAATCTAAGATAATGCAATTTGTGTGATGCTGCTTTTCAAAGTGAACTACTTTGGTAGTTTTTATATGAAACGCTTATCATCTCTTGTCTGAGATTATACTTGTATGACCACCAGATTAAACAGGAAGCAATTGTTTGATTTTTGACCAGGTATTGATCAAACATATTCTGTTAGTTTGGCTCTGGTTTTGGTTTCTGTCTTATTATTTTGTGACAAAACACTTTCTGTCTTAGCAGTTATGCTTTTTTGTACTGTACCTTGCATCTCAGTGCAAGTTGAGTCCAAAAATGAAAATAATAATAAAAATAATCATCTAAGACTGCTTAAAGTAATAAAACAATTTGAATCTAGGAAAAAATTGAAGGATAAAAAACAAACACAAATTTAGTGCAGAGTCAATATTTACTTAAGCTAATGTAGCATATACGTTAAGTTTAGTTCCTTATTTTAAGTAAATTGAGAAAAGATGGTATTTAGCTGCTTTTTAAATTGTTTTGCATTGTTCACCAGTATTGATTTTGTTCTCTTTTTTTATTTTGCATGACTTTATCCATTTCCATACACCACAGTTTCATAATACAGAGTTTAAAAATGTAAATTTAATTAACTTTTTTAAATAATTATTATAATTATCTTTTTTAAATCAGAGAGGCGTATTCCAGTTTTATTTTAATTTTCTGGTGTCATTTTTTTCATTTTTATTTTTTTTTTATAAATCAAACATTTTGTGTTTCTTTTATGTAAATATCCTTTATTTTAATGTTGGCTTTCTTTCCTCTTTGAAAGCAAAGTTCTTCCTTCCTTGTATGTTTTTAGTGAACAAGGCTTGAATGTTCCTGTTTTTAATTAAAAATGCATTTCCATTAATTAAACAGCAGTGGCTTTGAATTATCCTCTCCCACTCCTTTGAGAATTAGTAGAATCTTTTTCATTTTTTGCTTCTGGTTTTTAATGTGATCCTACTGCATGGACTCATTAGCTGCTTCAGTATGTGTTCACGTGAAGACTATTCCATTCAAGAGCAGACTAATGAAGCAGTAAAAACTACAATTTTACAAAAGAATTTTTGGTTATGTTACAAAAAGAGTTTTTTTTAAAATGGAACTTTAATTATATTGCATTATTTGGATTTCATCACTCTGTCAACAATTTGTTTCAGTGATATGATTTTTTTTTCCTTTTTTTATGGCTTAAGTTTGTCAGATTTTCAGTTTTGACAGAAAACCCTTTGCTGGCTTACTCTTTTATTGCTGCGCTTGTTGAGTGGTAACGTCACACACTAAATGTCAATAACGGTATTTATATTAGTTATTTAATATGGCATCGTTGTTGTGCCCTGCTTAAAATTTACATGTAAAACTTCCCAACAGCAATGACAAGTAATACCACCTCCTGGCTGTGCATATCAGCCACAGGCACATTAAGACTTGTATAAATAAAAAAAAGTCCCCTTTCTTTACTTTTTGATTTTTCTTTCTTTTCTCCTTTTTTTAGAAACTTTTTTTTTGTTACCATTTTTACATTTAGAAATGTTACCAGTAAGGAGCATTTATTCAAAAATAAAACTTCAAACTGAAATCTTATTTCTGTTCATAATTCTCATGAACGTTTACAAAGTCAGTTGCTCTTATAGACAGTGATGTTACCAAAGCAAGGTCATATAATAAAGGAGTGGCCAACATCCTCCCCCCCCAACCCATCCTCCTTTTAGAGAAAAGAAAAGGGCACTGTGCAAGCTCTGCTTACACCCAATTTCCTTCCATCCAATCAGGCGAACCTTGAGAGCGGACGGACAAGTCGGGCTGTTTAAGAGGAGCCTACAGGATGGGAGGAGGGAGAATTTCGGCCACTCTGCCAGTTATAAGCCTTCCTCGTCCCTTGCATATTCGCTGCACATCAAAGAGGAAGACGATCGGGAGATCGGCCCTGAGTCACCTCTCAGCCATAACCACCGGTCCAGGCCAAATGAGCTTTTCAGAAATGCATCTTCCTGGAATTCCGAAACTCATTTTGGGGCCCTACTCAAACTCAAAACCAGCAGTGAAGCTCGTGAGCACCTTAAAGACATACCCAGGTTGTTGGAAGCCGCAGGACTTTTGACCAAGTCGCTTTCAACCGAGAAAGGAAATATCCATCAGACCTGTGAGGATGAAGGTCTTTCCCTCTCTCGTTTATCATCTTTTGACCTAAAAATTCCTCAGGTGCGAGTTTTGGCTACAGGAACAGATCCATCCTGGGATTCCATAACCGCAGACTTTTCAGGTTCACTCTGTGAGAATGGTGTTGGAAAGAAGCTTTGTTCTTCTTTACCCAGACAGATCCAGAAAAGGAGTAGCATAGGTTCCAATAGTTCAGGGTCAGAGAAGGACTACTGGTCTTTCCCTACTGACCCACAGTCCTTGGTTGTGAATCACTCTTTGGATTCCGAGCCAGACCCAGGTAACAAGCAACCAAGAAAAAAACGAGGACGATATCGGCAATATAACACTGAGCTGCTTGAAGAGGCCATTGTGGTTGTTATGGGTGGGAAAATGAGCGTGTCAAAAGCCCAAGCAATATATGGAATTCCACACAGCACCCTGGAATACAAAGTTAAAGAACGTCTGGGAACCTTGAAACATCCTCCTAAAAAGAAAATGAAACAGATAAATCAAGTGGAGGAACATGGTGTTTCACAGTCCCCTGAAGAAACAGAGTTCCCACCTTCCCAGAGTCCAGTCTCTGAGAAAAAAGCAAATGCATCGGCTGAAAATGGGACTGATTTCCCCAATGGAAAACTTTTATCCAAAGAGTGATGATTAATCTGTAACCTACTCACAGTGATGCAATTTTTTTAAAGCTGACTTTTTTTCCTCAAAAACCTCAATACTTGTATTTATTAGTAATTTATTTACTTTGAATCCTGCATTTTGTGGAATGATGTATTAATTTCTATTTAAACATTTAAGTGTCTCTCTACTGTACACATTGTGCCTGGAAGGCATGCCTGCTGTTAATCAAACATTTAAAATCACTTTTTTTAAATAATTTTTTAGTTTATTTAAGAAGATTATGCTTACAAAAATTATATTTGTTTTTTTTTAATTTACCCAAAGCACTATGTTGAAGGTTGGTGTGTGGCGCCCCTGTGTGTCATCTTTCAGTACTGGTCAAACTGGCACTGCAGAGGGACTGACAGCAGATTTTGCAATTGCACTTTTATGACTGAAGTTAACGATTGATACAACAATTTACCCAAACGCTAAATTATTTATTAAGTCTAAACTCTCAATATCTCATATTTATTCTGAGTGTACTATTCTAGTTAGAACAGCAAAATAGTTGTCTTTTTTCCTTTGGTTGTCTATCTATGGTTTATTTGAGATGCAGTTTGTTACGGAGATTAGACATTTTGTCCAAACACAACAATACCTCAGCTACTGATATATCCTTTTAAAAGCAATGCCTCATGTGAGACACTTTCACTAATGAGTGTGCTGCATATTTTCTCAGATGTCTACCTTAGTAACATTAGCATTGAGCCTTCACGTTTTTTGGGATTTAGGACTTGTCTATCTCTAGACCTCAGGTGTTCTCGTAAGTTGTAACACCAGAAATGTAAAATGACCATTTTATCAATGCAGATGCAAAGCATTAAATATATGTAGGCCTACAATATATCTGCATGTCCATTGTATGTGATAGAGTTGTCTCAGCCCTCTTTTATGAAGTTCATACTTGATTTGCATTCATTAGTCAGCAATATTGAACTTTTTGGGTACACTCCTCTACCCACTCATGTGTTAATTACAACAGTAAAAATTCAATGAAAATGAGTTTACTATGGCCTGTGGTATTGCTGTAAACAAAAGATAGATAAATGACTTTGATTCAGTCATTAAAATTATTATATGTTTTAACTACACTCTGTAACAAAAATGAAAAAATAGTTTAAATATGAGACTAAACAAGGGTGCCCAAGTCTGGTCCTCCAGATTAATATAGATCTTTTTCTAATGCATCTGTCAGTGGAATAATGTAAACTGAATAATCTGACAGAAACTGCTTTTAACAACAACGCACTTCAAAATAAAACACTAATCCTATAATAAGAAATTATCAAATAATAAATAAGTAGCCTGAAACATTTGCAAAGGCTGTTAATTCCCCATATGTCAGCGGTTTGTCATGAGTTAGTTAGACTTCGTTTACCCTACAGGACTTTGCAATAATTATGTTTCACACATCTACCAAATTAGTCATTTACACTTTGCAATAATACAGCCCTCGTCTCTAAGTCAATTAGCATTGACTAGCAAATGTCACCTGTTGTGTTGCTTAGGTGGATGGCAACATGACTCTCCACAGGTTTAGTGTTCGATTGACACCCAATCATCCATATTCACCATGTTTTCCTTGTTTGAAATAAAACTCAGGTAATTCTTGTCAACTACTGCCCCCTCCTGTCACACAGAGCACCAATATTCCTGTACTAAAACTCAGTATTCTTTGTATTCACTTTTTTCCTCCATAATTTACATTTTCTACTGCTGTTCAAATAGCCAAGTCCTTCCATTTTACATTTTTGAACTAATAAAACAAGGCAAATTTAATCTGTTCTGGTCAGTCATGCACCAAAATGCTACCTCAGCACCTACTTCTGGTGTTTGCCCCTGGATTAGTCTATAAAAAATCATTAAGACGTTAATGAATTCCGCGAATTAATTAGAGTTTTTTTTCCTTAAACAAAGTACAGGTTGATATTGTCTACTGAAATAGTATGTTAAGGTTAGGTTATGATGCTTTAGAATAGTAAGGATTTAGAAGGAGACTTCTTTACAGAGGGCCAGTTTATTGTTGTTATTTTCATTGAATTTTTGGTTTTAACTCCGCCTCGTCCAACAGGACACCTTTTGGTGCGTTGTCACTTATACCTCAGGATGCTCCAGAAAATGGGTCATGGCCTATTATCCTCTTGTCAGGTTGCCACATTTCTAGCAATTCATGCTACAGAGTTTTTAGCAGAACTTGCTTCTTTTTAAGGTTGGCATTTTCTCTGCATTTTCTCACATTATTGCAAGAAGTTAGCTCTGTTATATTTACAGTCCTATGTTTTTTTATAAAGTTCTTCAGATGAAAGGAAATTAAGTTAGAACACAGATAATAACTTGCACTCCTTTATGTAATACTAGCACAGTAACAAACAGGTGATATGCAGCTTTGCCAACTAACCTTTAGGACTACTGGCAATGATTTTGTTTTGTTATATCTTCTTATACATCTTAGTTCCTTTTTAATTTTACTGAATGACTGAATTTGGTTATGGTTAAAAAGAGTTCTTTCAGTGTCCAATATTATGACGGGCCAAATCTAACCACTTACCTTTATTATTGCCTGTTAAGTAACAACATTGATAGCATGACAATCATCCAGCATGACCCTTTCTATTGTAGCAGTTTAAAAGGCTGACTACCTCATACTGAAAAATCCATATCAAAATCTGTTTTAATGTAGCAGTCCATCATGCACTTCTCGTCAATATCTTGTCAACGTGTGTGTATGTATATATATATATATATATATATATATATATATATATATATATATATATATATATATATCTTATACACACACATGCACGTTGCC
>JBAMIG010000017.1:12074197-12086522 GCA_037177335.1 Kiunga ballochi | reverse complement strand
TTTTTTTTTTTTTTTTTTTTTTTTTTTTTTTTTTTTTTTTTTTTTTTTTTTTTTTTTTTTTTTTTTTTTTTTTTGTGTTTTTTTTTTTTTTTTTTTTTTTTTTTTTTTTTTTGTCTTCTCCTTTCTTGTGTGTTTGAGAATCAAAAAACGTTTTTTGACTTTTTTCAAAAAGAAAAAAAAATCTGTTAAGTTGGTGGAAATATATAATTTTACATCTGAGTATCGCTGAGAAACAACAGAACAGAGGCTACGTATCAGACTTAACAGAGTATTTTGTTTGTGCTGTAGCTCTAAAAGAGGTGGAAGAAACTACACATTTCAGCTTTACAGTGGTTATTGTGTTATAGTGTTTAGTGAAATATGTATATAGATGGACGTATTGTTTTAACTGTTATATACACAAAATATTCCCCAACTTTTATTCTGTATCAGGCTTTTCATTTCTGTCAATACTACAGGTTATCTAATCCAAGTTATCTTGCTCCAGTTCTCTTCGCCCATTTTAAAAACAGGGGACAAACTATTTGAGAGAAAATCATTTTCATATAATTATAATTTCAGTTAGTGAGCGCTTTTGTCAAAATGCCTCTTTGCACAACTCATGGCCAAATTTGACCCCAATGGATTTTAAGTATTAATGCTTTTCAAACTGGGCTACTATAATTAAATCTTGTGTGCATGTGTTTTTATTTGTACTTGTATATGTATATTTAAAACAAAACAAAACACCTGTACAAACACATTGTACAAGCTATAATAATGTAGTTGCTCAAGTTTAATAAATAAATGATTCACTTATAAAGCTGGTTATTCTTCTAATAAATATGAAATGTTTAAACACTGCACTTCAGCTGTGAATGACTTTTTACACATTGTAAACAAATTCTGTAAATATTAGCTGATGAGAGGTCATTCAACAATGTAAACTTTTATTTTTTATTCTTCTGTTTCTTTAGAGAGTCTCCAGACTTCTGTGTTACAAAGGCAAAAGACCTGCAGTCCACATCCACACTGGAGCAGTTCATGGCAAAACTCTGTCTCCACCATCAGAGACAGATAGTAGATGCCATAGGTTTTCTGCAGTCGGAAGTAAAAGCGCATTCATCTTGTAACGCACGGAAATCTTCTAACTCTACCTCCTGCATCCAGGGTACTGCTTGTGCAGCTGCAAGCTCCAGTACAGTTGCCATAGAGAAATTACGCCCTGAACTAAGCACTCCAAATCAACCCACCTCCAAGACAGAAGTCCAAGAAATATCCCATTCCATCACAAGCCGCTGTGCAGCTGTGAAGAGTCCAGAGAATGCTCTATCCCTGAAAACATCTGGCCTTGGTTTGGATCATTGCAGCCCAGAGTCAGGGAGCAACCAACTTCCAGCCTCTCCCACTGCTAATCCGATGGATGGAGAGCTCAATCGTCACAATGATCCCGTACCGCTTAAGATGAAAATCCTGACCAACAATGTTACTGGTAAGAAGCTGTCATGTGTGCTCAATACTACTTTGTCTTCTCAAGCTGACACTTTGGAGAACAAACAGGGACATTTGCTTTCATACAACAAAGCAGAGACTCAAAGTGCCAGGCTCAGCTCGTCTATAAAAAGATACAATCACACCAGTCCCCCCAATCTAGCTAGGCAAAGAGAGACTCTTGGGCATGCCAAAGACGCATCAGCAAAAGTGTTTCCTGTTCACATTACCATACCTTCTGACTCCGCACGGACTGCGAGGAAGACCATCAGAAGGTCCTCTGAACACAGGATGAAGGTATCTGCTTGCAGGCAGATGGTTGATCCTGATCTTGGTCGCTGTGATATTGTTTTTATTGACAAACCGATAACGGAATGTTTTAAGGCGCAGCGACGCAGTGTGCTCCCACGCCGCAATGCCAGGAAAAGTACCCGAGGGCATATGTATTCAGATGAAATCTGGGAATTAAAAACTGTCCGCACATTGGCTGGGAGGGGCAACTGTCCTAATCCAATGCCAGAGCTGATCACACTGATCACTCCAAAACAAATCCTTTCAAAGCCAGTAGGTGTACCCCTAGTTGATATGCCTTTTGCTGGAGCATGCAGAGAGAAAATAAATCCACCAATGTCTACAGAAGAGTCGGATGAAAGTGTAATTCCAGGAACAGGTGATGTAGAAGTAGCTGCTAGTAAAGTAAATGTGGTTGAAACAAGTCAGACAGATCAGTGTCAAAATGAGGAGCAGACACATTTGCCAGCTTCATTAAGGTGCCCTACAGAGAACCAAGAAACTGTTTTGTGTGCAGATTTGGAACAAAAGGCAATTGCTAAATCAGAAGTGACAAGAGAAAGTGAAGAGGTTGTTGATAAGCCTACAGTAGCATTAAAAGATAATGAACCAGAATCTCAAGAGGTCAATCATAACAAAGGAGAAGAAGAAAATGCTGGAGCAGAAATGGAATCAGAGCCATCAGTGGGTACTACAGAAGAAACTGTACCCCAGCTTTCATTAGACAAAGTGCATGTTAATGTGCCTGTTGATCAGCAGACCAGAAGCTCTCCAAAAGCCATTCAAATTGAAGAAGAGGATGAGGGGGATAACGGGGAGAAAATGCAAGATAAAAAACCTCAGGAACTTCAGCCAGAAATACAGATAAACCCCAACATTGAAGTGATGTTTACCCCAGGTTCAGCAGAGAAGCTGTTTATGAAAGAGAGAGACATTATAGCACATGAAACACCCAATCATGTTGAACCTCTAGAAACTGAACATAATAAAGAGAGGGATATGTCCTCCAAGTCATTTGATTCACCCTCAAAGAAGTTATCACCCCTGTGTAGAAAAAAAGGTACAAAACCTTTACTACCAAAGAGCTCAGGGCAAACAGAATTGGAGATAGTAGGTTATGTTAATGGAAAACCTGTATCAGCCTCTGATAGAAATCTGCGCCACAGAGCAGGCAGCAACCCCACATCACCCAATGAAACGCCGGTAAAATCCTGCCAGAATACACCTGACAAAACTTTGGCTGATTCTACTATTGATTCATATGTTGCAAATAAAAAAACTGAAGGAAGTCAACCGGAAACACGCAAGCCTGTAAAATTGTTGGAAACTATTTTGGTGAATCAGAAGACAGAACCATCCTCTAACACACCATTAAGCCCAGTAAATAAATTTCCTCTAAGGACTAAACCAACTCCCAAACAAAAAAGTGTCATTAAAGATCAAGAAAGTCCGTCTGTAATCCCCGATCAGCCTTCTGGTCACTCTCAGAACCCAGAGTCTAAGCGGCAGCTAAGATCAACCACTCAAAAAACATTGGGAACTCCAGCATCACTTCCTGTTTCCAATGTCCTCACTTCTATGTCGTCCCCGGACCCCTCCATCCTTATTCTTCCATCTGCAGAGGAGATTCCTGCTCTGCTTCCTTATCCAATTCTAATCAAGTCACCTGATCCGCCTGAGCCCGAAAAGTCCAAACAGAGCACAGCCCCCGAAACTGTGGAATCAGACACTGGGAATACACAGCCAGTAGAAAAATTATCTAAAGATATGCCAAAGAATGAGCTAGAAACTGAATCAGAGACCATCCAAAAGGCATTAGGATCTGCCAAAGTTGTTTCAGACAACAATAAAAGTGAGCAAAATAAACTCACTATTGGTGAAGTATCAAATCCTGAAAATTGTATTCCTGTAAAGACTGAAATTCAAATACAGCCAATGCCGTTAAGAAGTAAGCGGGTTCCTCAAAAGGATAGTGAGGCAAGGGATGTTTTGATCCAGAAGAAAAATGTAGCACCTTTTGAGGACAAGTCATTAAGTCAAGATGATAGCATTTCGTCTACATCAGACAGACCCACAAGAATGCCTTTAAGAAGTGAGACAAGTAGGGCCGACCTGCCCCACCAGTCTGTTACCCAGTCACCAGGATTCAGCAAGAAACTGGCTTTGAGATCACAAAGATCAAGTGCACTGTCTGCCAGTGTTGTTACAGAGACTGCCAGACAAAATGATCTGGCTTCTCCTGTTAGGATAATGCCAGAGAGAACAACAAAAGTTCAGGTGAAACCCCCTTCAGTTTCTGTTACATCTATGCCCCAAAGCTCACATGTATCTGTCATTGCCCCAAGGCACGAGCCCCCGAAACAAATGCCCAACAAATTCTTTAAGACCTTGACTGGAGAAGAGGGCAAGCAGCTAATTACTAACCTGAATATCAAGTTTGATAAAATGCAGAAAAATTGGGTGCAAATGGATAAAGAAGGTCAGCCAGCAACAAAATACAGAAACAAATCAGACAGACAGGCAGCTATATGGAAGAGTAAACGCAGGGCACGGAAACCAAAGTCCTCAGAGCAGCAGAAATACTCACCAGTCCAAATGCTTTTCATGAAAGGTTTTAATCTCAGCAGCATTTGTCGCTGGTTTCTAGAATCTACAGAAACAAAATCCCTTGTTATTGTCAAAAAGGTAAATACACGTCTTCCATCAGAAACTCAGCTCTGCTTCCACAGCTCATCAAATTCATCGGGGACCTCACAGGGAGTGTTTCCAAGTCTACAGGCAGAACGCTTAAAGAAACATTTGAAAAAGTTTGCAATTGCTTCTCCTGTAAAGAGCAATCCCAAGAGTCAGAAACTGATTGCAAAGGCTTTTGAGCAGGAGCCAAGCCCAGCAAAAGGAAAGGAGAAAGCAGAAGATCCCTGTAATACCCAGACTGTGACAAAATCTTACTCCTCTGCTAAAGCCTCTGCACAAACAGGTGAATCACAGAAATCCTCTGGAAAATCAAAGAATCCAGCAAGTGCAAGAATCCTGAGAAAATACTCCAACATCAGAGAGAAGATGCAGGTTCAGCAAACCGGCGTTAGACTAAAGGGGGCTTCAAAGATGCTACAAAACAAAAAAATGAAAAAACCTCTGGCTGCTAAGTCTGCTGCAAAGTCCAATTTAAAACCCACGCTAAAAGAACGGAAATCAGCCGTAGCTGTTGGTAAACGGATGAAAGAGTCAGCAGCAAAACTGCAGAAAAGGAAAATGTTGGCTGCAAAAACAACAAAAAAGCATTGTGATCAAGAGAGAACAGTGAAGGCTCAGGGCAGTAGTAGACTTCCAAGAGAGACTCCTAAAAAAGAGCTGCCAAAGAGATGTTCTCAACGACTTGGATCCCCTAAAACATCTGAACACAGCCCAGTAGATGCAGCAAAAAACAAGGTCAATAATAAAAAAGAAAAAGAGGCTGACAAAGTAGATGTGGAAAAAATGAAACAGAATTTGGTATTAATCCAAACAAAGGGGCCCTCACAAAGCACAGATACAGAAGTCAAAGGTAGCGAGAATGCAACGGAAACTTCACAGCAGATCGCGGATATCAAGGGTCCAGTCTCAACAGACCAGGTACTAACAAGATCCCAGAGAAAAATGGAGGCGGGGACCTCTTTGACTGAGAGCTCCAGTAGTTCTTCAAAAAGGGCAACAAAGCCCACTGCGTCTCCTAAACCAGTCAGGAAGGGAGACGAACCTACACTGACAAGAAGTGGGGTGTCCAAGAGACATCAGACAACCTTGTTGCCACGCGGTGCAACAAAAACCGCTACCAAGAGAGCTCAGGAGCTTTTAGAGACACCGGCTAAGCGCACCAGGACAAAATAAAATCAACCCTAAAGAGATACCATCTCAATGTAGAAGAGTTTTGGATTTTTCATATTATTTGGAATATACTTGGGACCAAAAGCATCTGTTTTATATTCTAACTAAAGCCTTCTGAGTATTTTTTGTTCAGTAGAGGGGAAAAAATCTGGAACAGGTATTAAAATTTGTTTAAACTTTTTAAAAAATCTTTGGAGTGAAAATGCAAATGTGATGGCATATTTTCCAAACGTGTTCTTTGATCAGGGTGTGTGATGCCCGGTTGCTTTATGTTTCAGCGCTCCACGGCATGGCTGGAGATAACAGTAGCCTGTCAAACTTAATTTTAGAAGATGGGATAACAACAATCAAGCTTAGATGCTGTTATTAAGGCGATATGAAATAATTTACCATCCTTTTTTTTCCCTTTAGTTTTCCTTTTGTGTATATATATTGTTTTAGCATGTAGCACGTATTACATTACTATTCAGAGCTGGTGAGAGACAAAGAAAGGAGCTCTGAAGGGAATTTTACACTGCAGTTTGGCAACTTGTATCTCCAGCCTGTCTTCCAATCACAACATTGTGAATATGTGACCGTTGTGACCAGGTGCCTTATTTATAAAATGTAAACTGATATGTTGCTAAAATACCCCCCCAAAAATCCCCCTTCTGGTGAGGCCGTCGACATTCGTTTCTTAAGGAGCAATTGCAACTGTTTCTGTTCCACAAGGTGCAAGCCTGTTGCTTCATCAGCAGATGCTGATGTACGCCACAGCATTCAGGTTTCTGTCTCACTCTGACAGATTCATCTTTTCTCTTTATTTCCCCCAAAGCATTAACATAGAATTGCTCTTATTACAGCTGTATTGGATGTTGAGGTCCAAGATATTAAAACGAATAGGAGTATTCTGTATGTATAATGGCAAGTTATGCATTGTTTTTTATGTCTTTGCTTAGTTTTCATTACTGTGTTTCTCTTCCCTTTGTGTTATCTTTGAGTGTTTTACCTGATTCTGCATGTGGAAAAAATTTCTGCAACTCTTACAATGCAGGCGAAAAACCCCAGCGCTATATTTATTCACCAGCTCCTTTCAGGACTCGCTGCATATTTAAAGAGGTCTGATCTGAATGAACTTTCAGGCCGCCTGAGTGCTTGTGGTGCAGTGAAGAGTGATCTTTCTTTCAGAGATATTTCACATATTTCATCATTTGTGTTGCAATTTTATGTTATTTTATTGTCATTGATTGTTGGGTCAAGTTCTCATAATGTGAAGTTTGTTTATTTCCACAGTAGAAACTTACATAAATATGTTTTGTCAAAGAAAGAGAAAAACACCTTTTTAGTACAGTGTTAAATATTTCTTTTTATTCAGTTTCTTCCTTTTTAAGAAATGAAATCTGTAAATGCAAAACAAGTCCACAATGTTTTTATTGTTATTTAAGAAGTCCATGTAGGCTGATGAATTTAGCAAATCTAAATAACCCACCAAATATCTGACTTGAACATGTTTATTCTTTGCAGTTGCTATTTAAAGATTTTGATTTTGTATATTGGAAAGAAATACTTGCTTTATTTGTGGTAATCCCAAGAATAATATGTCTTTATGTTAAAAACTTTGTATTTTTGCTGGACTTGATATAAAGATGTTTGAATTTTATGGTTTCTTGACTTATTTATACATTTGTTGTATCTTACTTTTAAATGTTTTTTTTATCTAGACAAACTTGGAACAATAAAAACTGAAGTGTCACAAAATGCAAAACAGAGTAAAAGTTGCATAAGGAAAAGTTGAGGGAAGCTTCCCACAATTTATGCAATCACAGTGTAGAGTGGATTGTTTCCAGTTACCTTTCAACTCTTTGAGCTTCTTTTAAAGTCAACAAGCCTTTTTGGCACTCAGCATTTTTCATGTACCTATAGGACATTTACCTGATAGTAGATCTGGCACAGCTTGGAACTACCTTTTTGTGTATTCACATGATAAGAAACTGCCATACGGTTCACATACACCACAGGAAGCTTCCACTGTGGGACAGATTGGTCCCACGATGGGAGCTCCAACACCTCAGTTCCTGCAGAATACAAAATGACCAATCTGTTAACTAAACACATTGTCTTGTGATTAAGATGTTTCACACACCTTGATCAGATTCAGATGTTGCCAGTTCAGCTGAATGGGAGAAATAAAGCTGTAATAAACAGATCATGGGCCGAGCCTTCGCTCCGGGAATGGGAACACCTTGCAAGCATTTCAAATGAAATGAGTCTGTGTTTGAGCCCATTGTGGATGCCCAATATCTTTCCTGCATTCTTGATGAAACAATTATTCTTTATTCATGCTGGAGCATGTCTGATGACCATTACCTCCATGGTGGAAACCTCAGATGGATAAGTCTATTTAGATAACTACACATGGGAAATAAGACATCTGAAAATCTGCCCAGAGATTATTTTAGCAAGCACAGTGATTTGTTTACAGATTTCTTAACCTGGTGGATCGGCAGGTTTCATATTTTGTTGATCTGACCAACTTAACTTGTTCTTATTCTTAATTTCCTCCTTGAAACATAAGTTTATCAGGTTCAGTTGCAGTCAGAACAACCTTGACTGCATCCTGACAGCTTCCAAATGTCACTTTACAGGCAGGATATTTAACTCCCATTAAATGTTTTATTAAATCAAGAAAGAATGGTCCCTTCTGATCAGGTCAAAAGCTCCTGCTGTGGGACAATTCAGCTGGTAGTGTGTGGACTTGAGACATAGTGTCTGTCCTCATTGCAGACCTTTGGTCACATTACAAGTAGTATTTTACTGCCACTCTGCTTCACTGACGGCTAAAAAAAATATATAACATGCACACAGACGTGCTCTTTTCTCCATGTGAATGTGAATTACCCCAAATAGAAGGGACAGCACTTAAAATCCACATTTAATATACAACCATAACATGAATATGTTTCAGTCAAAGCAATATGCAATCCACGGGAGTCAACTTTGCATACAAAGAAAAAAACATTCTTAAAAGCACACACATTTTAAGTTTAATTAATGAAAAGAGTGGAGGTTTGGTAAACATTTTGTCGGTGGCACTACATACATTCAGCATAATTGAGCTCAATCCCACCATCAGTCCTGCAACATAAAGCAAACAGACAGAACCCTATCTGGGATATTTCTTAAGTTTTTGCACCATCTTAATACAACAGAGACATTGTGTTGTTCACAATAACATTTATGTATATAGTTCATAGGATGGAAAGTCTGTGTTTCTAGATATATGACCAGATTACATCTCAATATAGCACAAGCACCACTAAGATGTCGACCGGGAAGTAGAATGCACCAGTCCTGTACAGATCAGTGCAGAGGAATAAAAGAAGCCATGAAAAGAATGTCACATTTGACTAAATGTGCACCTTTATGAGGCACACAGCCTAATCATGACAGGGCTTGTTCATCAGTATCCTTTATGAGATCTTCTGTAATGTTCTTGTACACCAGTGGCATCACATCAACAGCATGTATAATGGGTAGCAATATAAACAGGAACTGTGTAATGTGATGCTGAGCCAATATCCGGGTCTGCAGCCTTTCACACCACCATGACACATTTAGAGAGACAATCTCAAAACAATGTTGTACTCCATCCTGATGGGCTGTCACGTTTTCAACAGGATGTGACTTCTATATCTTACATTGGAAACTAAATAACAGCTAAAAGTTACCACTTCATGAATAAGCATATGTCATATTTATCTATACACATTTTTACATTCAGGTATGACTGTTCACTGAAATTGGCACCTTTTTTCCCCCTCCTTTGTTGTGTGTTGGTCGGTAACAAGTCAGAACTGACAGACAATGAAAATGTCCAGACGTTTCTTGTTATTATCTGTCAGTAGTTGCCATGTCTTCACACAGTTGCTCATTCAAAAGAAACCTAAGGATGATCCACGTAACATGAACAGTGTCCACAAAGGCAACTTCCTCCCTTTTCTTCTGGCTTGACAGCAGCTTATGATCCGTTGAGCTTGACTAAATTAAAAATACACCTTTATTCTATGGAAAACATCTCTCAGATTCAAATAATAAAAATGCAACGCACTGCTTCAAAGTAACACAAAAATAATCTGAAACTTTGACATGAGGAGAAAACATGGAAGAGGAGGGGTGTGAGGGTGGGGTGGGGGTGTCTAATCCCTAAACTCTCAGTTCCTGCAGCAAATGAGGAATGTTTGCACCACATAGGAGGATAAATACTGTCATAACTTGCCATTTAGTAGATTTTTTTTGGCTATTTTCACTGAGTAATTTACTGTCCCCCTGAATACCTTTGATACAGAAAACATATTTCTGCTTTTGGACTCGACAGGAAAATGCCTTTAGATAAAATAAATAAAAACAAGCACAGACTCTCATGAATTAGATGTAATATTCACATGGAAGACAACATATACAATATTAAACAAACCACTAAATCAATACTGGCTCCTATACAACACGGCCAACCCACTGCTGCAGTTTTGGCCAATTAATGTAAATAATACCTTGTTGAAGAAGGTGAGATTAAGAAAAACAACACCAACTGAATGCTCTTCCACCAGTCTCAAACACTTTCAGAAACAGACTTACTCTTTAACATAGAAAAATACTATACCAAAACGAAATACAAATATATATATTTATATGTATATATATTAGAATCTGTTAGGCATTTCTATATAAAGGGGTTGTGGGGGTTGGCTGGGAGAGCTAAAGGAGTAAAGATTACAACATGAGAAAAATATAACAAAAACAAAACAATCATATTAAAAATTAGGACAATAAAACAAAAGGTGATTCTGAATATTTTGTTTTGTGATAACATTTATAAGGATGTGAAGATGCTCAACATTTCTGTCGGCAAACTTTGCTCCGCACATGCAACAGTTTGCACAAGTTTAGTGCTGCAGGGATCAATGGGAGCGTGGTTTGATGAACCACGCTCCTCCTCCTGCTCAAAGGGGGCGGGATACTGGAAAACATCCTCACCCTGAGGCTGATGGCCACTATTTGCGCCATGTTCTGTTTGTCGTACAAACAAAGCACAACGGCAAGCATCACAAACTTTTCTCAAGCCGTGCTGTGACTGTGTGTGCCGTGCATGTGTGATCATGTACTTCACAGAGGTGTATGACTTGTTTCAGTGCTGCTTGTCAGTGCAGTCTCTATTTGCAGGGAGTTTCTATGTTATGGTCACTCACAGCAAAAACAAAACAAAGAAACCAAAAAAAAAGAACCCAAAACAAAAGAAAAAACCCATGACACCAGACCATCTCGCCTTGAAGTCATGACCTCTGCACCGGATTATGTGCCACTCTAATACCCTACATCCTCTTTCCTTCTGTTCATGTCTATATGCTCATGTATAGGTGGACAACCGTATCCTGTGGCAGAGAAACTGCTACAGCAAACTGAGGGTGATTTTGTGCTTAACTCAGCTCAGTCCAGGTAACCCAGCCAAGCTCAACTTAATATAGCCTTGCCAAGTCAAACGGTCCAGCCCTTTGTTTATCCCACCTATCTTGGTTCTCTCTGTCATTCTAAGCCAGAGTGGACCTCACTGTTCTCATTGCCTCCATGAAGTAAAGATAGAATATGGTGGCTGAGCCATCAGAGGCCTCACAAATGGATATGGAATTCACATTGTGATAATTTGGGCTGGAAGGATGCTTCACTCTGAATGCAACACTTATGAAATCTCTGAACCCCTTGGAACAATGCCGCAGATACAATGGTTTTGTTGCATGATGTTGGTTTCTCTGTTTTACTGTAGGTCACACACCCTCTGAAGGGTAGCAAATGTCCTATTTTACAAACATTGTTGTCCATAATATATAGATAGAGGTTTTATATATATTCTGTATAATTTCTCTTTCTTGCTTTCCCTCCACAACTTTCCTGCAGTCTTCTCTCTTCCTTCTTTCCTTCCTTGCTTTTCACCTTCTGCTCTGTGGCAGCAGTAGGAAATGTGAGTGAGTGGTGCTAAATGCAGCCCACACAGCCACACTTGATGGTCTTTTCCACCTCCTCGCTGAAGGAAGTTCCATCGCTACATTCAAAGGTGTATTTCCGACGTTTCATCCGCTGGCTGGCACAGCAGCCCCCTGTTTCGCAAGCCCCATTGCACTCCACCCAGGAGACCATGCGCGTTGTTTGGCAGATGGCGTATCCTCGCTGCACCTGGTAGAAGTCTCGCATGGGCTCCCCTCGACACTCGGACTCTAAAAGAATAGAAAACATTCATGTAATTAACCATTTCTCTGTTTTAAAATATGCCTCTACGGTTTTCCAGCACAAACCACCGACCTGCATCACAGAGTTCCCCAGTATATCCACTTTCACAGTGACAGTATGCATCTCCTGTGTCTGAGATCTGGCAGCGTCCATGTTTGCAAGATAGGCGACGGCAGGGGTTAAACAGCTCCCCTTGTTGGTTGCACAGGGCGCCACGGTAACCTTCCTCACACTGACAGCGATATGACTCAGTGTCCAAAGGGATGCACTTTCCATGAACACACCTAGTTGAAGACAGAAACTTCAGTCACATAAACTGCTGCAGAGGGTACACGAGGAAGTAACATAAAGAAAAACTTCCTCTCTGGCGGGGGTGGGGGTGCTCCTGGCCCTTCTCTCCACTTGCCCACCGGGGAGAGGAGAATAGAGGGAGAGGGAGATG
>JBAMIG010000017.1:12063742-12074097 GCA_037177335.1 Kiunga ballochi | reverse complement strand
GATCTCTGTATATACATATATACAGGAAGATTCTCTTGGGAAAGTAAATTTGTTCAGCACAATGCAGCATCCAGACCTTCATTCTGCCTGCTCAGATGTTGGACAAGATACATTTAAAAAAAAAAAAAAAAACTTGCTCTCTGTGATTTCAGTTGGTTTTTTCAGGTGAGTCTGTTTGATGGTGAGGGTTATGTGTACATTTCCACAGTGTGCAGTATGTATTTTAAAAGTACCTTATGGCTTAAATATGTAAATTAAATAATAGGCTACAATTTTTTTTAAAATGGAAAAAGTTCTTGTGGATTAAAAATTCTAAAAAGTTATATGAAAAATAAATAATGAATTTATAGATCAAATTTGAATAAGAAAAAATATTTTAAAATATATAACAAAGATTTTAACTAGAACAAAATAAGTAAATAAAATTATGTGTAACTGTGTAATTGCAGAGAAATATTTATTTGAAAATACATTATTTATTCATACTGTTTATTTTTCTCCAGAAATTTCAGGTTGTTCATAATATTTTCTAAGTATTTAATTGTAAACATCCCTATTTTGTCATTATGCTTATTTGTACTAAAACAATGTTGTGGAGTTTTTGTTATGTAGGCTGTTATTTTATCTGTCCAGTCCTGTGGGGATCGGATTACGCCTCATGTGGCCCTTTAACTAAAATGTACACGTCTGGTTTCATTCATCAAGTCTTAGAAAAAAAAGGTAATTTTGAGGACAAAGTAACAATGTTAAAGCACAATTTTATATGTTTTACTATGAGAATGTTTAAGATATTCACATAATTACATTTGCAATTTTTGTATAAAAGCATTAAATAGTAAAGGGTGGGTCATCAACATGTACAAAATAATGTTTATTTGAGGTATTTTATTTTGTTTTTATTATAAATCTAAACTTTATTCTATAAAAGCAGCTATAACCTGATTGATTATGTGTTTAACATTTTGAAGTTCTTAATATAAATCAGTTTTCTTCCTAAAAAACATATCTGATTAAGAAGAAAAGAAAGAGGGGAAATTGAAAAAGCTTTCATCTCAAATCTACAGGTTACTAACATACATACTTGCTTCCCTGGCAGGGGTTGAGAGCCGGCTGGTCACAGTGCGGCCCACTCCAGGCAGGCTGGCAGTGGCATACTGGCCCCTGGACTCCATCGGGTTGGCAAATGCCATGAACACAGTATAGCTTCTTGCAGGGCTCGCAGCCTGGTACCACGCCAGGTTTCATCTGGGTCTTGGTAAAATCTTGGAGCTCGTTGTTGATGTACAAGTTCTGAATGCAGCCGTGGAAACTGGAACCATTCTGGATCTGCCAGAGACGAAAAGTACCCGAGTGCACATCCACTGGCATGCCTGGAGAATGAGACAGGAAGATGGTATTTATATGCATGAAAACATACATGCTGGATCACAAACAAACAGCTAACACAGGGCTGGTATGAGTGTAATGGAGGGAGCTGTTTTCAAACATGATTGTCTCAGCAGTGACTTTTGAAAACTTCTCATGTAACTTTTTGCATTAGCACCCCAAGACATCATCTTTGAAACAGAGGACAGGAAATAAAGTAAAAATAAACTGTCTGCCGTAGTGTTGTATGTATACGCAACACTACAGCACAACAGAACATCACAGGAAAGAGACAAACTGTGCAAATTCTGAGCCACTCCTGAATCAGCACAGCAAATAAATATAACCTAATGTTTTAATACTCTTTAGTTGTATCATCACATTTTGAATACCAGACTGTAAATGTCAAGAGTGGCTAAGTTACACAGCATAAATAATAACAGTTAAGCAAAAATGCTAAAACAGAGACTGTGTCTGTTAGTTCCTGTGATATGGCCACTAGAAGGTGTCGTTTTTACACCATTTTTAAAACAAACTCACAGGGATGAGGGCTGTAATGTGGTGTAGTATATGTATCATTACAAATGTGTGCGTGTGGCATTTTGGAGGTCAGGGCATATTTATGCATGTTAATTAGTGGCCCCTAGCAAACACAGTCATGACTGACAGGTGGGATGGTGTGGGTGGAGGAAGGATGGGCCATAGGGTTGCATGGTTGAGGGGTGGGACTGGTTGCGGTGGTGACAAAGCGAAGGGGGAGGGGTGGTGATTGAACAGTAGTGTAGTAGTTAAGAGTGCCTGCAGAGGAGGGAGGTGTGTTCTGGAGAGGGCCCCTACCCCCCACGTATAGCGGTGCCTCCCCGTTGAGGGGCCGCACCGCCCCAAAGCTGTCCATTGTGGTAGGGAGACCCCCGTCAATTGACAGGTTCACCATCTGGTCGAAGGTCACCAGCTCCACTGTGTGAAACTGACCATCGTTGATAGTCTCGGTACTGGTGGAGCAATAGGAAAATGGGACAGATAACATGATTACCACAATGAACAGAGAGTATAGCAACCAGTCTACAGCAACACAAAACATCATCGTACCTGTAGATGGCATGGCCTGGCTGGCTACCGGGGTCATAGCTGACCTTAACATGGCCTTGAAAGAGTTCCACAGCAATATGATCATTGTCTCCATTGTACAACAAGATGCCATTGTCCTCAGCTGTGGACACCTGCACAGAGAGGATTTTGTTTAGGATCACAACCTGATTCTAGTTTTAGAAATGGGATGTCAGCACAGAGAAATGACTATGTATACCTGCAGGGTGATGTTAGCTTGAGGCCAGTTCTTAAGGTCAGACAGCAGTAGGTAGGAGTCTCTGTCGATGAAGTTGACACTGACCAGCTTTTCACAACGTGGCCCCCCAAACTCTGGGGTACACTGACAGAGAGCGCGTCCACCTCTCTCCACACAGGGGGCGTTGTTCTGACAGTCAGCAAGCTCACACAGTGACAGTGGAGACGGGGGAACCTCACACAGCTGACCACTGTGGACACAAAGTAAGGGAGGATTTTTTTAAAGCTTTGTTTTTGGGGAGGGGGAAGTTATATGTGAGGAAGAGGAGGTGTGACAACCTGCGACTCGCCTCACCTGTATCCTTCAGAACAGACGCAGGAATAGCCATTTAACTCATCCACACATCGAGCTCCATTCTGACAGCGATGCTCTCCACAGTCGTCATAGTCTACACTGCAGTCATCACCAACATAACCAGGAGAGCACACACATCTGCACAGCAAAAACACACCACTGAAATCCGTTTGAACACACAAAAATCCACCTCACAGGCTTCAACATCTCCCATGCAGCAGCTGAATCATGTGGGAGCAAACACTCACTTGGGTCCAGAGGAAGTGATGAGGCAGGTAGACTGATGTTGGCAGGGGTTTCGTCCTGGAGCACACATATCTTCCAGTTCTTCGCACATTTCCCCTGCACATGCAGAGACAAAAGGCATTCAATAATTCGTCATTATTAGACAGTTATATACTGAACCAGAACGTCCCCACTTTAAATAAGACTGTTTGCAGTAACCTGTGTAGTAGGGGGGACAAAAACAAGTGTAATTGTTGACGCCATCGATGCAGGTTGCTCCGTTCTCACAGTCGTTGTCTTCACAGTCGTCAACGTTGGTTTGGCAAGTGGGGCCTTCAAAGCCCAAGGGACAGGTGCAACTGCAAAACACACACACACCTTCATCATGTCAAGCTCTAAATAAGAGGTAGATTTCATCCCTTGTTTTCTGAACTGATTCCAAAGCTGGGATTCCTCACCTGTATTCTCCCTCTTCTTCATCGCTGACTTGGCAGGCTCCTCCGTTGGCACATGGGTTACTAACACAGGCATTCAGACCTGTCTCACAGTTCTTACCCTGTGACAGACAGGACATTTTTTGTTTGACTTTTTAACAAAAAAGATGGAGGTAAAACCTTTTTTTAAAATGGATATTCAGTATCCGTCGCAATTATGTTGCTCCTACCTTGAATCCTGGAGGGCAGCTGCACCTATAGATCTCTACCAAGTCGCTGTGGCAGATGCCATGGTTTAGACAAGGATTAGATAGACAAGGGTTGCATTTAGCCAGCACTGCAGTGTCCACATCACCTGCAGAAATGCCACAATAATACAAGTTAATTCTGCTGCAGATACCAGAGCTGACGACTCATTCCTGTGTCCAAGGCAAGAACCAACCTGTGCATTCAAATTTCTTTGCAGGTGTGGTGAGAAGCAGTTTTCCCTCCATGTCCTGTGGGCCAGCACATCGAGCAATTCCAGGCTCTTTGTATCCAGTCTTCACCCAATCAGACAGCCAGCGCAGGTGACAGTCACAGTGCAAGGGGTTGGCACCAATTGCCCTGATTTTATAGAAAAAAAGTCTCTTTAAGGGTACAGGTCTGGCTGTGGCACTGTAGTACACTCTGTTACCAGCAGGTGTCTCTAAATCCTTATAGAAAACGAACCGGAAACAAATAAATCAGTGCATCTCTAAGAGTAAAAAAAGAATATTTATTTTACAGTTTTAACAATCAATGCCACTTAATGCCATGCATCATGTGAAGAAGTGCTGCTTAATTATAGGCTAAGGCGTGAACAGAAGGCACTCTAAAGCACCTCTGTCATGGTGACCGTGAATCAATGGCCCTCTGTCCTCCTGCTGGATGCACAAACACTCTTAAATCGATGCTGTTCCATTACGGTGGAACACAGGCTCATCTTTCAGGCTGGGCCAATAGCTGACACCTGACATCTGCTAACATGAAAGCCACTTGACTGTGACTGCGGATCAATGGCTTTCCTCCATCCCTCCCTTTCACACTGATTTCACGCAGCCTTGACTCCTGTACTGCTTTCCACAAAATGTCTTTGTTTAGTTCCCTGTCTCCTCCCTTCTCTCTCCTCAGCTCTGACACTGATCGGTCAATTGATCTGTAGGTGATGAGGACATCTAGGCAGGACGGCAGAGGGTAAAGACACTTTGGTGCAGTTTATAAAATGTACACCGTGACTACTTACTACAGAAAATGGCAGGCATACATAAACAAACTAAACCCACAGACCATGGAGAATGTGTGCAGCGATGTCACATGAGACAGTGGAGGGGTCTGTGTGTTTATTTAACCACAAGACTAATCATTGATCAATCAGCAATTTTATCATATGGGATTCTACAAAGGCATGCAGTTGTTTGTTTCTACTTACAAATGGGAAAGTGCAGCCACATCATTGAAGATGCCATCAGGAAGCTCTGAGATTTCATTGCCATGGAGAGACCTGAGGGGAGGGAGGTCACAAGAAGACAGTCAACATGGTTCATCAATGGAAAACAAAATGCTATTATGTAGTACATCGGTACAGTTACATTTAAGTCACAAATAAACGAGAGTATGATAAAGATTTCAACTTCTAAAGAGTGCTTTTCCTCCTCTGTGATGGAGCATTTGAAATCATCCTCTGGGAAAATTCAATTTTTCAACTGAATGAAAAAAGATTAACCATGAAAATGTCCTCTGCTGTCGCTTTGCCTCATTTTCAAATACATAAAATATCAAAAATATCAGAAAAATGTTGAGGAATATTTTATGATTGTCCATTAGCACGCTGTATTTCAGGTCCAGTTTTGTGCAGCTGGCAAAGATATGAGGCTCTGTGGGTCTGGAAAAAGTTGGTGTCGAGTTACTATGCGTCTGGCTGGCAGGCCCAACAAGGGCACAGAATGAGGGGGGGGGTAATAGCTATACCACATGTAGGACAACAATAACACAAAAATGTAATCGTCTTTATGTGCAGATTAAAAACAATATGGGAAGCAATATGTTTGCACACTATTTTGCATTTCCTGTCATCTTTCTAGTTGTTCTATGAGGACCATGGAGGGTGACAAGTATCTATGACCTAATGTCTGGATGATTGATGACTCCCATAATCCACCGGGTCATTACCACCTCAAATCCTCAGCTGACTACAAGCTTATGTTACAAGAGCTTGGACCACAGTAACAAGCCACAGCTCAACTGTGGATGAAGATGTCTTTTGTACACAACAGGGTTTAACTTCTGTATGTATTTGCTCTGCTGATGAAGGCTGATGAGTCTGAGAAAGAGAATCAGAGAAGGAAGGTCGATGTAGGGATACGAAGCACCACAGGGAAAATATACAATGTAGCTAGTTGGAGTAAACATGTTAATTAGCATGGGTTCCATGGAGAGTGCTTATTAGTGTAAAGCGGGTGGGTGGGTCATTGTAGTCAGAGGATTCGGACGCCGTGAAGCCAGCAGCAGTGTTGCAGAAATCTTGTGGGAAATAGGAGCTAGGGAGTCTCTTGGAAGAAACCTGAGCTGCTCTCAAACTAACTTTGAGTTTTGACTTTTTTTATGCACCATTTTAAACTGCATACTCAGTCAAACAGCCTGGCACAGCTCTCTGGATTAAACTGACAACCAAATGATGACTGGCTGCACAGGGTGTCCAACTAAACTGCTAAAAACTTTACTTACAATTTTATTCACCTGCCACAACTTAATGATTTGCAATTATATGAGCCCATGTGCTGCTTGGCAAAGCTTCAGCTTGTTAAATTTATGCCTCTACCTTTGGCTTTATCACATTCTTTCATATCACATTTTTTCCCCCCAAAGGTTGCCCCTCAAGTTGTGGCAGCCCCGCCCTGGCGCTGTCTCAGCTCACACACCTCGCACCTAATACCCAGCAGGCCAATTAGCAGCTTATTAATCTGGAGCACAAAACCACAACCATCATGCACACACACAAACATGATCCCATTGCTCACGATCACACCACATCCATGCCAGGCTCCAACCACTGGCCTGTTTGAAGAACTGAGCGTTAATGATTCTTCTCCTCTTTACTGCTGTGTAAAGCCAAAGGTGCAGCTTTATGAAGGCTTTGGCACCTCGGCATGTGGGAGCACACGAGCTCGTCCCGCTCCAAGCCGACTTTGGCATCCATTTGCGGTTTTGATAAAGCTTCTAAGTTTGAACTTTGAACCCTTTGTGGGGTCTTAAAATTAAAGCTATTAAAGGGAGCTCATTGTCGCTTTGGTTTTGTTGCACCCCCAAAGTCTTGCTCGGCAAAGAAAAGAAAAAAAAATTAAAAACACCAGCATGGCACCAGTTGACATTTAATGGGAGGCTTATGATTGATCACATTAGCAGTATATACATCAAAGTCTTCTGCTTCATTTGGACTCCTGTCTGAATGAGGCAAGGGGTAGTCCAAGCAGTTTCTGTGTGTGTGTGTGTGTCTGTGTTTGTGCATAGCTCTGAGCATGGAGCATGTGTGGTGAGCGGCACTGGGAAAGGGCCTCACATAGCGGATGGAATATTTTAGAGGCAAAGGTGGCGTGAGTGAGTAAGAGCAGAAATAACGGACACAGCTTCCCTAGAGATCAAAGCTGCACACTCAGGCTAGCAAGACGGCATCAGCTAATGATAGCCAAGCTTCATTCGCTTTTCATGCACAAAAAAAAGAAAGGCTTTATGGTTTGTGCCTTATAATGATTGAAGAACGTTAGTGAAATCACCATAAAAGGAGGCTTTGTTGTAGCTTTGTTGTCAGTAGTAAAAGTGTGCCTGCTATGAGCACACATGGAAGGTTGAGAAGTCAAAACCCACACACATACAAACATACACTGAGTAGGTAGAGAACAAACATGAAGTCTATGCATACAAGCATCGATGTATCCACAGACATGCAAACACAACTCACGAGGAGGTCTTATAGGGCCTGGTCTTAATTTCTCCTCGCAGAACTGAACTGCATACTAGAATTTAAGGGCCACTGCTTTATAAAGCTTCTGTGTCTTTGGATGTAGTACAAAAATCTGGTTTAATTTCATCATTTCTCTGTCCACCAGAGTTACCTTCTACATCTCAGTTATTTAGCAGCTCATGGTCACCAAGAGTGCACAATCAAAGACTTTATAACTTCATAAAAGTCCTGAGGCAGAGTCGAAGTCATTACGGTTACTGGGTAAACATTTTCTAGTAATCAGTGTCAGAGTGATTTTGTACAGTAGGCTGTGGGGCAGCCGGCTTGGCTCTGATGGCGAGGCCGTGATGAGCTCAGGGTACGCGGAGGTGAACAGCCAGACTGGGCAGATGTCAGAGAAGGGGGGTGTAGTTGGGAGTGGAAGCTGAACATTGAGGCTGTTGCCCCCACGGCTGCCGTTTAAACAGAGATAAAATAGGTCGATGTGTGTGAGTATGCGTTTGAAATTTATAAGCTGTCATAACTGTTCAGACAGATTCAGTCCTCTGGAGTCAATCAAAGATTCTCGGCATCTGCTCCACCTTCTCTGCAGTAAGAGCTTGCTGCAAAAATATCCCCCTTAATGACTCGTGTAGCCTGAAAGTGCGTCCCGTCAGCTTTTTGGAACTCTTCTACCAAAACGACTTTGGTTGTCTTTGATTTGATTTGAGCGAAAATATGACACAAAGGAAACATAACAAGATGTAGAGGAAGACACAAATCTCTCTTATACCACTCAAAAGCTACATCATGCATGAAACATATGCATTTCCATGCATTTTAAAACTTAAAAGCTAAATAAAACAAAATTAAATGAATGCACCAATTTAGAAGTAGTGCTTGAATGCATTGAACTTAAACTTACAGCAGTCGAAGAGAGTGCAATCCACTGAAAGCCATTTTGGGGATACATCGTAGGGAGTTGTAGCTCAGGATTCTGCAATGTCCAAATAGTTACATAATGACATATGCATGAACATAAAATGCAGCTGTGTTCATTATAATGTCAACACTGAATGAGAGAGTAGCTCTTCGCTCTGACAGCTGAGGCTGATCGGGACTTACAGAGTGGTAAGCTGGCTCATGTTAGCAAAGGATGAGTTGGTCAGAGAGTTGATCTTGTTGTTGCTCAGGTCTCTGAAAAGAAAATGGAGAAAACATGCAGTTCACCACATCCATCTGTGAAGTGTGACAGAAGAGAAGGACAGACAGAAACTTACACCAGCTGTAGGTATTTGAAGGTAGACAGTTCCTTTGGTACAACACTGAACTGGTTTCCATCCAGATACCTGGAAAATGGGACACATTTGTTGACTGAAGGTTGTTTTAGGAAGACTTTCCATACTGCTGCAGTCATTGCAGCTGAATATTTCATATTTTAGTTACTTCTAATTTGAGCTTTGTTTTTTTTTTTTTTTTACAAATTATTGAATATGTCATACCATCCTATATAAGCATTCCCAAGCTCACTGTAGGATGTATGTGTTACTGTATGTATGTGTATTACTGGGGCTACAAACGTAGTACTCTTAGTGACATACTTGTGAATTTAAACTTTAAATCAATTCCTGTTTTAAATTAGTAAGGCACAAACAGTTTAATGTGTAATAACCTTTGGGATTTTGTTCAAGCCAGCAGAGTTGACATCGTGCCTGCAGGGATGCAATCACCCTGCTGACTGCGAACACAAAATTCTACCAGTGGTCTGTCACTTTGATAAATGGCTGATTTAGGGCCCGCTCTCTCTTGGCGGGGCTGCAGGCTCTTGCTATTGTTGTTGAACACACAGAGGGTGGGAATGGCAGTTGCTGGGGGTGGGGGTGGTGGGTTAGTTAGGAGGCATTTGGGTTCAGAGGTAATGATAGGTAATGATGGTGGAGAGGATACTTGGGATAATGATGGAGTAGCAAACTCTCCAGACTAGATGAAAGCCCAGAAAAGAGGGCTACACCTGGTCACACCTGCTGGGACAATGACAGGCCTTTGGGCTTGCACAGCGTGTGTGCGTGCATCAGTGTGTATGTAAAGGTGTGCACAAGAGACACTAGGAACCAAATGATGCAGTATTGGAAAGTTCCAGACTTATTCCATTCCCTCCCCTTTCCATCGAAAACTGCTCATTAAACTGTCCTGTTGCTCCCCTGTGCTCCTGTGGACAGGCTTTTGGCCCTAACACAAATATGCACACACACACACACACACACACACATTCTGCTTCTCTGCTCTGAGTGTGAGAGTGACATCAGTGCCTTGAAGGCAGCAAGAAACAGAGAAGAAGAATGTCTGTGAGAATAACTTCAGAGTTGATTGACTCCTTCCCTTTCCTCCAGATGATGAGGCGTTTTCTTTCTCCACACTGTGTTCACTGCTTCGAGTTTCACTATCCTTACTCTTTTATTCTGGGTCTCTTTAGTTTCAAACCAAGACAGAAGAAGAATACCTGGAAGTCAACGCGATGAGCGGAAATGTGTGAAATTAAAGCAAAGGAACTCACAGTTCAGTCACATTTCTGGGAATGCCTTTGGGTAGTGTGTGGAGGTGCTTGTTACTGCAGCGCACCACAGTCTCCAAACAAGTACACTCGCTGGGACACTGAGGTCGGGGGATACAGCTCGACTCCTCTTGGCCTGGGAAAAGAAGGAGGTACAGGAATGTCACATACCAGAGAAGAATA
>JBAMIG010000017.1:12041936-12063574 GCA_037177335.1 Kiunga ballochi | reverse complement strand
GGGGGGGGGGCGCTCATGTATGTCAGGTAAATAAAATAAAAAAGAGTTTAAAAAATCAGAACTTGTGCAGAGGGAAAAGGATGGAACGAACCTCGGGATGGTTTAGACTTTTTTGCAGTGTGTTGCACAAAGATTGCTGTCCTAAAGATAACAAATTTATTCATTGTTTTGATAAGAAGTCTTTATAAAGTTTTTATAAAATAACTGTAAATGTAAAAATACCAATTGTCTTCATACTGTGTACTGTGCTTCCGTTTCTGAAATATTGATCCAATACTGATCCAATTTGTATGCAAGGTCACTGAAAATTATTGATTTATTTGAAAAACTTCTGTCATTTTTTTTTTTTTGTTTCAGTAAATTTTTGTCTGGGTATTTATTTGAATTCTTCTTAATTTCATTTACAGATGTTTGAATTAGTGTTTAATTGGATTAATTTGTGAACCATCCATGTTTTCCCAGTTTAAGGGTGTAAGTTCACTTCCCTGCCTCTCAGCTGAGAGATGCTCTTCATAAGACCCTGATGCCCGGTATCTCAAGTGTAGCTCACCTTATTCACAATGATAATCTTTGTGTAAGACTTTCTGCACAATAAAACAGTGTACCACCTCATGAAGATTTTAAACACTCCTGGACTAGTCTTCCTCACTCTCCTACAAGCACATCTGAAGCTGTATATTGTCTTTACAACCCTAGCTCAACCTGTTAACTTCAAACAGCAGTAAGGAAATAGAAACTTGCAAAGTCTATCCTCTAACAGCCTCCTCCTGCTTTGTATGCAATAATGATCTTTTTTCAGAGAAGTGTGTGAAGTAGTTTAGATTTTTCTAAAGGCAATGATAATCAAAGCATTTATTACTTTACTGACAGTAAAAAAAAGAGACTGCTTCAGTGGCAAAACTTTCATTTAAAAATAATAGATAAACATCACAAAAATGTTTAGTGTTGTTAAAAAGATGAATAAAATATGATAAGTATCTGCTGCCCAAACATGTAACTGTAAAAGCAAGATGCTGCCTGTACATCACAGACACAGTGGGGTGTGAAAGCACGGAGAAGAAAGAGGAAGTGTGAAAAAGGTAAAACAGGACAGAGGTAGAGGGGCCTTGCTAATGCAATATCGACCAGAGAGAGCAAAGAATGGAAGCTGCCTGTGGCAGCGGCAAAGACTAGTCTAACAGTCATTCAGGTGCAAATAGGCTGACTGGTCAATAAGACAAACAGCTCAATAGCTCCACTCAGCTCAACATCGACCAGCAGCTTAGGAACTGCTGAACAGCAATCTATTCTGTAAACAAAAGAGTCGCACAATAGCTGCCGTTGTTTAAGACGATCTCAGACACTTTTCACAGCTCTTGTTCGTAAGACATTGTGGAGCAGAGGGAGGAGTTTAAATCTTTATCAGACACAACCAAGAGTTAGTTTCACACACAGTGAATGTTATCTGCCACATTACTGATGCTAATTTCCTTTCAAAGGAAGAAAAAGGTTTGGTTTAAAACTAAAAATGTAACAAAACTGCAGTTTGATATGAATAAGATCATAAAGAAGCTGACTGTGTTAAACCCACCCTCCTCACAGCGGAAGTCAGGTAGAGCCACGTCCTGCAGGGGGATCTCCTTCAGGAAGGCCGGCCGCTGGCAGCGAGGGTTACCTGTCACAATCTTCCTGGTCCTCAGCCAATCACCAAGCCAGGCCAGCCGACAGTCGCAGTTGAAAGCATTTGCCAAGAGGTTACTGGGAGAAAGGGGGAGGTTAGAAAAGATGAAGGATAAATTAATCTGAAATAAAATATCATAAGCAGCAGATATTTATCAGGAACTTACAGAGTGGAGAGAGTCTGAAGTGTGTCAAAGGCTCCAGGAGTGATTGTGGTTAGCTGGTTGTCATACAGGGACAGCAAACGGACGTTGTGAAGTCCTGTGAAACTGTCGTTGTGGACACAGTTGATCTTGTTGTTCCTCAGCATCCTATTTAAAAGAGAAACATAATACTGTGGTAAGAATCAGGACCATTATGTGCATTTAGAAATACTGTTAAACACAGCTGTATGATTTGACATTTTTTGTGCATTACTCACAGCATACGCAGCCCCTCCAGGCCTCGGAACATCCCACTTCGAACCGAGTCAATTTGATTAGCTGTGAGATGAAGCTCGTTGACCGATGATGCGCCTTCAAATGTCCCATCCTCGATCTCTGTGATCTTATTGTTGCTGAGGTTACTGGGAGGGATTGACAGGTTGCATTATTCTATGTACAATTTAGAGGTTAATTGTTGATAACAATAAAGTATCACTCACATTTTCTTCAGCTGGGAAAGGTTCTTAAAGACTCCAGTTGCCTCCAGAGTGGTGATCTCATTGTTGTTCAGACGACTACAGAATAAGTTAAACAAGTTTAAACATGTAAACAATTCAAATGAAAACTTTTTAGTCCTCTGTTATTCCAGTTTTCTTACAGTTCAGTGGTGGAGGACGGGATATGCTCAGGGATCTTGGTGAGCTTCAGGTTGGAGCAGTCCACTACGTTGGACTCACAGCGGCACTTGGGAGGACACACTGGATCACTGTTACAGGCATCATTCAGACGGGTATCCTCTGTACCTGAAGTAAGGAGAAATGCAAACACATACTTTTATTACAGTAACAAAAAGTGCCCTGCTCTTTCTAAGTCACGCATCTGGCCCATCCGCAGGACTCAGTCATGCTGTGACCTAAGAAGAGGCTTCCCTACATTGTGAAGGCCTATGAACATCCTACAACTGTCTTTCTGCAGGATAGAGTTGAGTCTGTGAAGGTGAGTTATTTTAGAGAGCAGCGGGGTGAAAGGAAATTTGGGCATCCGACTTCAGTGAGGCAGAGCGCCCAAGAGATATGATGATGATGATGGAGAGACAACCGACAATGATGCTCAGGAGGAAAGCGTTGACTGGTTGAGTTGAGGAGAAGCAGAGGGCGGAAATGAAGAAATGGAGGTAAATTTATGCAGGGAAGAGAAAAGGAAGTTGGGAGAGGAGACAGAGGAAAAAGAATGAAAGGTGGTGGTAGAAAGAGCCGATAAAGAACAAAAATGAGGCAGCACAGGGAGTGTGGGATGCTTTCCCGCACCTCCTCTGTCTATGAATAGATGTTACGTGCCAAAAAAAGTGTGCTGCCAGTTACATCATGGCTACTCAATAATGAAACAGCATTGGGAGCTACTTAGAACAGCATGTCTGCCTCGCTGCATTTCTGTATTGTGTCCCAGTGTTAGTATATATGTGTATGTGTGTGCAAATGTTCCATTCAGACAGACCAAATAAGCATTTTCTGTTAGGATATCATTTAACTTCTGCTACTCTGCTAGCACAGTACAACACTGTGCCTGAGGTCTGGCAATGACGTCAGCGGGACACCTTGGGGGACCCAGACCATGTTCATCATGAAAACCTCAAACAACCAAGACAAAATAACATGGTAGAGAATCCAGAATCCCTAAGAATGAAGCAGCATTTTAAACCACAAACTAATCTCAACCCTCATTACTAACTTTATTAAAGTAGTGCATTTACAGGAACAACTTTCACTCGCTGCACACGCAGACATTTTCTGAAGGGGTGTCATTCCTGAGAGTGGCTGAGTGAATTGTACAGACAGACACAGTAATACTGGTCATTAGGAACTTTCCCTCGCTTGGCCAGACAACAGGAAAAGGCATTTCCTGCTGCACAGGAAGCAATGAAAGTACAAGGAAAGAGCTTTGATCTTGAGGATGTGGAGGAGCCGAGGGAGATTTCGTGAGCCTGAGTCATAGTCGTCGTCACAAGTGCGTGGTCACGACGCTTTTACTGTCAGCAAATTTACACGAATCGGGAGAAAACTGAGTGCAGAAGGATGAGGTTTTTTTTTTCTCAGAAATGCAAAATGACTCATCGCTGGAGTTGTCGAGCTTCTTATAATTCCCTGCAGCTTGCTTTCTCATTATGAATGTACCATGGAATTCCCATGCTGTCAGTAATTGTGTGAATTTTGGGGGGATTTATTGTTATCACTCAGGGAGGGTCAAATTCTTACTAATCCCATTAAACTCACATGTCTGTTTACACAAGACTCCCATTTGTTCTCTAAGCCAGTGCAGGATTTATCTCAACTGAGACACATTAAATTACACACCAAGTTGTACAAATAATTTCAGATAATCACACAAGTGTATACACAGCACTACAACAAAGCACACACATAAACCTAAGATTGACACTTAATTTTTTGGAAGTGCTCTTGTTAAGAGATGCATAAAGATCCCCTGATAGGAATCTGCATCCTCTGGTGGGCTTTATTTTCTTTGGATTTGCTGATAGAGAGGACGTGCTTTCCTTCACTTCTATCAGTTTCTCCCTCCGTTTTGTCCCTCGTGGTGACTGATTGAGTGTCTGTGCGAACGCCAAAGCAAAGAGACGCTTTCTTTTGACTATCTGCTGAGACTGTTAGAAAAATAGAGCTGAGAAGAAACAGATGCTCCTACATATATATGTGATTGTTAAAGTTCAAACATATGGTAGGTATACTCACTCTTGGGTCCAATTAGCTATTTTTATGTATATAAATCTCAAGTGCAACTACCAGCAGCATAAAGATTTAAACAAATTTTACCAATAAATGTTCAGTGTTTATTTTAATGTAGACCATTTCCTCCTAAGTTACTCCCGGTGGGATGAACGGCAGTTTATTACAACTTAGGGTTTTCACTGAATATGGCAATTATATGTCTGAGTCAAAAAGTTGGAATGATATGAAAAAAAAACAACAACACTTAAATCTCAACATCTATACTAACTTTACTGCAGCCGGTACAAACTTATGATATTTCATGTTTTATGCTCTTATTATTTTTACTTCAATAATATAGATTGACTTTTGCAAGCCTAAGTTAGATGGTGCCATAGCAAGAGCTGTTCTTTATTTTTGGCTGGAATAACTACATTGGTGAGGGATTGTTGGGGAATCTACTGAGAATCACTTCGATACAGAGTTAGGTTTACAGGTGTCAACTTTCCTGTGCAAAAGAGAAGCTTTAAGTTGACCCTGTATAAAGACAATGTGAACTTGTCTGGTTAGCACAGTAGCCTCACAGCAAGAAGGTTGCCGGTTCGAGCCTCGGTGTGAGCGGGGCTCTAACCGGGAACATTTCTGTGTGGAGTTTGCATGTTCTCCCCGTGTTAGCGTGGGTTCTCTCCGGGTTCTCCGGCTTCCTCTCACAGTCCAAAGACATGCACCTTGGGATAGGCTGATTGGAGACTCTAAATTGCCCATAGGAGTGAGTGTGAGTGTGTATGGTTGTGCATATTTGTGTTGGTCCTGTGATGGACTGGTGACCTGTCCAGGGTGTACCCTGCCTTGGACAGCTGGGATTGGCTCCAGCGCCCAGCGACCCCATTAGGACTAAGCGGTAGAAAATGGATGAATGTTTGGTGTACCGTTTCCCCGCAGACAAGTTTGTTTACCAAAAGTCCTCTCTGTTATCTATTATTTCATTAAGTTATCTGATTTTTTTCAGCATCACTGCTTGGTTCTCAGCTCATCTAGTGAAAGGAAGGTAATAAAAATTTCATGAAACTAAACAGCCAGCAATGGAAAAAGTGATGTCACCACTTGCTACATGGCTGCAGGTGTAAAATTAAAGAACGACAATGATAGGTGTACATATTTACAAGCCACTCACCTGGGATGACGTACTGCTCTTTGGCTGTGATGGAGGAAAGAAAGAGGGATGGATGTCAGTGAGAGCAGTCAGGATTGCATAGCAGTGGCATCGCTATGCATCAAAACAGTCATATATGGCTTATATATGACGAGACATGATGGTTAAACAGACAAGCCAAAGTGCTATCTCTGTTGATGATAATATGGAGAAAATGGTGACAACATAAAAGAGATAAAAAGGTTGTAAACATTTAGCTGTTGCTGAGGATGAGTGACAGGAGGAAAAAGAAGTAAGAAGGAGGGAAAAAGTCAAAAGAAATAAAAGGAAAATCTGTGGAATCCTTTTCTCACCAGGTGTAGCCAAACAAACAAGGCTATAAAGAGGGTTTAAGCCACAGTGGTGCAGAGTACCAGACAGCACACTGCATAAACACAATGAGTGGACAAACTGGCAGGTAGAAGGACCGTACATGAAGGAAACCTGAGCCTGGTGTGTAGAGACTAAGCAACAACATAGAGGATAAGATGGCACTGGAGCTTTGATTGGTGGGTATGTGCAGAAACTCTAACTCTTATTCCAGCCTTGACTGGTCATCTCAGCTTGCTGTTAGATTGTGAAAACAGACTCATATTGGGGTAAGAAACAGCAAATGCTACATCACATCCCAGCAGGTGGTTTTGATGTACCACCACACATACCACCAAAATAAAACCAATAAACCCAATAAAACCTTTTGTTAATGATGATCACTCATCAAATGTAGCATATGGTGGGGAGAACAGTTCAGGGTTTAAAGCCACTTCTAGCAGAGGAAAATAGAGATGCTAAGAGTAGAGAGGTAAGAGGCAAGTGGTTAAAAGAAAGTGCACGAGGAAGACAGAAGGCAGACATATGGAGCCACCATCCTACCAGAGCAGCGGAATTTCTTGCTCTTTATTTGTCCAATACGTTTGTTTGCAAGCCGGCGAGGACTGGCGCAGCGTGCACCGCTGGTCTCTATTGGGTTGGAGCGCAGGTAGTCTGCCAGCCACTTCAGATTACAGTCGCAAATGAACGGATTCTGGGCCAGATGACTGGAAAACAGAGAGGTGGGATGGAAAGATATAAAGAGAAAAGTGAGGAAATACGTGATAATGTATTACATGAATTTCATGTGTATATTTAGTCATCAGGGCTACAGAGCTACGAGAAAGTAACTTCAGAAACATTCCTTAGGAGATGCATGAGCAGTGTTTATGTCACTTTAGAGCCAGGAAGTTTCTTTGTTTATTGGCTTAATGTAAAGTTAATCTAATTTAATTAAAGAGAACATTTGGATGATGACATGCTTTGTACTTTAGCTGTTTATCAAAACATTATCAGGCCACAGCTAAAATGTGAATATGATCTTAAAGAGGTTCTTTACCTTCTAACCATCCTAACTAAAATGCTTGTGATGGTTTGCCAGGCCCTTACACAGCTGCCTTCAGCTGCTGTTTGTTCTCAGGTCTAGTTTAGTCTTCAGTAAGTAAAATGCTGAGATCAGGTGACTTGGCATCTGAGGATTCCTCTGCTTTATTTCCACTTCTTTGCCTCCAAGTGTTTTGCAGATGGTGTTGTGTAATTTGGATCAAGATCATCTTCCACACTTTTTGGTACCCGTTTGTGTTAGAGCTTGATTTTAATTCAGCTTTGGAAACCTGCTCCAGAACAAGTCTGGCTCAGGCTGCTCTTCAGGCTTTTTAATGGTTTACCTTGTGGTAAGCCCTCTTGAAGTTTTCACTTCATGGTTGACTTGGGTAATGAAGTACCGTAATCCTAAAGAGTTTTTTTTACTTGACTGGAAGTTAGGAAGAGCTATTTTGTGACCACAGAAAGTATCTTGTGATCATCGACTTCAAACAGCTTGAAGGATGTTTTGTGTTGTACAGCTCCTCTTTTCTCAGAACGCCTGTTTATTTGCTTAATTTATGGTTGAATAACTATGAATTTTTCAAAACTGTTTGTAAAACAGCTTCTTCAAAGGCTTCTTCTTCCCCATGAAGGTTGCTCTCTAATCTAACGAGAATAACAAAAATTATGTCAGAGCCCACATTTCAGTCGTCCAGACTAGTTAAAATTTTTGTTGCTTTTGTTCTGGTTGGTTTTTATGGACCCAGTTCAAGTAACCAGCACCACATTAACAGATGTAAATGTAGATTTAGAGTTAGAGTGAGTAGGTCCACCATGGTTATATGACTTAAATGAGGATGTTCTTTGTTTGTTTTAGGATCAGAGACTGAAATTTTAATATTTATTTTTATTCCTGCTCCAAAATGTGGTCAAAAAGAAGTTTGTTTACAGTCTGTCTTCCAACCAGTGTCTTCCATTAAAACCAAGCAACATGTTCCAGTAGCAGATAACACACCATATAAGACCTTCACTGATAACAGTTTAACTTTAGTTTTCTTTCTGTAAGAAAAGCCTTAGACATCTATTTAGTCAGAATTCAATTGAATGAGTAACAGAATGGGAAAATTTGTGTGCAGTGTTTTTTTTTATTTCAATCTAGTTGCAGAAGTTGTGTGTGTCCATTTTGTTTGTGAAGACGACAGACATGCTCCTCTATCTACCCCCCGATTCCATTCCTGTGTTATTACACAGACCTATGAGTAAACAACTCCCGTGTTGGCTCATGTTTTATAGTAACAACTCAGCATGTGTCAGAGCGTGCACAGAAAAGTGTGTTTTTGTGTGCGTTTGACTCACAGAGTTTGAATAGCTCGCAGGGAGGTGAAGGTGCCCTTGGCAAGGGTTTGGATCTTGTTGTCGTAGAGAGATAGCACCGAGAGATTCTGCAGGTCCTGGAAGGTGTTGGCACGGACGCAGTGAATCTTATTGGCGTTCAGCAACCTAAGAGAGCAAGGAGGAAAAGGGAATAAGGAGGGAAGAAGAGAGAGAGAGAGAGAGAGAGAGAGAGGGAGGGGAACTGCTTGTCAGAGTTTCTTTATGAATTCATTTATTATAGAAAAATATGCACAAAGTTTATTTAAAGGTTATGCCCGATATGTTTGCAGAGTATCAGCAGGAAGTGTGAGCGCTCCACTTACAGGAGTTGCAAGGCAGAGAGACCATCAAACACCCCTTTGGGCAAGTCGGTGATCTTATTTCCATACAGCACGCTGAAAAATATCAACACGGGCTTTAGGCACAGCAAACAACAAATGAATATCTCTTTGTGTAGAAACTCAGCTTTAGGTCACTTACAGTGAATTGAGGGAGCGCAGGCCCTGAAAGGCATCAGGTGCTATCTCTGAGATCTGGTTGTTGCTCAGGTCTCTGCATGGAAGAGGACCAGAATATTAGACATGGTGTCTTTGGTTAGCCCTGTGTCCTGTTCTTTGAAGATCTGACCCACCTTCCTGCATGGGAAGGAGGGAATTAGGAGGGAGCACATGTACTGTGAGTTGGAACACGATGAGTCCCAACTCTCCCACATTTGATGGTGCATCTCTTTAGGAAGCCTTGTAGCCAATCAAAACATTTACTTGTATTATTTGTGGCCCATCAGCCGATCATCTATTGCGGTGTGTGTGAGAGTAAGAATGTGACACAAGGCAGAGATCCAATGTAAAATACTGTAGACTGCCTTGGAACATAGCTGTTGTTAATAGGATCCGCAGACCTCTTCCCACAGGATAACCACTAAGCCTTGAGTGCTCATGAGCTGATGTGTGTGTGTCTGTGTGAATAAATATAACAGTAAATGAGGAACAGCGGGACAAAAAGGGAGAAAGACAGATGGAGAGAAAGGCTTAATGGAGTATGTGGACTGAACTCCAGTCGACTGGATACCTTTGAAGGAAATCATCATGTGGTGAAAAAGAGGGATATGTTCTTATTTGGGGGGTAACAGTTAAATAAGTAGCCGTTTGTCTTCTTGCATGGACTTAGGTTTCCTGGAAATGAAAACGAGGAGTGGAAGCCAACATATGCACTGGTGTGTGTCTGTAAACTCAGACACTGGTGTGTTTGTGTATATATCGGTGTGTGAGGGCTGTTACAGCATCCCTGTCTAAGGGGTGGTTCATGTATCGGTCATCTAAACTGGGACAAGGTAAAAGAGACCTTTACAGGAAGAAGATGACATAGAGTTGGCCTAGGCAGCCTACAGTCTGCATAAAATAAATCCACACACATCTGCATGAAATAACTTAAAATTATTCAGCTTTATAGTTTAATATTTAATTATTTTAAGGTATAAAATCCCAGTTGAACATGAAATGCAGCATGAACGTTTACTGAGCTTGATCCATAATGATGTACAGATGCTGCCTGCATGCTGTTCACTGAGGGTTTTTTGGACGAGATGGGTCCAAGGCCAGCTGAATCAATAGAGACATGTGGAGATACACTGTTGCTGCTTTGTGCAGAATCAGCAGCACGAGCGACAGTAGTAGGTTAAAACAATCTGACGAAACACGTGGATAAATAAATCTCATCTTTGGTTTTTCTGATAAGTTAAGAATAAATTCACGTTTTCACTCAAATGCCTGAAGATGTTTAATTTGGTGTGTACAATAACAAAATGCTGTTTATGTTGTTAATATTGACATTAGTCACTTCATTTTGGTTTTTATCTGTTGGAACATGGATGTGCCAACCAATCTATAAAGAAACACTAGAAAATTAGAAAAGCTCTCGGAGAGCACGCCCCCCCCCCACCTCCTCCTGTGTGCTGCTTATTTCTACCCATATTACTAATCCTATTAAAAATGTGTAAAATTCCTTCATCACTTTTAAAGTGTAATGGAGTCCAAGGTAAATCAAGACCCAATCTCAGAAAAAGAAATCTGATCAAAAGTTCTTGTGTAAAGCTGCTAACAGAGAGCAGTAAAGACCACATAGGGAACAAAGGCAGCCATATGGCGATTGTAGTTCATTCAGGGGCTTAATTACTATTTACAAATGTTGCGTTGTCCCTTTTGCTCATCAAATGTATCATTTATATGATGTGTAACTGGAGTTTTTGTACAATCGATGTATGCTATATATTCCAAGCCTTATTTTGTTGTAGAAACGTATCACTTTATTGTTATTCTTTTATCTTAGTTCAGTTTTTGAGTGAAACAAAATATGTCACTAGGTAGAGGTACTCCCTGACCTTCCGTTTCCTCCATCTCTTTGCTGCTATGCAAGTTTGATCCAGTGGTGTTGGAGGTTTGGCCGGGAGTGTTTGAGCTGGCCGGACAGCTGGCTAAATGGGTCTAAAATCACTAAGTCTCAACCACTAGCCTGTCGTCGTTCATTCCCTGAGAAAGAGAAGCCTCAGCCCTCATTCCAGCAGTCTCTCTGTCCACTCATCAAAATCATCTTTATGCTCCCATCCAACAACACGCAGACTGGACCCAGTGCTAGCCAGAGGAATACCAGTGTGCAGCGATGAAAAATGAGAGCTGTTATTATGCACATGTACGAGCTGAGTGTTTGCTTTCTGTGCCACCCCAAGCCTGAGAACAAGAATATGTTCTTAAGGCACAGACAAAATAAATTCTGCATGCTCCTTGGAAGCAGAATGAGAAGACTGCCAATTGTAGCTGCTTTTTCCAGCTTCTTGCTCTCATCTGTATTATTTAGCCCTGAGGTGAGGGTACTGTTGTACTTACATCCTACGTAGTTTCTTGTAGGGAGAGAAGGCTCCGGGAGGAACAGACTTAATCCCATTCTGCTCCAGACGTCTAAAGAGCAGAAGAGAGAAGATGCAATACCATTAGTTAACCAAATAAAAGCCTTCTCCGTGGCAACGGAGCTGCATAATCACCCCTGACCCTTGATGATTAGCCTGATTATATTTGTGGAGATCTGTTTCACAGTTGTAATAGGCCCAGGCAAGTTGGAGTCATAACATCCTCAAAACCAATAAACAGTCTGAATACTAAAGTGCTGTGGAAGACGAATGAAGGGGGAAAAGGCCCCATTTCCCTTTGTGAGTGAGTGTGAAGGTCTTCAACTAAAAGTCATATTTCTTCTTGGTTTAACATTTAGAGTTTCCAGTGTTTGTGTTCTCATATGAGATCATGAAATTAATAATGATCTCACTCGTTCTTGTGAAAGTCGCTTCTATCCTCTGGGTGTCTGCAAAGTGTCGACAGAAACCTTTGCAGTAAAATATACCTTTGAGTTTACGTTTTCCTGTGAGCTTAAGAGCTGCTGAAGCAAAGCTGACAAGAAAAGAGCCTCACAAAGTCGCGCCATAAAACAACTGTCAAAGCATGAAAATAATACACAGACAAATATACACTTTGTCATTTAGAACTGAAGAGAAACATGCTCTAATCAGTCTCAGAAGGTCCCACGGAAACAGACATCCCAAAGCCCCATTAGGGTTGGCATGTATGTATGTTTCTGGTTGCTTAGGACGCAGCTCAGCCCCGGAACAAATCCCCACTGTAGCTGGCAGAGGGCTGTTTATCTGCAGGTCAGTTCACAGCTTTTAAAACTGTCCTTACCGAGGCTTAGCAGGGCCCAGAGGAAGGCAGCTGCAGGCCTGTCTGGTTGTTCTACCATTCTGCCTCCCCGCAGAGGAACTGGCTGCAGACCAGGAAGCACAGGCCTGTGCGAGCTGTGGTGAGCCAGTGGCGACCTTGGCATCTAAATATCATTAAGTCGGCATTTGCCACCACAGAAAAATGAGAAATATTCTAAAATTGGCAAAAACTCCTTAAGGTTTCCATCTAATTTATTGTAATTTCTTGGCACAGAAGCATTTTCACAACATTCAATTAGTTAGTTGGAGGTTTTTCAGATTTAACAACATGCCTCTTAGGCGTCTTGCATTGCTTTGTTTATGTCTATTCATGGGGGGTAAATGTTTTGTTAGACTGTAGCCTCAATCATTTAGCAGTCATGAGCTTCTAAAATTTTTCAATCAAGAATCTTTCCCGTTCAAAGACCGGACTGCACTTATAGAACGATATGGGAATGCAATTTGCATTCTTTGGATTGCAGCGATCCTCGACCACAGATTCCTGTGGCGCACATGCTCTCTGACTGTTTTTGTCTCTCTGCCTTTGTGTGTGCGTGGATTTACGCTGGAGTGACAGCCGTGTGGTTCTTCTGCCCTCACAGTGTGGCAGAGTGTTGGGCCAAGTGGCTTTAGCACCCTCTCTCATCAACCAGTCTGTCTAACTGGTCCAAACCAGTCTGGCACTTACCATGCTGTTTCCATGTTTCAGTGTCAGTATTAGTTGTGTATGTATGTGCCTACGTGCTGTGGTACCCCGGGTGTGTCAACATAGAGTGTAGCAAAATCTTCAGAGCAGATGAGGGCACAAACACACACATATGCTCACTGCTGTCTGACAGCGTTTTGGTCTTTGAATTGTTGCTACTCCCGGATCAATATATGCAAGCAACTTAAGCTCTGCAATCAACAAAGGAGCTACTCTGGTCATTTGATGGAAGAAATAAGAAACAATCTCACAGAGTCACTTGTGGATGTCCAATCAATAGTTCTTGTCCAATTTGTCAGCCTGAACATTTGTGTCTGTGTGTTTCTGTCGGTTGTGTCAATCCAATTAACGTTCTTCATCCTTTTCATTAGGGTGTGAGCATGGCTTTCATTAAAGGGGGGAACACATTATGCCTTTGGGTATTCAACCAGTGCGTGCAGGACTCAGAAATGATGTCAGGACTGCAGCAGCGCAGATTAAAGGCACGGGGGGAGAGTTTTATGGTAGGGATTGGTAATTGCAGACAGAGACTATTGTGCTTAATAATCTGCTGTGGTAGTGTTTAGGCAAACTGGACCTGGTATGTAAAGTGCAGAAACTAGCTCAGATCCACATGGCAACACAACACTGCCGGTCATTACAGCAGGGATAGAACGAGACTAAGAGGTTGTAATTCTTTGATTTTTCCATAATGAGAGCATGTGTATGTGATCTTCCGAGTACCTCATTAACATGGCATTAGCTCGGTCGTGGTAGCTTACAGCCTCCCATGCTGTCATAAAAACTGATTTTATAATGAACTTCATGCACAGACCGACTTTAGCTCAGCAAGTATGGCATGTTACTGAGAAGGACCCTCCATTCATATCCGGTTGCATTTAATTTGAATCTTGCTGATGTTGATGTGTCTCCTCAAAGTTGCAGGGATTTGGCAGGCTGGTAAAAAGAGTGAAATAAAATAAAGAGAGGGTTTAAAGGAAAGAGCGTCAAAGGAATTTAACCTGCAAGATGAAAGGTCTGGTAGGCTGGCCAGGAGGAATTCACATGACTCAAGTGCTTCCCCTTGGTCTTGTAAAAGATTAATCAGAATGTAGTGGAGTTTATAAGCAGGACATGGTTAAGCAACAGTGAAATAGGACGGCCAGAGAACATTTTAAAACATTTGCACTAATCTGCTGTGTGGAAAGAACCCGCTGTCTATAAAACGGGTGCAGAGCACGGTAGAGCTATCTTTCAGTTGTCTCCCTGTTTGTCCATTAGTGCTGCTTTCTGGTCCTTGGGCTCATAGATCAAATCGATGTAAGTGACATCACACTTGTGGAGCACTGCAACCAGAGAAGACTACAAATCATAAAGCACTGAAAAAGTGCATCTTACTTCAAAATGTTTTATGCTTTGTAGACCATCACTATCACATCATTGTGTCTAAGGATTTGTAAACACTTTAATGCAATTTTAAAAATGCTGAATATTTTGTTGGTGGTCAGTGTTTTAGTACACACAGTAGAGTGAGTTCCTGTCCAAATGAGAAAATTCAGCACACCACTGTAGTAGAAATGGGTCAGGGTTGTTGGGGAACATGGGATCGGAGACTTCCACGCTTGCTGGGTATTTATAAACAGACCCCATGGGGAGGAGGAGACCTAGAAACTTATTGTGTCCTCCTAGCTGCACACATGCCCCTTAGAAGAACATGGAACGTGACTACTGCCTTTCTCTGTCCGTTCTGCCACTCACAACATGCAGAAATCCATATTACAGTGCTACCATTTCAGGCAAACCTGTAGTAGTAGCAAGAAACCAAAAGAGTAAAATGACTAGTTTAAAATGTCTACTCAGAAATGACGGCATAGCTTGTGGGCCGTGAACAGTTAATGCCCAGACAGATGTTGGATGACTGATAAACTGAGGGAGGGATGTTAGCAAAGCACTCTAAGCTGATAAAGAGCATACAATTTAAGTCTGTTCAGTCTCCATGTCCTTCAGTGTTACTGGGAATGATCTGCTATGATTAAAGTACAGCTCAGTTTATAGTGTTATTCTCACTACATGTAAAGAAAACGTTGCAGCAGACTAGTTATCAATGAGACAATGGTGAAATTAGGACTGGTGCTCACATTTCTGCCATACTGTCAGGTAAGTTGGCTGGGATGGCGGTCAGACCTTTCCCTCTACAGTCCACAATGTTGTTACTGCAAGTGCACATGGCAGGACAAGAACCTCCGCCGGTGCTGCATGGCTGCAAGCTGGAAGACTCTTGGTGTCCTGTTGATATATAAATAGATAAATAGATAAATGAATAAATAGACAGATAGACAGACAGATAGATAAATGAAAAAATGGTGATACATCACTTAATCTACATCACTTTATTTAATCAGCAACATAAATGGCTCAATAGCATGACAAATATTTCACCTTGTTTTTGAGCCAGCAGTGTGGATTTATAACGTCTTCACTTTCTGCCCAATAAAAAAACTGATAACCTATGACCTCCAAAAATGCTGCTTTGTTTGCGCGTTAAATATCCCGGAATATCCCAAGAGTTAAAGGCAACTTTAAAAACATAAAATACATAGAATGAATAAAAGGTTTTGTTCCACATCATTGCAAAGAGTTGAATGACTAGAAACAATAATAACAATCATTTCATGAACTGGATGGTTCAAGATCACTGGCCTTCGTTTAAAAAAATGTTTTTCATAACATATCTCTTTCTCTTTGACTTTTACTGTTATTAAAGTATCATTTACTGGTTAATAATATACACAAGTACCATAAGCTAACCCCAGGTGTGTTTTGTTTGATAAATTTATCTAAACAATAAATAAATAATCCAGCTTCACTTTAGGAAAGTCTCCTGATCTTGTTCAATGTTCAGCATAAAAATATAAATACATTTTACAACAGTTATCTACTGTATACCCTTTTATTTAAAAATAAAAGTACCAGAGTTTTAAAGTCTTATAAAATCCCCAAATATTATAATAATACTATCATCTAGGGTGACAATTTTGGTTGTTGATTGTTGAAGGATTTTGTGAAGAGATGAAGCCTGATCGCTTGCTGCGTTGTGTTTAAGCCCTTTACTATTAACATGTTTACGTGGTTTCTGCTTTAAAAGTTAAATTGAGGTTTTTTTTACATTTAGACCAACAAATGAAGCATTCCAGATTTGACTTCAGCCATGATATCCTTGAAAATCAATGGAAAGAAACTAGGTTATCTATCAAAGGAGTGCCACAGAACACGGAGAGGAGAAAAAAGGTTTGAATAATAAAGCTGGAGTGGCATTTGAAGGCCTCCCAATAAAATCCATTGATCTCCCCACAAATTTTCCTCCTGAGTCTGCGTTCTCCGGGTGGAATTGAACCATTCTGCACATTCAGCTTTACAGCCCCCTCCTCTTCACTTCCATTTGTTCTAAAAGACTTCAACTTTTTCATTTGCATATAGAGCACACAACTCTCGAGATACCTGTTCAAATAGCTATGGCACTGTCAGCGGCGTGGTGGAGAGCGGGTGCCCGCAATGCCTGTACAGCTTTTTGTGGCGTGTTCACACTAGATGTGTGTCTGCATGAGAGTCTAACCCAGATAAAATGAATAAAACAGACTTTTAAATGGCCTCATTTACACAGCATTACTAATCCAAGTTTCAAACCATGAATATTTAATTACCTTCCTATCTATCGCTCAGCTTGTGTGGAAAATGTTGGCAAGAGCAAAAGAGGGGAAGTTTAGATTCAGGGAGAAGAAGATTGGGTGACTGATGGAAGTCAGTGATAGAAAAAGCAAATTGACAACCAAAAAAGACAAAAAACATGGCCTATCTGTTTAGTTATGCTTCATACATCAAGTGAATGAATATTCTGACAGATCCTAGAACCAGAGAATACATAACATCTCAGTGTTGGATTATAACTGGAACAGTCTTTTAACCCACGTGATCGGAGGTTTTGTGATCTCTGATGGTAAAGGTTTGACAGATCTAGGATCTGATTTGTGGCAGAGAAAAAACACACTTCTGATCTAACATGGCATTTGTGACAGGCCTGGGATCAGGCAGAATGCAGAGCGCAGCGACAGCGGTCCTAACAATGACAGCTGTCTGACGGGTATTCTTGAGGTGAGGCCTTTTGATGTTTGCTCCTCCTCTCTTTGTCCCACTGCTATTTTTCTTGTTATCTCCCTTCCATCCGATATTTCAACCACTGGATTCCCGTCCCAGTTTGTTCTGCTTTCACCCCACTCTCAAGTTTGCCTCCTCCCACGCTCTTTTTCACACTGTTTAGTGCCCTTATTTTCAACCTTTCTATCATTGCAGCCCATTACCTTACGCCCATCTGCCCACAAACCCATATATCTAACCTTCTACCCATCTGCCACAACAATACTATTTCAATACATTTCTTCCCCATATCAAACATAGTATTTCTAATGTGCTTATTATTCCCTGAGACCAGTACTGAACTACTGGGAGCAGCAGTTCAGTACAATACAAACTAATTTTCTTCCACATGAACCTGGATTTAAGAAGCTCTTTTTTTTTTAACTTTTGATTTGATTTGCTGGTAACAACAAACGGGAGCAAAGAGGTTTCATGTCTAAACGTTTGGTCTGATAGGATCTCAGCAGCAGCCATTAAGATAGTTTAAAGTAACTGAAATCTAAACCACTGTCAAAGGATTTTAAATAATATAATATTTTTGTATTTATAAATTTATAAATTAAGGCCCATATCTCCCAAATCACTTGTCAGAATGAACAAAGAGTAAAAACAAATGAAAGAGCATATCAGGCAGATTTTAAATCTTAAAAAACAAGATCCATAGCTTAGATGCTGCATCTGGTCTCATAAAGGTAATGAGCTGCTAGCCATGCACAACACTTACCCATAGTAATTAAAAAGTACAGATGTTTGCTCTGCAGATGTGTTTTCAAAATGTAATTTTTACCTGGATTTGCTACTTTTAAAAAATGTTTTTATTTATTTATTGCATTTTAAAAAAGATTTAGACTATTCAGGGTTTAACTCTAATGTGACTTATAAATAATACGAATGGTAAACAACTGTTTGGAAAGCACTTGGAGCAAACTAGTTAATGTGACTTGCAAAAAAAGGTTCACAATATAGTGATGCTTTCCAGCTGAAAACTTGGAAGAACGGTGACTAAGTCTTATTGCAGGGAAGGAAGCAGAATTTCGTCATATTTTGCATCAGTGAATAAAACAGTGCCACTGTTTTCATTCTCTCGCCTCAACAGCAGCATGTCTCTCCTCTTCCTCATCTTCCTCATTTGCAACAGGACGCCACCCTGCCCAACATCCCCCACACAGGTGGCTTAACCTGGTCACAGCTCATGCACAACTACATCATGTAATGATGGTCAATAAAAATACATTAACCATGTTAAACTGTTAACCGACAATGTGTGCCAGTGAGTCAGTCTCTAATGAGTTCTTTACTGGGAGTTCAGCCTTTGGTCAGTCCTGCTTTCAAGAACAATCTTGAAATGCGTGCTTGTGGCTGTGTATATACGTGCCATGTACATCAATAAATGCACGTCTCCGTGCAAATATCCCATGTGTTAATGCACAATGTTGTTGCATTTGTAGAATCAATCAATGTTGTTCTGCATCACCCCAAAAGTCTTATTTGATGCAGTGCAAATGAAACACAGCTGCCCATCATAAAAAACTGTAACTTTCTGCATCTGTTCAATCCAAAATTTCTCAGCTACAGCATTCGTATCTGGAATCATTACACTCCCACGCTTTGAGTGTCTTTCCCTGGGCGATGAATAGTTAATGATCTGTGCTGTCACGCCGTATGGCTGTATAAAAATCACAACCCATGGAGAAAGAGACACACAGAGAGGTAGACAGCTCCAAACACATGAATGTAGACACAAACACCCCTCACAGCTGGTGTTGCAAGTAAGATAGCCTTGTGGGGAGTGGAAGTTCTCATGCTGTTTTTCCATTGTCCTGATATGATAAACCCAAAGCACGCCATGACACTCCCATGTGCACATGCTCCGTCTCTCATACACACAATGTGGGTGAAAAATGGTGACTTCAAAGCCACAAGAATCACAAAAGAATTATCACAATAATCCATGTATAAGGCCATAAATAATGACAGAAGAGGAGAGGGCTTCTACTGACAGTGGGGAAGCCTGGGCTCCAGCTGTGTGGGCATTTTCCTTTCACTATTGCCAGCTCAGTGGGATATACCAGCCAAGAGATTGCCCAGGGGCAAACCAGTTGCCATGTGTCTGCCAGGTGAATACACACTGACACGAAAACATACTGGGAGCTGATGTGGGCAGAGAAAATGCAATACGTAGCAAAAAGCTTTTGTCAGGACCTGACTAGAGAACCCTTACCCCACGTGAGATACTCTAAACTTAATTTCACTTAAAAATGATGGAGAAAACAATATGACTTATGACATTTTAATTCCGAAAGCTGTCAAGAAAAGCATGAAAAAAGAAAAGCATGTCTTACCTGAGCAGCTGAATTCGTGTTTCTGAACCTCTGCCACATTAAGTCCTCTGAGCTCAGGTGGGGCGATGCACTGGGTAAATAAACCAATGGTAGGCCTCTGTCTGAGCCACTGGGCCAACCAGGCCAGATGACAGTCACAGTTCAGGTTGTTGGAATGGAGGCGGCTGGTAAATGAGAACACAATTAAATACCAATTCACGGAGGGAGCTTTACTTCTGCTTTATCTTTTTTAAAATACAGCCAGCAGAAGATGAAAATAGCATGAAGTGTCTGCCCTTTCCTGCAAGTCATCATTTCAAACCCCTGAGGCAAAACACACTAAATGATATGCTGTACAGACAATAGCGAATGGCACCGTCTAAAAAAGAAAACATGTCTAAATTCAGTAACACCAAACTCTACATTCTTAAAATGCTGCGATTGTCCACAATAACTCTTCTCATCGTGCGGTGGACCTCTGGCACATGTATGCTAACTGCCAAACTCATGCACACACACAGTGTACTGAGAAGCATTATAATATAACCCCACTGGGATTCAAAAAGACCAAAATGAGGCCACAAGAGATGCAGAGTCAGAAATTATAGTTTCAGTAAACATACTTGTTTTAATCTGTGCATAATTTCTGATTTAGCAATCTCAACTAATTGTGAATATTTTGTTCTATCTGAGAAAGTTGTTGTCTTTATATGGCTTGTGGCATTACTAAAGATTCTTCTGTGTTTTGTGGATAAGGCTGCCAGGTTTTTCCAGGAATGACAGAACCTGGTATCTCCTGTTCTGCCTTTCACACTGCTTCGATCAATATGATTGAGGTGGGATGTTTGGGACTTACAAAGTTCGTAGTTTGGGCATGTGGTTGAAGCTGGAGACTGGTATGGCACTGATGTTGTTGTTGTTCAGTGTTCTGAAAACAAAAAGAGCAAAACAGTCACATTTTCAGAATGAGTGGAGCTCATCTTTGCTCCATCTCATTGAGTCAACCCTTTTTCTTCTGTTTTGTTTCACTTCGTAGCCCATTGGGAATATAACACTTCATTTCACACAGATGGGAAGCCCTGACACCTCCCACATATACAATTGTGCATGCAAATACACAGATGCAGAAGGAAGCACACAAGCCTGATTGCAATTGCATCTACTTGGACGAGAAATATAAAATATGTACAAACCTGGGGCATCAGCTGCAGCTGTAGACTCAGGTCATTTCAATCAGCCTAAAACCCCATCACCATCTTTCAACCTGCTCCTGCTTTCAACACCTCCCCCATAAAACCTACATATATCGACTCCATCTACACACCACTCTATTCCCTCCCGCTTTATTATCAAAACCCTATCACTGTGTTAACTAACCCGTGTCATACGCCTTTATGCTTCAGCTTGCACTGACGACCCATTGTTTCAGGCTTGTCATTATGATTTTTGACACTAGATGATTAATCGGATGTTTAAAAGCTGCATAGCATGGTCACCAGGATGGTATGCTAATGGTACGAATGGGGTTTTTAAATAAGATAATAGGAGGAGTCCCATTGAATGGTTGGATGGATTTAAATGGAGGTGGAGTAGTGGGTGGATTAGTAGGGGGGGTGTTAATGTGATGGAGTGGAACCCTGCTGTCAACTGGGACTTAATGAAGCTTGGTTTCGATGATGCAGGCCCCCTTCATTGAGGCCCGCAGGGGGTATTCTGGTATAATATGCAGGGCTTGAGCAATGTGTATTAGTTATGGTTATTATCAGGGCATGGCAACATCTTAATTTAACTAAGTGTGTTAATGGAATAAAATAGCGAATGGACAAAGGCATTTCCATTTCCATAATTTATAATACTTACAGTACTTCCAGGCCTCTCAGAGCTCTGAAGGCTCCATCTTCAATGCAACTGATGTGGTTTTTATCCAGCTGGCTGTAAGGCACACACAAAACACATACACAATCTTTCTGTCTCTCAGGGGTTGTTTTAACAAGTGATACAGTAAAACGTACACTGATGGGCTATTGTAAATCAATAGAAGTTTAGTCACCTCGGGTCACATTACCCTAAGAGTAGCAAAAGAGGACTGTACTCATTGCTAGTTGCTGCATAATCATCCATCCATCCATCTATTTATATATATATATATATACAATACATGTATATATACAATATATACACATACTGTATATTTTATTTACGATAGATAGATAGATAGATAGATAGATAGATAGATAGATAGATAGATAGATAGATAGATAGATAGATAGATAGAT
>JBAMIG010000017.1:11999323-12034031 GCA_037177335.1 Kiunga ballochi | reverse complement strand
GAACCCTGTCTATCCATCACGCTGTCAATCTCCTGGACAATAGTAGAAAAGTATGAGAAGATAAGAAACAACACACCTCTCAACAGAACCATTACCACTACCATTAGCTAGCCATACATTAGCCAGCAGGCTCTCTCCATCCCAGAAAAAAATACCTATCTTTGAGAGTAGCCTGGAAACATTTGGTCAGTTTGGACTAATGTTTAACCCAGAAGGAGGGTCAGGGTAGAAAGAAGAGAGGCAGACATTTAGAAAGACAACAATATACATTTGGTTTGCCAATCTCTTTCACACACATGCTCTCATACACTGTGTGGTCTTATTAAACTGTTTAAAGATGCCTCTTTGTAAATGGCCAGCTACCTAAAAGGTGGAAAACCGATCCTAAAGATCGGATGACAGCTTTTCCTGGAAACGCTTGTCTGAGGTCAGTGTTATTGAGCCTCTGTGATGACAGATCCACCACACCTAACCACAGGCAGCTGATAGCAGATCTGAAAACCGCCACTGACACACATTCAGGAGCTATTTCAATCAACACCAAAGAATGAACATTTAAAGACACTTAATTTAGTCCATGCAAAGACACAAAACAAGATTTGATAAATGGTGATCAAAATGAGACCCTGCTGGTTTCCACCGCTGTCATTTGTGGAACTTGTACGCCTGCTCAATTTTCAAGAGTGACTGAAATTGAGAGTGAAACCAGACATTGGTTTAAGCATTCACAGTCCCCAGCACACATGGAAACCATTAGGATAGGAGAGAGGAGAAGGACAAAGGAAGGTGAGCCGAGCAGCAAACTTCATGTTGTGTCTGTTCTCCTTCAAAAACCCTTTTTGGTCTAAATGTACACACCCAGCAGAAGTCAAGGACTCCCAATCGAAACAGATAAATGCTTTAGAAGGATCGATTGCTTTTTGAGTTACTCTGTAGAATTTGCTTTTCTTCCTCTTTTTTAACCAGTTTGTGGTACAGCAGATATGCATCACACAGACGTGCACAATGAGCTCATATTGCTCTAAACGGGGCGGCTGTAGCTCGGGAGGAGCAGTTGAAACCGGAAGGTTGCGGTATCGAATCCAGGCTTTCACTAACAACACATGTGGAAGTGTCCTTGGGTAAGACACTGACGTCCAAGATGCCCCCTCAATGTGTCTGTCAGGGTATGAGTGTGTGTGAATGGGTGAATGTGCCATGCAGTGTGAAGTGTTTTGAGGGGAAAAGTGCTACACATGTACAAGACCATTTTACTGGGATAGACATGATAGAAAAATCAAGACTGCACTTTTCCTTTGGTTACCTGCTGCCTCCTGCTCATCAAGATACACGAGACAGCTGCATGGTGCAGGCTGACAGCAAGTCAACAATTTACCTCAAGCATTCATTACCTTATTTTTCACAAAACTTGCCGAACTGCACACAAAACAATCGTCTTTAAGACATGCGGACACATATAGGATGCTTTCAATCATGAACAGACATTACTGAGGGAAGAAAATAACATAATGTATAGTGAGAAAGCGACACATCATACTGTCATCTAATGGTTTGATTAAAAAAAAGCAACAATGTCCTAAAAAAACAATAAAAATGCACATTCAAGGTGAAAAGTTGTTCAAATTAACACCACAATTTAATATATGACTTGTTCTGTTGCTGCATGAATATCTCACACCATATCAGGAGCACACCACTGCATTAATCTGGTTTCTACAGACATTTTTATGTCTTTTATTCTAATTTTTTATATATCAGAAATGTGGCCTGTTTGTCTCTAAAGGTTGAAAAAATAATTTCTTTCACTAACTTCTTCCAAATCAATGACCTCATTCAGCTTCGGGAACTTGTGTGAGAAGAAGCACAAGCTTAGAACGCAACATCTCTCACAGTGCAGCATCCCTGGTTGGTTATTTGTAAGATGAATCAGTGATGTAATCATAAAAACTCAGAGCTCATGCACAACTGTTATGTTTTCCAGACAGCATATGTTGCAAATTTTAAATAACCTCATTGTACTATTTGTGTGCAGTGGATAAATAAAAAACAAAACAAAAAAAAGTACAGTATTCAGATGAGAATGAAAGAATTTATAAATGATTTGTTCTTCATCTTGTGTGCTTAAAGTATCCAGACTTTGCTGAACCAGACTGCACTGCATGTTCCAGACAGCTATTACATAAGTAAAGAGGTAAAGGTAAACCTCTGGTCAGCCGGTGGCAGGGGGATTTGAGGAGGCAGCATTTCCTGTGACAGGTGTGTGTGAATATGAATAAATGACAGCGGGATCTCTAAAAAACTTAAGGATTGCTCATAAAAAATTACAGAAAGCTTTTAAAAGAGTTGCATTTATAAACCAATAAACACATAGATAACCTTATTAGAGAACTTCCAAAACTCATGAAGAGCTCTATTATCTTAAATGGAATATTTTTGCCCTAAAATATTCAACCATGATTGGTATTTTCATTTTAGTTTTATAAATAAACTTCTTTTATATAAACACTGCCATGCAAACATTTGGGCATCTTCAAAAATTCACTTTGTGTGGACATAAATTGCTCATTAAAAGGCTTGACGTTAAGATGAGAATAAGTTGTGCATCATTTAGAGTGAAAAAAAGATCCCATCATGCATGAAAATGAGCATCTTGTGTGTATTGCAGTAGGGAAGCAGTAAATTTGGTCAGTTTGGGGTTTGGCACCACTGCTCAAAATGAAGAATAAAGATAATTTCACAGCCATTTCTTTAACTTAGACAACATTCATGAAGAACTAGACTGTCATAAAGGTAATCAAAGCCCTAGATTCAATAAGCATCACAAAGGTTAGTTTTGCAAATAAACATTTGATGCTTTTTGGAAACCTATTCTGTTCACTGGTACAGTTAAAATGTCCCATTTTGGACATGAGGACTACGTCTATGTTTAAAACTCACAAAGAACTACTTCAGTGAAGGTAGGTTCAGGGTTTTGCCATAACCAACACACCCAGACAAAAACAGGCATTTGGAAATCTGAGAATGTAAAAGCAGCTGGTAAAGGAGCACACAGATTTAAAAGCCTTTTGCAGGTAGAGCAAATATAAATAAATAAATATCTGGATTAGATATTGAAGGATTTGAGAATTCACAGATAGGTGTTAGAGTGGGGCCAGTGGACAAAGTAGCAAACAGTGCAGGAGGTGACATATCTGCAATTCATTTTCCAATTGTGAAATCAGTCTCTTGTATGGGTCAGGGTGAGAAAAGTTTCAAAGTCAATCATGCCAGGTTGCTTTCCAACAAGAAAAACAAAGAGATAAATTCAGACTTTAATTTTAATTTGGAACATTTCTTCTTTAATAAATTCAATTCAGTCTCTCCAAGGTTCTCAATGCCCATGAGCTTATCCTTTCCAGCTCTTTGGTCAAGCCTTGGTTCTCTTTCTCCAGCTCTGCGTTCTTCGCCTACTGTTCTCCTTCTTTCAGCTCACCAGCCCTCCTTTCTTGAGGTGACTGCACCTGTCATTGTTCTGTTGGCTTCTGGGAAGTGTAATTTTTTATGCTTTGGAGGATGCTGAGCTGGAATGTAACACTATCCACTACGTGACCTCTGATCTCTAAACCTTAACATTGGGATTCATCGATTTTGCTATTTTAAATTTGTAAAAAGTTCAAAAGGAAAAAAAGATATTTATTTTAAATAATGAAGAAAAGTAACTTTAATTAATAGAAATCAAATAATTTTACAGCAAAACAGATTTTTCTGTCACAGAAATTCTGACCTAGGACCCCAGCGTTTTGTATTAGATGACATTTTTGAGCCTTCTAATTAGTTTGGTGAAATCTATTTAAAAAGGACAAGACTGGAAATGAACGTTCAAACAAGCAATAATCAAAGCGCCTGGTCTGTCAATTTCTTGTTCTCCTTTAACTTCTCTTTACAGAGAAAAATTCTTCTGTCGAAAGACATTAATGATCTAATTTCATGCAGAAAGCACCCAGCCGAACCCACCCCTGTGTCTGAATGGCTTCTGAGTCTAATATAAAGGTGGAAGGGCAGAAGCCGCAGAGGTGCTGGTTGCTAGGAGACAAAAAGGTAGCTAGGACTGTGAGTGGGCTTTAGGGGACGTGTGTGTTTGCTAAGATCCCAATGTGTTGTGTTTTGGGGTGCATTGGAGGAGACTAACAGAGGAGAGACAGGACAATGGGAATGGTCTCAGTGTCCCACCCACCCACTGCTATGGGTGGGTGGGGAAAAAAGAAGCTTAACAAAGGACATCAATGACTTTTTTAGGTCCTCTTCAGTACCTTCATGTTCCCATACTGAGAGCCCACATACAGTGATGGCTAACAGTAAATTAGCAAGCTTTGTAACCTCAACATAATGACAGACAAAGACAACTTTTCATTTTAGGGATCTAAATGAATTTTATATACAGGAAAAATTCTTTCCTGAAAAAATAATGCTGGGTAATTTAATGTTTTTTTTCTTTGTTACCATTTTAATGAGTAAAAACCGTTTAAATGAAAAGTGTTTGCAAACCTGTGTTATTTGATTTAGGTTTCTCTGTATGACTCATAATGAACACAATATTATTTACCTGATGATTTAACCCATTTGGTATGTGGCCTAGCCTCCTGGGTAGTCCTTACAATATTTTAGAAGCATCCCATTTGGTCTTGATGTGTGTTCATCAAGGAGTGACCACCCTAGAGCAGCCGATGTGATTCTCAATGCTCATGAGATTATACAAGACAATGTATTCAGGAATAATGCACTTTTGCAGATGTACATCTGTAAGCATTTTTCATCACCATCACAAAATTTTACATGAAAGACAGTTTTTCCGGTTTTCTTCTTTGAAAAACCAAAAAAACACAAGAAAGACATTGCCCAAAACATAAGTGGTTTATGCACATCTCTCATAATTCACAAGAATTAGCATAAAGCCTGATTTTCTCCCTACAGCTGGGGATCGTCTGTTAGAGTAATGAATGCACACCAGCACCGTTGGCATACTGACGCTGGCCAGATGAGGCTAATACTTTCAGATAAACGACTAAAACAATGACAGCCTTGATGGATACGTGGGAATATAGTGGCTCTGTGTTCCATATGTGTGAACACTAAATCAAGTCCATTTGCTGGAGTTGAACTAACAGGCCACTGTGCCTGCTTGTGTAATCATGTCTTGCAGCATGGTGCTTTGTGTGATCATTCTAGCAACCATATTGCCTTATGTTCTGCATGGATGCAGATGCATAGTTCAGGGCTGATAGCATGCATACTTGCGGCTCTGTGTGTGTGTTTGTAAAGTGGAGTTTGTGTGTCACAAAGTCAGCCTGGCACTCACTAAAGAACCAAAAACCAGAGCAGAGGGCATGAAATTAAAACTCACCACCCAGGAAAGAAGAGAGAAGAAAAGTCAGAGGGAGGAGGTTGATGATGATGAGGAGGAGAAGTGGGGTGGCAGAGGAGAAACGAAGGATAATAAAGATGTGAGGCAGGACACAATAGGCAACATAAAATCACACAAGTCAAATAGAAAACAAAAGGATTTTTGCAACAATGGGATGGAAATGTACTCTGCATTAATGATGTCTGCCATGACTCTCCTATACCATATCAGTGGCATGGGAAAGTAAAAGAGAAATAAAACCTGATGAAAGAAATGGCTTCATCAATGGAAAAACCACAAGAGAACCCATGAGAAAAAGTTCTGCTGACCCTCAGAACTTTAAACCACAAATCATCATATGTGTTGACTCGTCTTGTCGCCAGACATACATTTGGTTTCCGTTTCTTGCGATGGCAGTACATCACAACCAAAGATCTAATTAACACAAATCTAGAAAATACGTTCATATATTTCACACAGATTTAAAGTCTATGTAGGCGTATTGTCTACCATTTTCAGTCTCTGAAAGGCTGTGATGGATACACCAGACACCGACTCTGTATGCATGAATAACATTTGTGTGCTTACCTGACAATGCTACATCCTGTGGCTAAACCATCCTATTTATTTGATTTGGGGTATTTTTCTGCTCTTTGGAAACTGCCCCCTCCCCAGCTACAGAGGTGTTTACTGAGAAAATATAACATGCATGCAATGACGGTACATTGCAGACAGAAACTGCTGGGAACAGCCGGGTGGACATCCTCACCCCGCAGTTCCTATCTCACTTCAGCCATGACCTTTTAACCCAACTGTGTGAGTCAGGCTGGGAGGGCCCTGAGCGTGACCGATCCATTAGACTCCTCTGACAAGGATGAGGATGACATTTGAACCCCCAGAGGCAGGGGAGGGACACTGATCCCAAACAGGAGACAGTTATTTAAAAAAGCTGTACAGAAAAGCTGTTCTCTAAATTTGGAGCCAGTCATAACAAATAAAAAAAGAAAAAAGAGTCTTTGTGCTTTCTTCTCGTTTGAGATTTAAGCTTGAAAAACAATTGATCAGAAAATAAAAGGATTATCAAAACAAATAAGAGAAATTGTCTTGGCTTGGGGTAAAATGAGATAAATCATGAGAGTAATTTTAAATAGTTTATACAAACTAAAAGAAAGAGATTCAAGCATCTCCTTTATTTGGGGTTCTTAGCTGTCAACTGAAAACTATTTTAGCTTTATTTCAAAGGTCAAATTTGCTGAAAACAATAAAAACAAAATTCTGTCTTATGTTGTTTGTTGACGTCTATTGTACAAATGTGGGCGTTGTAATCTTATTAAAATATTTTTTTTACCTCGAGCAGTTTTGCAAACTTTTAAATAAGATTTATCCTTCCTTAATAACTTAGATGAGATTTAAAAGTGACAATAACAGCAGAGAAATGTCACTCCTTGCTGAAAAAAAAAAACGTTGGCAGGAAATGAAGGAAGGATGTTGGGGTGGGGGTGTTCAGGATGAGCGAAAGAGTGAAAACCTTGTTTGGAATGCTTTTGTCTGCAAGGGCTAATATTTGTTCTAGGATTTAGCTTTTTCCTCTCTTATTTGTTGTTGACAGAAAGGAATGAAAAGGGGTACAGCCAGCAGGTTACCTAGGAGCAAGTGTGTGCATGTAGTCAGCAGGATGGTGAGAAGGCAGTGTAGCAAGTATAAGAATTGTAGTTTCTCTTTTGAGATTCATCAGATAAATATGCTTAGAACCAGAACTCAGAGTGTGTTTGACAGATATTAGAGAAGATGACGAAACGGATGGAGACATTAAAATTTCTTGCACATGGTGCCAAGATCCTCTCTACCTCCGTTCACTACCCTCACCATTCTCCCCTCCTGTGGTGTCAGGCGTTGAAGCAGCCTTGGTGTCTGCCTGAAGGCCAGTCTCACAGCAGGCCAGTCATTGTAGCAGAGCTTTGATGTCTTTGTGGCGAGACTCCGTGCCTCATGTCCACGCTCATTAACTTTGTCAATGACAGATCAATGTAAGCCTGCAGAACGCCGCACTGCCTCAAAATTGCAGCCCATTTCCCATTCTGAGTCTGGTCGGGCTTTGGCTTCACTCTGAATAAACACACAATACAGCAAAAACGGAGAGAATGTTCACTCATGATAGCCCCTATTTAACAAGAAAAGCAAGGAGGATATGGCTCCACTTAACTCCTCACGCATCCCATCTTCCTGTGGCTTAGTGCTCACAGACAACAGTCACATCTCCTTACATCCTGCAAGTCTCTGTTTAATGATTAGGAGATTATGGCTCCTGTTTTTGCACCCTACCACAAGTTAGACATATGCAGCTAAACACAAAGTTACATTTACAAGAGTTCAGAGTTCATGTTACAACTTGACCCACACTAACAAGATCTGGGATTTCAAAATGCAAAGAAATTCTTTATGTATTTAATCAGCTGCAAGCCACTCCATGCTGCAGGTTATGTGCATATTGTCAATACAACATAAAATCTAAGTATACAAATATGATGTAAACTTCAAGCAGGGTTACCTTTTGATACTTTAAACTACTTAATACAATTTTTCAGTCTTGCTTTGCACATGGATAGTCACACACATGCACAAAACCGAGAGCTTCATGCACACAAACATATACAGCCAGCAAGATCTGTTCTCTAAATATTTAAAAAGCCTGTTCTTCTGTCTGTAATTAAAACCACTGCAGCATTCCACTGTTGTATCCCCTGCCATCACCCCGTCTCTCTCTGTCTCTCTATCTCCCTCTTGTCTCCTGTTCTCTTCTTCCTTCCTCTATTTTGACCTTTGCTTCAGTTGCCTAGAAATGGGATGTTTAAAAAACGTCCAAAAAACAATTAAACTGTGGGAATCCTTAGTGCGACAACTGCCCACAGAGCTTCCTTTCTCTCTATCAGAAGCACCCAACCACCTCTCATGAGCACTTTGAAGATGGCATGGCTTCATTTACTGTTGGGAGAAAGTAAAAGGTCAGACTGTCTGGCAAGGCGGCAGCTAACTCTCCCGAGGAGAAGGGTGCCTTTCCTGAGAGAAGTAATGATATGTTAGGACAACCCATAGAGCAAACACAGGAACTGTGAGTCAGTGCCACACACTGTTTAGTAACAAAACTTGGGGCTTCAGTCGTGCCCGGGCCTGCAGGGGGATACTGGGGTAAATCCTTTCCCTGCCTCTCTGCTTCCTTCCATTAGAATTTGCCCGAATCCAGCCTTTATCACTATGTTTGCTCTGTGGAGCTCACTAATGCTCACCAGCTTCTCTCACAAGGCAGGTGTTTATATGCATGTGTGAGAGTGTTTGCTTTGGCCAGCACTGTAAAGCTTACCATTCCTTCGCCATCAACATGGAGGGAACTGAGACTGCAATGCAATTACAAGTCTGAGAGTAGGAACACACACTTGGAGACTCACAAGTGAGACATGTTCCTAGAAAGGAAAGCAACAGTACATTTTCACCATAGATGTAAGCTTCTCTGTGTGTGTGTTTGTGGGTTTATGTGTAAAAGAGAGAAAGAGACAGACAGAGAAAGAGAGAAAATGCTGCATATGAGTTGTAAACAAGCACTTCTCATGATGTGGAGACGGTCTAGAGAGAGCTGCTCTCATTTCAAACATTATTTATTTATTAGACCCCTGTGTGTCACACGCACGCACACGCACACACACACACACACACAGTGACAGAAATTCAGCAGTTTATTCCATCATGCGCCAGCGATCAACCTTATCCCCTCACTCTTGTCTTTCCACCCCCCCTTTTCCTTCTTTCCTTCCGATTCCATCCTTCAAGTCGATGAAGCGATTTGTCGCTCCATGCTGCATTTTTTGCAGAATTCATCTAAAGAAAAAAAAGCTCATCTCACACTCAATGAATTTTCATAAACTTTTCAGGCACTCATTGGTAAATGAAGGGCAACAGGCTTGACACACATGAACGTTAAGGGTACACACACATCAACAACCTCATCACCCAAGCTTCTGGTGAGGGCTTTGTTTCGTTCCACTGGAATCTGACAGTGATTTATGGAGAAGGGGAGTCACTCTACACCCTGATACACACAGGAATACAAAGCAAGGTTACAGGCCTGAACATAGGCACAAAGAAAGGTTACTGCACTACTAACAAAGCCACACTGACAGCAGTGCATGCTGTGGTCCAGGGTCAACACCACATTAATGCAGCCCAACAGCTGAATTCAGCCAACCCACTAAATGAATACCTCATCTGTGTTCAATAAGTTGTTTGATGAATAGCATGGATATGAATCTCGGTCCTCGCTTGTTTTGTAATTCCTTAATGACTCTTCCGGGCAAAGGCACAGGTTTTTGAAACAATACAACTGACTAATGACAACAGACTGCTTCCAAGTTTGCTGTATATACCTGGTTGTGGAGTCATTTTCTTCTGCATTACGGTGTGTTTATGTCAGAGTAGAGAACCCTGAAAGGCCTGACACACCCTGCCTCTCAGTGCAGGTATTTCCTCCAACAGCAACAAGCTTTATGTACCTCTTTCTGCATGGGCACGTTAGATCCGTTTTATACCGGCTATCAGTTACAGAAGCAGGTGAGAACATCACATTCCTTGTGACTCATTCCTCGTGTGCAGAGCACAAGGCAGTGATTTAGATGGTAATTTGGAGTGATTTTTGATCGTGGTTGCTTCTGGAACACACACATGCAGACGCTGCAGGAAAAAAATTCTTGATTCCCGAGGGGATACTTTTCTGCACACTACAACCTCAGACCTGTTCCTTTTCTCCATATCATTGAGAAATAATCACTCCGGGTGCTGGTTTGTTGCTACTCACCTTTTTGTTTGGATAACTGATTTCCTTTAATAAAAAATGAAGATACAAAGGAGGGGGTCGGACGGGAAGGGGGTGAAAGGTTTGCCTGTGGCATGTGCTAAAAAGGTAAATAAAACACTGATGACTCACAGACACATAACACTGACAGTGAGTCACCCTTAATGGAGCTTAATTGGAGGGTAAAGGAGTCATTGATGCTTTTGCTCTCAGGGCTCATGGATGCATAGTAAAACTGACTGATACTGGAACATATGGATCTGTAGCTTCTCCTGAAGTTGCATGCATAAAAAGAGCTCATTTTCTAAAAACATCCCTCTCCGTTTTGTTCATTTCACCGCTCTTACTCACTTGATAGGTGCTTCAGTTTGTGCAACAATACCAATGGTTTGTATGCATGAGTGTGTTTGGTGAACGCTTCTGAAAACCACTCCATGCCTCTCCAACATTGAGCCAGCCACATTTAGCTAAGGATCGGAATTCAAGAGGGCGACCGACAACGACACTCTTCCCTGGTGTGTGTTTAACAGGATGAGAGGAACACACAGTTTATAAGGAAAGAAAACGGAGAGTAAGAGACTGAGGAAGGTGAGGGATGAAAGAGAGAGAGAGCAGGTGTCTGTGTCTGCAAGAGGACTGGCAACTCAATCGCAGTAGTCTATTCAGTGTTGTGTAATTGCATGAGCAGCTGTTTGTTTCTTCAATTTCCTCTATAGAGCAATACAGCAGCTCTAGTGGTACTCATTAATTATGTTTTCTGGGATACCCCCCTCTGTCCCTCCCCCTCACTGTTGACTGACAGCTCCGCTGCCTCCTGGACCAGCCTGGCTTGGAGCAGGGGAGTGGGTGATTGAATAGGCTAATAAATAGTGAAGGAGGGGTTGGTCACACCCCACACTATTGTATCAACGCTGTCACGCCTGATCCTTAACCAAACACGTACACACACATATACATGCACCCACACACACACTTTGATGGCTAACAATGTGTGCACACAACCCTGTACATCGCCACACATACACAAACATGAACACACACCTTCACATCACCTCTGTCAGCCCTGACCCCATACCAAACACCCGGGCTCCCCACCAAAAGAGGCCCCAGCTATTGCCTAGCAACGGTGGAACAATGAGCTCCAAGGAGACGGAATGGCTTGAGCAAAGAGCAGACTATTCTCCAGGGATGGAGGGAGCATTGGAGGGATGGGAGCCAAGGTGGGGAGAGGGTGATGGGAATGGTGTTAGGACACATCTTTAACCATGTCACAAAGAAGGTGCCTTCCTGGGAAACAAGGCAGTGCTTCTCTAACCCTGCTGGATGTCTCCATTAAACACCGCTCAACTCACTCACAACTTGCGGTGAAAAAAAAGGGAAAATGTGACTTCTTCTTTTCTCTTCTCTCTCCCTCTCTCCATATAAGCCTAATGGCTAACAGGACTTTAGGTGAAGAAGCCACGCCAAAACAAATGTAAAGTAAAAATATACAACTAAAGAGTATCTGCTTATATGATGAATCACTTTTTGTTCATTAGGATGTTGACAGACATCCAAACACCTTGAATTTACTTATTTTTATAAGTTCTCCATCTCACCACCATGAGAGCAGTGAAGGTGTTACAACAGATGTATCACTACTTATTAGCTTTTTATATCCAGAAACACAGGTAGGAAGGTGAATGAAGGTTAGATTGCTGAGGGGCCACACACAGCAAAACAACACTCTGCCAAATCAGTCTCCATAGAAACTATTAGCAGCTATACTATAAAAAGAAAATGGAATGAGAGAAATAAAGCCCATCCAGATGACTGCCTCAAGCGGTAATGATTTCACTGAAAGATTTATCACATATTGATGCTTGTTTTAGCTTCTGCCATCTTCTCCAGCCAGAGCTTCTGTCAGTAAACCACTTTAATTAGTTGCTTCTTCTGTAACTTAAATTACTACTCAAGAGGTATTTTTTTAAAATAAAAATGAAATATGTTTTTATCAAATCAATGAGTCAAAGACTGAAGCAAGGGTGAAGATGAAGCAGATTTAGTGTTGGGAGGAAAGAGGCTGTTGGTCTCTAATTTGTCAAGAATTATTATTAAACTCTATAGAGTTGTAGATATATCCTGTAAAGCATGCATATTAACAGGTCAAACATGAAAATAATTAGTATTTGCAACCATAATATCTACTAACTCGCAGCCAATGGGAGATCCCCATCATGTCAGAGGGTCAGATCAATATGGATATGTGATTTTGCATTACTGATTAGCAGATTGTACACATATATGAATTGGTGTGAAGATTCTGAGAGCTTGGATAGAAGTTTTTAAGGCATGGGAAGCTTGCTGCTTGGTGAAGTCAAATTAAAGAGCATCGGACTTTGTGCAACCATCCATCTGCTATGCATTCTTTTCCTTCCACTTATTCAGATGGAAAATTTATGAGGTGTTGACACTCTCACAGAGCAAGCAGAGAGTAATAGAAAATGTTGAATGAGTTTGTGTGTCTGCTATTGATTTCTGGCCTATACTGTTGTCCCGCTTAAGGTATCTGACCTTCTGCGGCCTGTAAATATCAGTAAAGGTCCCTGGTACAATGTGTTCGACAGAGGAATGCTATAACTTACATCCTTTGAAAGTTGTGTGTCTTTGTGTCTGGTTTTGGGCTGTCTGGACATCATGGGAACTGTTTGTATCTCCAGATCTGGCCTGGGCCTTCTATTCTACAAGCCACAATCCTGTGCTGGGTAATATCCACTCCACTAACACCAGAACCAATAAGACCCCTTCTAGCCATTGGCTTGATCTCCACATGAAAGGGCCTGCAAGCTCATTATCACAGCCTGGGGCTCATCAGGCCTTTTACTCCCCGGGCCTTTTATAAGCCAGATGAAGAGGATGAATTTCGGCCATAGGAAAAATGTAAAATAAAAAAAGGATCTTCCACTGGGCTTACTGTCCAAGCAGCCAGGTGTTATAGATGCAGGTAAGATGTAGAGAGGAGATATCAGATAGATGGGAAGTGGAAGTGACAGTGGTAAAGAAGGTAAGACAAAACAGATGACAGACAGGATGTAAATTAGAGTAAAAAGGGGGGTGGGGAGACTATGGAAAAAATGGGCAAAGCTGACAGAAGTAGGAAGCCTTCTTCTCCTATCTATGTGCCATGTTTCATCCTCTGCTGGGCCTCTGTGTCACCCTGGCCTCCTCCAGGAGAGTCCAGCTTTGAAGTGATAATGGAGTTTTAGGCTAATGCTCTCCTGCAGGTACCCCTGGCTCACTCTGCTGCTGTCTCCCAGCACAGCCACATAGATGAGAAGAGATGAGAATCCTTTCAAAGTCTACAAATGAGGGCAATCTTTCTTCTCTGTACCTCTTTTTCTTTCTTTCCCTTTATCTGACAAGCTCACTTACTATATACCCACACTTTTTATTGCTTCCCAGGCACAGTCTGTCACTTTAAGGTCCTTCCATTGCCCTCTAACTTATTTTACCCTCTTTCAGCGGATCTCACTCTTCACATTTTTTCTCGATTGAATTGCAGCACTATACACTAGATTTGGTAGAGACTTTATAACCATTTCAAAATCAAAATTCAAAGTTTAGTATGGGCTGCAGACTATGTAGAAATCATGTAACTATTATAGTATTTATATCCAAATCAAACACATTTTGATATGAAGTCTATAGGCAAACTAAAAAGGAGGAAATGCTACAACTGATGAAGTGCAGAAGTGGACAGCCTTCATTGATTTGTTAGGGTCTGTGGGGTTTGTGTGTTTATGTTCTGTTTTTCTGTTTTATTTTGTAGATTTTCCCTCTACTTTGGATCTAGCTTTATTTCCTGTTCATCAGTTCACTTGGTTTGTGTCACCTGAGTCTCGTTTGTGATCCATGAGTATTTAATGCCCCAGTTTTCAGCAGTTTGCTGGTAATTGCATTAGGTTTGTGTTGCTTTCTGTTCTGATTGAACTGTTTTCTATATGGTGCTAAGATCTATAGCACCATAAATGTATTGATCACAGTTCACATTATTAAAGCAGTATTCACATTATCACATATTGCATCCTCTCATACTTTGCAGTTCCAGATCAAAAGATTAAAAATTCTTTTTATGCATTTTAAATTCATTTCTGGCTCCACCTCCATTTTTCTTTTGCCGCTTGGCATATTTTCTGTTTTCCAACAGTGATTTCTGTCTCACTGTGACTCCCTCTTATCCAATCAATACGATGTGTCTGTTTCCTCTTTTTTGCTCCCTTGTAGGTGTCAGATTGACGTAACTGAACAACAGGTAAACACACACAGGCTTGGTGTTATCTCAGATGCTGCACTCATTTCAGGAAGCTTTGCTTGGGTGGGGCAGGCATGTGCATCTTTGCCCATTGCTGAAGCAGCGGGGAGGAGAAATCTATTCCATCCCCCAGTGCTTTCTTGTTAAACTGCACAAAGCTAAGAAGGAAAGACGCGCCTTGCACACAACACCATACTGTTTCTCACTAAAAAGAAATATCTCCACAACAGAAATACACATATACCCGACCTAATGAGATCACCACTGCATGCCCTGATAGCAGCAGGAGAGTATTGATGGAGAAGAAAGCAAGCAGACATTTGTGCTGGAACTCAAATTTTACTCTTTGTTATTGTCACTGACACAATTTTTAAGAGAAAAAGTATTTTGGGGGAGGAGGTGGAAAGGTTACACAGACACATGATCCAAGATAACACATCTAAATTAGATGAGTGATTAGACTTTATTTCACAAGTGCTGTGTTTGCCATTAATTACTGAGGAAAGCTACAAAGTATGCACGACTTATTATTGGGAATGACCAAACACAGGAAAGCTAGTTGTTTTGGTAGAGACTAACATACAGAGATCATGTCTGCATTTTTTTTAAGCTCAAACTGTTGACACAGCACATGGTCCGCTGTAAACAACATTTTTTTTGCCTATTGCTATGACTTTTAGGCACAAGTTGTTGTTCACAATGTATCTTTTTTTCATGGGAAAATTAGTTCTGTCCCTGAGATGCATCAAGTTTAATGCGTCCTTTTAGATTTTGATGTGTCAGGGATGCAGAATGCATACCGAGCAATACCACTGCAAAGGCACATTCAACTGTATCTTTATGCAAACACCCAATAGCACTACGTCTGTAGCCTGGGGAGTCTGGAGAACAAAAGGCCTGGAGGTGCATAAGTATAAAGTCACCACAGACAGAAGAGCAAGCAAACAAACAAAGCACAACCATAGGGGAAGAGGAAGGCGTTTAACCCTGTCTCTTCTTCCAGAGGATAAAGAGATTCATCCAAAAGCCCATAATTACATACACTGTAAAAATCCACAAATCTTCTTCTATCCATTGCACCCCACTTTTGCCAAGCAGTTGAATCCGATTTAATTGCTTTTGGAACTATTTCACCTCCCAGCCCCTTTTTCTGTGTTTTCTGCTTGCTATGAAATGGTAAACAGTCTGTCGGAGCACTCCATGGATTTTCTGGTACAGGAGCAAATCCTAAGGAGGGCAAAGTGTGTGTCCATTCGATGGCATAGTGTGATTGTTTGTGTGTGTGTGTGTGTGTGTGTGTGCAGGCATATTCTGCCTCGCTGTTTGTTTGTTTTTAAATAAAAACCTCTATCAGAAATTGTGCCCGAGGCCAACGAATAGGGCAGGCACAATCATTTACTGTATGTGTGTGGCTTTGTTGGGCATGCCTTTGTCTTCCTGCTCTGCAGGATGTTAGGAAGACTTTTTGAACTCTTTCTTCTCTTCCCAGCCATAAGATGAGAGGTTGTTTGGGCTTGCTTGGGTTACTTCCAATGCTGAGCTCCAGAGTCTACTGTCCAGACCCTAACAGTTCATAACTGCAGAATACACACAAATACTGTATTCTTCCTCCTAAGCAGCACACACACTACCCTTGCAGATGATGATCCTGAGCAGATAGAGCTGATCGAATTGCCAGATTTCGAAATGAACCGTGAAGAGATGGACAGATGCAATGAGGAAGGGAAACACCCATCACAGGGAATCTACACTCCACTATGACTTTTGGATTATTTGAATTTCTTATTCTTATTTCTGCATTCATACTCTATACTTCTTGACTAAGGAACATTTATGTATGCAAAAAAAAACACCCCCCAAACAAGACTAACCTATAACCTATACTGGTTGTTATTCCAGGATTGGGACAACAGCGTTCCTCAATTCCTGCTTTGACATACTAGAGTAAATGTATGTATAAATGTGTTTGTGTGTGGATATGAGGACATGAGCGTTGCCTTTTCCCGTTTGTGTCAGTTCCAATCTGAAGGCAGCAGAGCCAGCCGTCACAGAGGCAAAGTGCCGGCAACCGCTCAGAGGGGTAGAGGACCCCCCCCCCCATCAGCAGCAGTGAAATCCCTGTGTGTGTGTACTCATGACGGATCTAGACCACACTGTGATGTCTTATTCATGGTGTATCAATTCATAATGACCAGACCTGTCCCCAGTGTAAAGACGTTCTTCCACACACACTCACATAAACGTGCACATTTATGATGGAGATGGTCATCGCAGCAGAACTTGTGTGCATGCTTGTTTGCTTGTGTGAATATTTAGAGCATCAGATATGGAAGGGGTGTGTACGTAAAGCAGTGTGTACCAGACACTGGCCAAAGACACACACAGACCACTGATGTAGCAGCGCTTTAGTGTGAATATTTAACAAGCCTCAATCCATCTGTTTAATTATTCATGAGGAAGGATACAGAATCGTTAAGAAATATAAACACTGGTGTGTGTCCCCCCAACACTTCTGCTTATGCTGCATCTTCACTCCTCTTTGCACCTCTGACCATCTCTCTTCTGTCGTCTCCAACTTTGTTCTCTTTTTCTGTCTGTTCTTTGGCCTCTTTCTTTCTTACTCCCTTTTGTACTGCGGTTGTGAATATTTCAGATGGCAGAGTGGTTTTTAAATTACCCCCTTTTGGCTTCCGCTCTCCTCACATGGTTTGATCTGCATTTCTCTCACACACACGGTCCGACTCGTAAAGAAAACAGTGACAAGCCATAAAAGCCACTTTTACCAGCTGACAAGGACAGGGGCAGGAAGAAGGGCAGGGGCAATGAGTTAAGGCCTGCAGGTATTTTTTAGGTTGACCGCTAAGTTATCACCTTCTAAAAAAGCTAAACCCTAGCCCTACATTCATTCCCAAAAGCGCCCAATCCTTGATGCCATCTCAATATAAATTTTGGAGCATCAGGTCATACCAAATAAATTAGTTGTTTGTTGGATTTTTGTCGTAAAAAATGGGACAGATTGAGACTGGTTATGCCAGGTGAACGACAGTGAGTCGTATGTGTTTGCTCCTGCAATGGAAAGAAGCTGTTGACCTGTAGCATGTCAGTCTTGTGTGACTTCATATGGTTAGAACTATAAAAAGAAAATTCACCTTGTTTCCTTGAAAACCAGTTTTTCTGCCAGCAGAGAAGAACAGGTGCACATATGACATTATCTTAATGAAATTACATTTTTATAGTGCAACTAACATTTTGACATTATTCTGTCAGAGCCAACATATCTTTGATGTGAGACATCCTTAATATCATATGTTGTTGATGGTGGTCCTCACAGCATCGTTAAAGTGATACTTCAAAGAAAATTTTGCTCCAGAAAAACTAAGTTTTGGTAACATTTTTACATATGTGGGACTTAAATGAACCACATATCAGAGATGGATGTAAAAGTGTCAGTAAACATAACCAATATACTCTGTTCAGAAGAAACAAAAAATGGCAATGAGTGAATAATAGTTTTGTTTTAACTGAAACTTTTAATAAAGCCATTTTTTGCTTTTATCATGCCTTCAAAAGTCACTGAGGTCAGACTTGTCAGTATTTACTGAGCATCAGACAAACCATAGTCAAGAAAATCAGGATGTCTGCCACTGATGGCACAGAAACCTCCTGATAAAGATGAGTTGCCATGGGGACCACTGTCAAGCGGGGGCCCAAACAGTCATCTTGGGGAAAGTGAGGGAGAGAGAGAGAGAGCAAGAGAGAGAGAAAGCACACTGAGGCAGATCATTCATCAGCGGAGACAAAGAAAGGGAAACGACAAGACCAGCTTTGAGCATTAACTGCCTGCCAGATGCACACACACACTCACATGCAGAGACAAATACAACACAGTGTTATAAAAACACTTTAAGAACAGTCGGGAGTAGAAAGAATGAAAAAAAGGAACCACATTCACATCAGTCTTTTATGCAGTTATACACAAAACGTTGATGTCAAAAGAGTTAATTTGCTTTGCAGTCCTGGAACACCACAGCAGGTTTACAAGCCAGCCAATCTGACAGAGATGAGAAGTAGAAAAAGCTGCGTATTGAATGATAACAAAGTCAAAAACAAGTTGGAATACGGCGACAGAGAAATGATTTATAGGTTTAATGATAGTGCACATTATTTATTCTAGACCTCCTTCCCTGAAACAACTCTTTTTTTCCACACACTGAGCTACTGTTCCCTAAGCATCAAGCGATCAACAAACACAAACACAGAAGAGGCAGTGCCGCATTAACACACAGTGAAGCAGCTCATTTATCTGCAGTCAAAGCCATGTAAAGAGTGTAATCCCTCGTGCGTGCAAACCATCCACATATTAGCACACAGTTGTAATTATAACGTTATTCTGTGTGAGTTTGTATCTAATTATTGTTATTTACATTTCCCTTTTTTTGGTGTGTGTGAATGTCTCAGTCCCCTTCAGCATGTGTGTTTGGGCTTTGTGTACATCGAGACACCCGTTGCTAAGTATTAACTTGAAACTAAAAAATGAAGCATCTTAACGAGTGATGAGACACGCCCCCTACTTCTAATACTTGGCCAGGATTTCCTCAGCTTCCCTGTAGAGCAGGTAACCTACTACCACACCCTTCCCACTTTCCTGCTCCTCCTTCATACCTCCTGGGACGATTCTAAAGGAAAATCTTCTCACAGCTATTCCCCTTACCCTACCCCACGGTGACACATTAATGAAAGAAACCCCCCTTCAAACAAACCTGTGTTGTTGACAGTATTTGTTTGTGGTTGTAAGAAGCAACACGGTAATCAGAAACCACAAAATGACCCTCTACCGCCTCCTCCAACCACCCATCCTGAGCTGCAACCAGATGCTATTCCCTGGGGCCAGCTATCAGGCTAACTGCTCTCCACTCCCCCCAATCTGCTCACCTATGCTTCTTTCCCCTTCATCTTGCAGTCCTTCCTTCCTCCAGCTCTCCCACTGCGAAAAGACACTAATTACAACGGATGAGTAGATTACAGATCTGAAGTGCAGTGGAAGTGGGATGAGGAGATGTCAAGGGTGGTAGGTGAGGGGCAACAGGTTGTTAACAGTAATGAATGCATCTCTATTTTCACTGTTATTGTTTACCATGCCTCTTGCCTACGCAGTAGCTTTCCCATACTTTCTTGTTGTTGCTATCCATCACAGGCAGCTTTAACAACCCTAACTATCTCTAATCATCTCCAATCAATTCTAATTATCTTTCCTCTGCCCCTCATACATCAGTGTCTATATCTCAAAAATTGCACTGAAGCAGATGTGCACCTGGAAAGGTAAGCTCTAAAAACAGAAAGCAGAAAGCTAATCTCAAAATATATACTTGCACAATCTGCTATATGCTTGTGTTAAGACAATGTATCTGCACATAAAAAGATTTGAGCTTTAGCAAAACTAGTAGGAAAATAATTATTTCTGCTTATAAAAATGTTTTTCTTTTCTCATTTTTTAAAGTCTTTGTCACTTTTAGTGGGGCCCTCTTTCCAAATGTAGTGCTAAAGCAAGAGTAATTGCATTAATTCTCCATCTACCCTTTGTAGTGAAAACCCTGTTAGCTTAATGACTGCATGGGAAGAGTTTAAAAACTTCCTGCTAAACAACACTCTGCTGCTCATTTAGCAGACAGCCTTTTATTAAGCCGGTAGCTTTTCCTCTAAAGTTTAATGAGAACAACAATCTCATCTGCTATCCCTCACTTCTCTGTCCCTTAGCTCTTATTTCTGTTTGTCCCCTCAGCGGGATGTCTACGACAAATAGCCACTTTGTTTTACAAGATTTCCTCAAAGCCTCCATTCAAACTGAGTGCAACAAATAAAAAAAGAGATGACAATAGTGCAAAAGTAAAGAAGAAGGAGAAGTGGAGCAATTAATCCTGCTTCCAAGAGAAGAGAAACCATCTGGGTTAGTGTTTCACCTGAGGGCACCGGGCTTTCACATTAACCTTACATGCTGGAATCATAAAGGTAGACCTTAATAAGGCCCAGTGAGCTGTTTGAGCAAGTGTATAGACACCTCCCCAAACACATACAAACTTACTCTGACTCTCCATCTGTGTGTTTTTCTCTCTTTCTCAGTCATCCACAGACACGTGTGCAAATGTACACTTAAATTACCATCTTCCACTGGGAAGTCCATTAATATCTGCTGGCGAGAGCACAGCAAGGCTGTAACCCAACAGTTTCAGACTGCAACCAGAAGCCAAAGTGTGGTCCAGACACACTAGATTTAAGACACACCTAAGGAAAAAAAATCCTTTGTTTCAAATCCCACATTGCCAGTATTAATCTTTAACAAGCACTGGAAGTCTTAAGCAAAGTATCATCTGTCAATCATCCACCACATGCACCATAAAAACGGACTTATCATTTTCATCGTCCTTGATTGTACAGTAGATGAAAATATTAAACTAATGGCACTTCTTCACCCAAAGAACAAGCTCCAGATCAATTTCATCCAGTCAAGGATGAACAAATTAGTGTAAACTCAGAGACATAGCAAATCGATTGAGCAATGTTAAAGAATCTCCCATTATCCATATTAAAGTAGGAAAGCCAGCTCCTGGTTTAGAATAATGACCATAAAGTTAGCTTGGATGAACAGCAGAGCTGCGTTAGCACAATCATCTGGCTGTTGGCAGGCCTGTTGCTCCAGATGGACTAATCATACTTGTTCAAGGCTGTCCACTGGTCTGGAAGGCCTCGGCCTGCTCGGCATCTAATTCCAGCTAGACAGACAATCTAGTCCAGCCCGGTGTTAGCTATCCTGGAGAAGGTTATCCTTGCCCAAGAGGCAGAGACTTTGCCCTTCAGCTGTGGAGGACAGCTTTGGCATAAAAATAGGTAACATAGGGGGATAGTTACCAGGAAGTGACAGATAGATTCAAGATGGTGTTAAACATCAAACAAAGGATAAACATATGGAGGGCTGAAACTGGGGTCATTGCTTAGTGGTACCACTATAAGGATAGATAGGAGGGAAATGATTTTTCCATGTCCCACTGTTTCATTATTCCCAGATGCTCCAGGTAATCTAAACTGAAATGCAAGCTGGAATGATCAGCTGGTAACAAGGACAATGATTATCCCAAAGAAAGAAAGAAAAAAAGAAGAAATAGATATGTTAAGCCTTGCAGCAGATGTGAATAAAAGTTTAGCATTTCTGTGGGACTGCATAGGTTGTAGGAGCAGAATGATGTGTGAGTGTGTGACATTGTGGGACTGGTCATTATTCATATGATGGAGGATGAGTCCACCAGCAGAGGAAACTTTGAAGATTTGAACCAAATTAACCTGATTCAGGCAACACGGACGCCTTGTCACCTGGTCTTAAGTTTGAGGTCTTTTACAGAAACGTGTCTCTTTGCTTGAGTCACATCAATTACTTGCCACTTATACATTTCTTTTGTAGGGAGAGTGACAAGGTGACTTGACTGGAAGACCAAACAATATGCAAATAAGAACTCAATTTTCTTATAATATCATCTGACAAAATAATGACTTTCACATTATCTTGTATTTACTTTTAGCGACTGGAATTGAGAAGACTGTATGCAGTCATGTGAAAATAAAACAAAACAAAAAAACAAATTGTTTGTACTTACAGTCGAGACAGGGCAGGGTTCTTCTGAAACAGCAACTCAGGAAGCTGCTGCAGTTGATTACGGTTCAGCCGCCTGCAGCAAGGAAGACGTACGATCAACCAGTGAGTTTGCATGCGTGTCCTTGAGTTAGCAGGCTGTGAACAATATTTTTTCTATGCGCTATAGAATCAGCTTAGCCAGAGGCTATTGTGTTTCAATGTGCTCTGAATGTCACATAAATATCCAACTGAAAGTTCAGGGAAATAAAACTGCTAGTCAGAGACGTTGCTGTAAATTGTTCCAGTACAGTTAAATTACAATGCTGTGCCTTGTGAAATATAACATTTCCCCCAAAACAACAGAAAAACTACATTACCATTTAAATGAGATTATTATGTTCACCAGTTATATAAAAAGAAAAACATACAATCTGAGCAAACTATTAATACAATATTGTTCAAGTAGAAATTAGGGGAAGTGGATGAACAAGTTAAAACCCCTGCAGGTCCATGTCAAACAGTTAACATCCAAGACTCACTGGCTTTACAATTAAGACAATGAGGAACAGACTGTTGCTAATCTTTTGGAAACCACAACTCTCCTCTCTGAAAGGCCCGTTGGAGGCACACAGGAGTAAATTCAACAGTACAGAAAGGCTTCAAATGCGAAAGGCAAGTCCATATCCTGCCCTCAGAAGCATTCATACAGATGTTAGGACTTGTGCTCCTCACAGTATAAACTAAGAAAAGTGACCAGCTGAGCAGTTCTTCACAGTTGTTCTCTGTGTACTATGAATGCTGGTGGGTAAGTGGCTTTTACACTTACAAAAATTGAGCCACTTAGTTTCCAGTTCGGCCTAGCACATACAAATTACTAGTAAATGTTTGGATCAATTGAATATAGAGGAGAAAAGGGGAGGTGTGCAATGCCCTGAGATTGGTAACATAGATTGTAAATGTGGGTTTCAGATCAGAGCAAAGACTTTTTATACGTTAACCACCGTATCTGCCTGAGTGTGTGTCCATGAAGTCATCTGCTGTGCAGGTTTCCATGTGGGCAGCACAATTGATTTACTAATGAGCTGGTTGAGATGTGGTTGATTGTGTTTGTCTGTGTGTTTTCTCAGCCACTTTACAAGCTGTTGAGGAGTCCTGGTGCTGTCCAGATGAGCCAAGGCCTGTGGTGAGGGAGGCCTTTTAAGCCCACATATCCCACAGAGAGCACTCCTGTCAGGCAAAGCTAATAAAAAATACTCCCAGCCATCACTGTACCCTCTCAGCACCATCAAACCACAAAAGATTGACGGGGAAGGCTTTTATGCAACCTGTTCCTAATGGTAATCTCATAACCCTCAACCAATGCAAGTACAGAAAGCAGATCAACAGATGTGTGGGGTTTTCATTTCAAGTTCAAGTCTTTAAAAAAAGGAAATGTTTTCTGCCTTTCAACAGAAACCCCTAGCTAGTACTCACAGCCGCTCTAGTTCCTTCATGTCATCAAAAGCTCCGCGCTCAATCACCGTAATCTGATTCTCCATCAGCTGCCTGCAGAAAAGGACACATGGAGAAATGGATGAGTTTGATGATCACAAAAGCTTTATTGAGGCTTTAGGTGTTTGGTTGATGAGACTTCTCACAGTTTGTAGTTGAGTTCAGTACTTTTTAGCATTTTAGCATTTCCCACTCTCTTTGATACACACACACACACACACACACACACATACAGGGCAGTGGTGGGTACTTGAGGCACAGTATGGAATCTTGGCAAAGGATGCGAGGATAGCAGCCAGGAAAGTTTCCAAGGTGGCTCAGAGTGTGAGTGTGAGGCTCTAGTGTGGTCCGAAGGGTGTAACAATTCAGAGATCAGAGTGTGTGGCTTGAGTTTCACCATCTCAACAATTGAAAAGAAAAGTAAAAGGTGTTCTTGTTGGACAGTGCTAAGCGGCATTTAAGTTCCAGCTGCTACATCAATGCTATTAGCTATACATAAACAAACATAAAATGCATCCACACAAACAGGAACACAGTTCTTGCTTAACTTCACTGCCAAAGCTAGCACTCAACGAGAGACTTTGATAGTTTTGGAAGTGTTGCAATAACACAAAGTCATGAAGGAGAGAAAAGTGTCTGGTGGTATTAGAAGCAACAAGAGTGTTCCTTCATTAGGTATACAACTGTTCTGTGTTGAAGGAAACCTCTCATGTCTCTTGCGAACCTGTGGTGTGCTGCAACTCAGCAGTCTGGGCTTCCTCTCCATCGAATATAAATGCTAATCACTGTTCACACTCCATAAACATGGAAAGAAAAGTGCAATTCAATTCAGATCTTTTTCTCATGAATTTAGATGGAAATAAAAAAATGTGATGAGGGCGTTTGAATTTACAAAACTTTTTTTTTTTTTTGCAGACACCCTGAGGCCATATAGCCTTCAATTTATCTGGTGCCTCTCAATCTTTTTTCCCCTTTGTTGTCCCAACTTTTCTCACCGATATGCAAACAGACTACAAAGAGTTTTGGCTTATTTTGAACAGTTCAGCATCCAGTGTCAAATAAATGGAGGTAAATCAGCTGTGTTGATTTTAGGCTGACAGAATGGGTGACAACTGACTGTAAAGATAAACCTCTGTTCCTGTTTTTCTTTTACCTACCAAAGGTTGCCCAGGGGTCAGCAGGATCAAAGGTCAACCCGCTGTTAGTTTTAATGCTGTTGCCCCACAGAGGCAGCACACACAGCAGCAGCAAACCTAAAACATGTTGATCCTGTCTTATTGACATGGTTGGCCATTTTTCAGGTTGTGAGCAGTCTGTATGTGTGTGTATGTGTGACTGAAGTAGAGGCGGCGCGGGACAATTAGAGCCTTTACAGCAAGAGAAGTTCTGTTTTTAGTACTCCTACAAGAAGTTGTTTCCTTTTTACTTGCTCGTGACGAGTTGGCGACATGTAGGCCTTTAACCTCCAGATGGGGTTTAGAAGGTGGAGCAGAAAGGGAGGCGGATGACGAAAGGTGACGCAGTGTATTGGGATCACGAGTGCAAAATGAAGGGAAGAACAGGGGGATGGGCAAGTAACGATTAGACTTGAAAATAGCCAGGCTTTGCTGGGTAGTAGGAATTATGCTCGGCTCGAGTTACATTTAAAACATATTCAGGTCGACACAGCTTCCCCTTAGGCTGTCATTTTAACACTTATAGCTCGACTTAAAAGTGAGTGCATACGCACGTAAGCTTACAGACACTTTTACAGCTACTTTATTACCTGAAATCCCAAGTGCTGTTTAATTTTACCACAGACGGAGTCCATGACTTCACCTGCATGTGTTAACTGGGCTGAGAGTCTATAGAAGGTTGTGTGCACCTCGCATGTAGAGGAGTGGGAGCAGAGGGAAAAACGTGTTTGTCTAAGAGACAATCAGAGCAACTGGCAGAATACAATGAGAGATAAATCCATCACTTTAATAGCAGCAGGCACTCGGTAGCTTAATGTACTTCTGAGTGGGGCTCTTGATGAATGTGTTGCCATTTCACTGGGTTTAAGCTAATTTGAGCAACAATCCAGTTGTTGCCAAGTTGCAACGTTACACACAACTCAGGTATGCATGAGTAGATAAACTCAGACACTAAAATGTTCTGCACATACAAACAATATCATCACTACACATGAACACAAAGTACTTACAGAACTCTGAGGTACTTGAGTCCAGCAAAGTCACTCTTGGTGATGCGTGTGAGGTTATTTCCATTCAGCTCCCTGTAAAGTAGACATGCAAACATTAATCAATAATTTATCTTCGTTCTCCCCCTACAACTGTTCAGCCTGGTGACTAAAGAATCAGGAAGTGGCATGGAGGCATACCTGTGACACAATCTCACACACACAACCACACACTTTAAACACATGTAATACACACATGTTGGAATAACTCCAGAAAAGCACAACACAGGTATAAAAAATGCAGAAAATGCCTATAAATGCCAGTATTTTTTTATGGAATGCAAATTGCTATGGTGTTAAATAAAAAATGCTCTGCTATCGGGAGGATTACGTTAAAGGGAAGTTCATTCTCTGTTCTTAGTCCACTGGGAGTCACAAAGTCCTATTAAAATAGAAGCAACATTTAAGTTGCTCGTTTGCGTTTCTTCTCCCACCAACACACTCAACCCCCCACCCCTTCTCTGCCATGTCCTTCTACAATTGCTGGGGATTAGCAGGAGCCAGCAGAGGGGATTTGGGTAGGGCCACAAGGCCAGAAAACTAAGTGCTGTGGATATAATGGGAGCAGCCTCCCTGCTGAGAGCTGGCCATTGCTGCAATAAGCAAAGACAAAATAACTGATAAAAAGGGTTTTAGAATTGAGTTTTGTTTTCCTAGTAGCAGACAGAGGTCTTTTTAAAAGTGTCGCTCATTTAAATCTAAAAGGTGCATAATGAACTTATGAGAAGCGCTAGTATTGACTTTTATGGCTGCAGAAGAACCTCAATATCAGATTGTATTTGAACATGTGAAGAGTAAAAAAAGCAAACTATTCAAACCTTACAAGCTACAGCACACTGAAAAGTAAAGTGCTGTGTCTCTCACTTTCTAATGTGTCCACCCTGACCTAAACCCCCAAACCCTCGTTCCCAAAGCAAAGCCAAAAAATTGGCTTTCAAATTTACATGGAAAGCACAGGTCTCACTCCATCCGTTGCTCTCTTGTCTAATGACTACTCGAGGGACTATAGCGCTATGCAGTGTGTAAGAGAACAGTCATTATAGACAGATGGTGCACGTGTGTGCATGCATGCATGTGTGTGTGTGTGTGTGTATACACAGGTGCGTCGACAGGCAGAGCGCCACAGCTTCAGGAAAATAAATAATGGACTGAGCTTCATTAGCTTGGACTCTGATACACACATGTGGTGCTCATTACAGGTGCTTACGCAGATACACACACACGCCCACACACACTTTTGGATTCCCAATGTCTTATCTTGAGGGTGGTCATTGCTGATGAGACTCGGAGGACATTTAAAAGGGGAAGACAGAAGATGTTGGGGGGGGGGGGGCATATATGTGGACACGTGAGTCACACATAAACAAGAGAAACATTCCTCTCCTGCAGCATTTAGGTCTGTAGCTCCTGCAAATACAGCAGAGCTGAGTTATTAAAGCAACAACACTTCATCTTTTGTTATGCATTTGGTGATTTAACAAAATGAGCTGTCTTGGAAAAGTGTTGCCTTTAAGTACGCACCTGTTCAGAAATACATTTGGAAAATGCTAGAATGCCTCTTCTGGCCTAGTAGTTGATAGTTCACCTAATCAGAGTAAGTTCGTGGAATAATCTGGTTTTTGCAAACATTTTTTTTTCCTGATGTGATTTTGCAACAGTTTAGAAAATTTCACAAAGTTTTCTTAAGAGCTGTCTGCGCAGGTATTCTGTTGTTCTGAGAGAAATCTGAACATCAAACTAACTTTTGTGTGAATGCACATGTGAACCTGATCCCACATTACAGAGTATTAGATTCTTAATCCAACTTTGCTAAATTAGGTGAATCTACTGTCGGCTAATTAACTCAGAAAGTTTCAAAGAACATGGACTCCAGACATGTAAACAGTCTAGACTCACCAATGCTAGTCTCTTTGTTAATTCCACATATAAACAGTGTGCCAAACCAATTTACAATTCATCAAAGGAGGAATCTGCTGTTTAACAGCAACAGTATCAGTCACTAAATTTTCTCTCCCCCTCCAATCAGAGGGAGCTAAGCAATGGCTTTTGGCACAGTAGTAAAGGCAAGGTAACTCATTTCATAGGCAGATGTTTTGTTATACTCTGTGCAGGTTTTTACATTAAAGCACAGCCGAATTACTTTAAAAGCTGAAAATTATTAGGTATCGTTCTGAGTTCCTACAGCAAAGGATTTCCACCTCCAACTGCTTCAGTCAAATCTATTCCATCCTCTGGAAACCTCTGGAAGAATTCCCACTGCTGACACACTTCCTGGGGAGAAAGTGGATTTATGACATCACTATCTAATTCCTCTTCATCTTCCGTTCCAAGCTGATTGATGCTTGAAAGTATTTCCTGGTGCACCTTCCCTCGGGTGGACATGCAGCAGCTATGCTCCACCGCTCCACATCTCTATAATTCAAAGAGCCTCTGAGTACTGCTACAATGCTCAAAACCCATTCCGTTTATTTCTGCCAGCTGCTGGGGTCCTTCTGCTGTGCCTGTTTCAGACCTGTTTCAAATTGAGCAATGCTACATAAAATGAAAGACTGGACTAGAGGGAGGATAAGCGACTGGCCCACTGAGGAGAAAATACAAATTAAACTCAAGCAGACGTAAATGTTCACATGCGCTCTGGCAATATAAATATACTTTACTCATGAATAAAGTCAAGCAAAGCAACCAATTGCTATATTCACAAACAATAGTTTGTGTAAACATATTTTTTTTTGGCTTGAAAGCACCAAAGAGACAAGAACTTCACAGCAAAAGGAAAAACGTAGGCTGTTTGGCTGCTTTTGAACATCATATAACAATATAACTTCACTCCCATCCAAAGATGTTACCTATATCCCACAACATAATGTGTCCAATATATCCATATTCAGGGGCTCGTTATACAATGCACACCTCAGACTATGCTGACTTGTCTATAAGTTCTCATAAAGGGTGGAAAAGGCGTATAATCTTTCATATTGGAGAGCCAAGATCAGAAGCAAGAGTCTTATTAGTTTTTTGTTTTGCTCTCACATGTGATGCCACACTTTTCTACTTTGCTCTCACTTTTGTATACTTAGCACTAAACTTAGATAGATCATGGTTATAAAAATATACATGATTAGAGGTTTTATGCATTCAGTTATTTATGGATGGTGGTCCCTTTCATGTCACATAACAAATGGCTACAATTATTTCTAAACATGGATAATGACAGTATGTTTGATGTAGTAATGTATGTATCTATTTCTCATCTTCTGGCAAAAATACTTTTATTTAAGCCAGACAAAACTAAAGTATAAAATATTTCTTCATCCACGTGGGCAACTTTCCAATCTGTACACCTTTTTTGTGATAACATTAAAGAGTTATTCAGAGAGAACAGGCTCAATAAGAAAATAATATTGAGGGACATTTTACAATGGAATTACATTAAAATAACCCATTCAGGTGCTTTTTTGCAAAGCAGTCATCTGCATTGCTGCAGGGATCACCACAGGACCATTTGTACTGAACAGCTTTAGCCTGGCAGGGAAGACCAAGACAGCTGATTGAGGATTGGTGGCATGTTGCTATCCAACTTCCACTCCATGGAAACTATTGGATGACCACAACCTAAAGAATGAAGGCTCATAAATCAGAGTTGCAGACTGATAATGATCTCTGTTCAGACCAGCCACACTGATAAAGGAACAAGTTTAATATCTGTAAATAAGTAAAACATCCTCATCCTGCATGATTGAACTGCATTTAAAGCTGACTGCTACAAAATTCAGGGATGGAGAGAGAGGAATGGAAAGAGTCTATGAACGACAGAAAGAAGACAAGGAGACTCTGACATGGTTGTTAGCTGTCTAAAAGTGACAGTGTGAAATAGTGTGTAGCGAGTAGCCAGGGATCTGTGAAGAGCTGATGTGCTGCGTGGAAAATGTGAATTGATTGATAAATCCTCAAGGTGGACAAAATGCTGGTTGATCAGAGATTACAGACACTTTACATTCAGCTTCATTTGGGTTTGTGTCAGGCCTATTAAAAGACAAAAAAGAAAGAAAATAGTAAGTAAGTTATACAGAAAGAGCCAGAATATATCTCTTAAACCCAACTGGAACACTTCTATCCACGCTAAGAGGTCAGATTTCTGCCTCAGCTTGAACAAAACGTTCTCTCTCTACAGAAATGCCGCTTTTAGACAAGCAGCTAATGTCTTCACTGATACATTTTTACTATGTGTGCGTCAGCAATCATAGAAGTGAGCTTGTACCGCACATAAAGACTCTCTGAGTGTGTTTCCCTGCTCCCGGGATCCTCGTGGGATATTTACAGTTTTTATTCTGCTCAGGCCACAGAAGCAAGATTGCTGATAGGAAAGTTAAACATAAAGTAGATTTCACACAGGCATTGCCACAGACTCACACAGCTCCTTCTCATAGCCTTGAACAGAGTGGGTCCATCTCCTCCTTGTATAACCTGCTGCTTGTAAAAGTGTATGTTTCTAAGAAGTGCAAAAAACATTCTATTTAATGCAGCAGAAGCTGTTTGTTGGTAAAAAAACAACAACTTTACAGATACTCAGAAGGATGGAAAAGATAAGGGAGGGCATAGGGGGCAGGGGATGACAGCAGAGCAAGATAGCAAAGAAGCTGTGATTAAACATTGATTACTTATGACACTTTTAGGTTAAAGTGAATCAGTTAAACATCTGTTTCAATATGTGTTACTGCCACACACTGGAAAACGAACACATGCACACAAGGGCTGTAGCAGAGGCAGGGACTAATGAGCTCTTTCATGGTTTATACCAAATCTGTAGTTTGTTCAGCAGCAGACTTTGAGGTTCTGTTGTGGTTTGACTCTGTATGAAGGTATTTAGACTATATGGATGAAGTGCATCGTATGGATGGAACATGTGTGCGGTGCCACATTTTGCTAAAATTTAAGTATTGCAAGCAGAACTAAAAAGATGTTTGCCTCCCAGATGTGCACTGGATGCTGCATTTGAATTTCCATATGTTTATCTGCCCCCATCAATAGGAAGAAAAAAAACATCCTTACAGATATTAGCATTCCTGTACTAAGCAGATACACATTGGCTCATTGTCTGAAGGTAAAACATCCATTATAGAAAAAAGGGGCATTAACCCAAAGGAGATTAAGCTAATAATTCATTAAAAATAAAAGAAGGAAAAAAAATGAAAACATAATTTAAAATGAGTTTTTATCTTGAAACCTTCTATTATGTTATTCACTAGATAGAAATTATAATGTTTTTCAGTTATTTGTAAAGATTTTTAAATTGACTAACATGATAACATGATAAACTGTGGTTAAAGCATGTTGATACATTAGCATGTCGACTAAAACATCTAAAGTTGCTCATGGAAAGGTGCCAAAACTCTGCTCTTGAACTTGTCTTTAAGTGTTGCGACAACCATGAAATGTGGATTGCAACTGCATATCTTCATTATGTCTGAGTGTCCACTGATGTGCATTTTAACACGTGCACATCACTAAGCCCCTTTGCACTCCAGCTTCTTGCTGTAGAGCCTGAAGGGCTAAAAGCAAAGCTGCTCTTTTGAGAGATGAAAGGCGATCTAGGTGGATTCTCCAAATTCAATTTTCATAGTCTGCAGAAATATGGGCCCTCTTAGACAACCAAGCAAAATAATCACGCATGTACACTCATGTGTTCACAAGCACACAACACATTTATGCATTTTAAGCCTGTACATAAAAAATAAGTGCACACAGTGGTCTTGAAAGGTGTTTTTTGACAACACACACCCCCAGCTGAAACGGTCTTTTCCCAGCTCTCATGGGTGCAATTATACACATCCCCAGAGACGCTGTAGTCATCTGGAGAACAGGCCAGTAGGTCTGTGGTGTGCAAAGACACACAGCAGCTGGCTTTGATGCTTAGCGGTCACCCATCACTCTGCTTAAACAAGCAACACTCTGACTGTACATGTAAGTTAAGTGTAAAAAGGTGACTAAGTGCTCAGGCTAAATGAAAACTGAAAACAGCAGAGTATCGTAGAATGACTTATGACCTGCAAATGCTACCTGAATGTTGCCCCCCATGCTTTGACAGAAAAAAGAGAAATGAGACAAAATGATAAATAAAAATTTAATGACGTCCTATTCAAGATTCAAGAGCAAAGTCCACAGCTGTGCTGCTCAGGCAGTAAATTGAACTGACCGACTCCCAGGCCTGTAATTTCACAATGCTCCAGTGTGCATAAACATTCTCTGAATGATTTTCATTCCAAGCAGTATTACTCCTCACAGGATTATCAGCCATGAGGATGGATATATTAGACTGTAAAAATGGCCTGAAGGAAATTCAATCTGCCTCAGGGCTAGACCTCTCTTGCCCTTTGTAATAAATAACACAACCCTATTTATTCATTTATTAGCTTTGTGGGTTGAGTTAAACCACTCACTTCTCTGTGTGGTAATCCTTTCACTAGTGATTACCGCCTCAGTTTCTTTGCTGTTCTTGACTTTTTAGGCACTGACCTCCTTTCTTTGTCTGTTCACATCTTTTTTCCATCCTTTTCAGTCACATAGAGGCAGGTAGTGGGCAGGCTGTGTTCAGCCATGTCAGAGTGAATTAAGGATCAGATGGCTGGTGAACTGTCAGTCGTACCATCTATGTGCCTGTGCCAAAAACACTGCAGGCATGCCCTGGCACCAGAACAAACCCCTCCTGCCCCAACCTTGAAATCTGTAGTTATCAAAGAAACTAAAACCCTCGTCATCCTCCACTAGTAACCCTCCTGTGTGTTAACCTAACATTACTTATTCACCGCATGAAGACAAATACACATATGGCGGTACACGATCAAGTTTATGAATAAACAAAAGAGAATACATGCATAAGGTGAGCAGCCTCCTCCTTTATCCTGCATGAGCTCCAACATGCCTGCAGATATCAGTACAAAGTATTTTCTGGCACAGAATAACTGGTTTTCTACGATTACACGAAGGCACACACAGCTCCTCCTCTTTTCCAAATCACTCTTTCACAGATAACACACATTTAATCTAAACAGCACAGCTGTTATGAAGACAAGCAGAGAGAGTGGTTGCAGTTTGGTTTAATACCGGTCCAACAAATGGCTGGAAATTGCTTTAACAATCATTACAGATTTGTTTTTTTGGAGTGTGACTTCAATATGGTTTTTATTTCAAGTGTAAATATTTAGTAGGTGAATAAAAAGGTAAATAGACAATGGAGAAGAAGGTAAAGAATAGACAGAGGATGGATGCAAAAAGGAGAGGGGGAGGAAACGACCAGAGGCCCATGCGCAGCAGGGTGTGATTTTAACACATGGAGCTCACAGTCTCATTACAGGCTTCGGTTTGAGGAGCACAGGGGTCAGACCTGATCCAAACCCATACTGACAAGTGCAAATGGGATTCTGCTGTCTATCTGAACAGCTTCCATACACACAACCCGCCCCCAAAAACACACACACGTTCCCCAAAAACCAACCCTCTCCTTCTCTAACACACAAACACTAAAGCATCACTTTGTTTACATAAGTACAAACACACACATCCAGGAACACTGAGAAAACCAGCCTGGTAAAACAAAATGTGTAGCCCGTTGTTTGCTAAGCTTCCTGTTGTCTGTGTAGATTGCCATTCACAACATTGACATGTCCCATCCATCCACCAAGCATCTGGTAACTGATTTAAGTGATAGACTTAAAAAGCAAACAAAAAGCCAAAAAAAAAAAACCTATGTAAACTTCATATGGTTAAAAAAAAAGCCACTAAACTCTGGAACAATTCAACCATGTCATTACTCTTCTTTTTTTTTTTTTACCCCAGTGGTGCTTGCATAAATTCCCCCCACACAATCACACATTTCCCAAAGACACACATAAATCTAGCTATGCACATGGGAGCATCATGTGGGGCCGGTCAGGCTGTGTTGATTTGTACAATCACCTTGATGAATCACCCTATACACCCGCTCACAGAGGAGAACAGTTTCTATTGTTAAACAAAATGTCTCAGCAGAGACTGGCTATCTTCTACAAGACCTACACACACACACACACACACACGCACATTAACTGCAAAACAAAAAGACCACTGACCCAGGAATAAATTACAAATGACCGTTAAAACAAAAAATGTTTAAAATGCAGTGCACCAAATGTGCTTCACGAGAGTCAACGATGCTGCTCTAAGGATACAGATTTCAGCTCTTTGTGGCCTATGAATACACATGCAACTTTTAACACAAAAATGCCTTTTGAGTGCAGGAGCAAGGGATATTTCCAGTGTGAATGGCCATTCACGTAAAAGGAAACCACAAAATGACCATGTTTCCTCTCAGGTTTACTATTAAACCAGCATGTGCATTTATGCAACTTTCAGCATGCAGGCTGCCAGGCAAGACAAAAAAAGGTGTTCTTAGAAATTAAATATGAAAAGCATAAAATATGCAGCCAGCTTCCACTATGCCAACGCTCCCTCTGACACAGGCTTTAGCTGCTCCGTTCCCACTGCATGTTTTATTCATGACTGATATTCTAAAAGCTAAAATAGAACAATCTATTTCCCCTTGCACTCCTCACTTCTGATTTACTGATGAATTTTTCAGAGGAATGTCAGAAAAGACAGAAACTCCACTCTGCAGGCCAGTGTGTTCTTCACCTCATCCTCCCACCTTTTTTGTTTAGAAGACAGCTATGTGATCCTTGTGCAAGATTCACCTAAGCAGCACTTTTGCTTAATTTTCTACACGATTTAGCAATTTTAGGGCTCAGAGACATGGCAGAGGCAGTGAGAAAAGTCATTAGCCCAGAAGAGGAGAAAAGTGAGGGGGCTGGGGGAGAGAGAGAGAGAGGGGG
>JBAMIG010000017.1:11959370-11976909 GCA_037177335.1 Kiunga ballochi | reverse complement strand
AAACTCCACACAGAAAGGTTCCTGGTCGGACTCCCGCCGCAGCCGAGGCTCAAACCAGCGACCTTCTTGATGTGAAGAAGGTCGCTGCTAACTAACTGTACCACGTTGGAAACACTGGTTTCCACATCATTGCAACTTTGAAGATAACAAATAAACATTTACAGTAATTTACCAAAAGATCCTGCATGTGGTTCAAGTTACTCTGTGCATTTCAGTGTGTTTATATAATGTGTATATAATGTACACATTATATAGTTTTTATTAAACTTTATGTCTTTTGTCACCTGAGATTTTCTCCTCCTTCGGAAACTTCATGTTGTAATCCTTCCTGCAGCCCTGACACATAGTTTTTCAAATGGGAGAGCTCCAGCACCCTCCAAATCTCCTCATCACTGAATGTGTCAAAAGGATCCAGGTTCATCCGCAGGGTGCCAGAAAACAAAACTGGATCCTGCACTCACAAGTTTGGATAGGTCAGTTTATGGTGTGAAAAGGGAAATCATGGCCATTTTTTTACTTCATGAACATTTTTTTAATACCTGAGGAATGATTGTAAGCCTGTTTCTCAGGTCATGCAGTCCTATTGTTGAGATGTCTATATCATCAATGAGGATATGTCCCTCAGCTGCTTCAATAATTCGGAACAGGCAGTTTGTTAGACTTGATTTCCCAGCTCCTGTACGGCCCACTATACCAATCTGAGGGCAAGGAGAAAAGATAGAAAAGTGAAGGAAGACCTAATTCCTAATGAAGTTCTTGAAAAGCTTTAACATAAACCATCTGCTTTGGGATGTTAACAAGGAGAGTTTATTAAATATTAATGAATGTTTTAAGTTAATTACACTTAGCTGAAAACCAAAGACACCAGATTTAAGTCACAAAGATCAGCACTGCATTCTGAAGATGAAAAGCAAGTAAGACGAGACCAAAGGGAAGCACTGATGTACACTTTCTGTCTTTGAGTGGTTTATTATCAGGGAGAGACTGCTGTACATTCTGTCCTATCTGTCTGTTGTGAGTTCATAGTTCAGTTTATTGCAAACATGTTTCATCATGCAACAAGCACTGATCTTTAGGAAGGAGAAGAAGTCTTGTTGGAACAAATAGAACTTTGATTGATACCATTATATAAGTTGTTGCTTTTAATAATAAATTATACAAAAATATAGGTTTGTTAGGTGTAAAATGTAGTTATTAGTGATTTCCCTTGATTGGGGGAATAAATCATTTTATCCTAATTTGATTACTTTTATCATGAACTAATTTTAATTCTAATTTTATTACAACAGCTGCAGTAAATGCTTATTAAAACTGCAAGATCAACAGATTATTTGAACTTGACTAATAATAATTGTTTGACCAAGGGAACATAACAAAAGTGTAAAAAATATTTCTTACTAAGTCCTGAAAAGTCTTTTTCGATCAAACCTGTTTACACAGTTGATGTTTCTAATGTTCCTAGTAAAATCTTTAATTTATAATAATATTTTTATATTTTTTCCCCTGAGAAACAAATTTAATTTGTTCAGGACAGAATACTTTATGACACATTGAACATTTTTTTAATCAATCACATTATAAAAGAACTGGAAATTTCCTTTTAAAGCACAAAGCTGTGGCAGCACTAATGGTCACGTTTAGATAGAAAAGATTAGTTGCACACAATAAACCACGCCCTTATCAGGAAGTTTAATTATTTACACAGTTCTAGTAAAGCATGACTTTGCAACATGGTTCTGACAGATGTAGACACAAACCTTTTCAGTACTGGCAATGTCACAGGTGATTCCATGGAGCACCAGGTCTAACCCTGGTCTGTAGCGGACCTTATAGTCTACAAACTGTAGCCTTCCCGCATCAGGCCATTTCTCTGGGGGCCGGGAACTAGTTATCCACGGAGCCTGCCAAAAAAAGAGAAGAGAACAGATGCAATTATATTGTTCTCAAGTTTAGCCTCAAACTGGTTGATTTAAGTGATAAATCTCTTCATTTATAAGAAAATAGTAAGGATAAAATAAAAACCAGGAAAATAATGACTAAAGATCTGAATGAACAAATGCAGGTAATTGCAGAATGTTGCAAAATAAGATGTTTGTGTATGTGATTTGTGTGAATAGTGTGTTTCAGCATACCTCATTCTCAATCTTAGTGTATTCGCTCACTCGCTCCACTGCTACAATGTTGGTCTCCAACTCTGACGTCATTCTGACAAGCCAGTTGAGGGTTTGGGTCACCTGCAAAGTCCCAACATGAAAGAAGGTTGTGTTAACACTGTGACCATTGTTAAACTTCTATCACAACCAAAATAACCAGCAAAATCCCTGCTGTTATTTTTTCACATAATCATGATTGAATACTATGAACACGCAAGCAAAAAGGCAACTCACATTAAGAGCGTAGGATATAGACAAGCCAACTATGCCGCCATCGATTGTGTCTTTGGAAATGACAGCAAGCAAGGCAGAAAAAAACACTACAAGATTTCCAAGGAACTCCAGACGGATTGCCAGCCATCTGTGGAGTCAAGAAACACCACACCAATACACAAAAATAAAAAGTTACCGTGCTGGATAATATAACAGTAAAACATGTGATTGTGATTGCAGGTAATCATTTATTATCTAACCTGTTTGACACAATCCACGGGTAAACACTTTTGAGATTTTCATCAATAGTTATTTCGTTGTGTTTGAGAAACCTCTCTTGATGTTTGTAGGCTCTAATCACCGACAGACCAGACACAGTCTCACCAAAGTGAGAGTATATGGGAGAGCGAGACACCGAGTCCAGGCGCCGCAATTGTCGAGATGTGGCTACATAGAAGCGCTAAATGTACAGGGAAAAAAATGTTACAAAACAGTATTTTTTAATTGGATGTAAATCTTTTAATGTGTCTTTTGAAGTTTAAAACAACAACAGAAAAGCAGATAAATATACAAGAAAAAGTTGCAACATCTAACCCCAAATTTATGCAAGAAATTAGTCGGTACTTTATGTACTTGTCATCACACAATGAACACATAAGGTGTGTAATGAATATTCTGAAGTGGGCTACGCATTCCTCTTTGGCCATATTCTGAAGTTACCGTTTTATTTTTAGGGTCCAGTTGTAGTTGTCATCTAGCTATTCAGTAGTAGCGGAGGGAAAGTTGGATAGCTAATGGATTTACATAAATTGATTACTTAAAGAAATGGACAACTTCCCCTGTATGGCATAATTTAAAACAAGATGATAAATTAGGATTGGGCTACTGTTTTTCCTGGGAGTCAGTTCCTCCACATTAGTCAGTGTCACTGTTTTCAGAGCTGTAAAAGTCTTACAACATTTAAACATTGAGAAGTGCATTTCTGTCTCACCAAAAAAAACCTCTAAAATGTTTAAAAGTGCTAATTTGCATGCAAAACCATGGTAACAAGCCATTTAATACTTATAAAAAAAACCGCTTCTCTTAGAAAGAAGCAGCCTTTTAACACGTATTAAAATACACTATTATTCTGTTTGTGAATTAAAAATATTAAATTATATTTTTAAGTGATAATCATCAACCACTCCAGGTTTTATAACTGGCCTCAGTCATTGCAAAGTGTGCACAGTTTGCACAGTGTAATATTTTAATAAGCCAGGGCATACCAGTGGACGGGTCACCAGTCCATCACAGAGCCAACACCGAGAGACAAACAGCAATTCATGCTCACGCTCACCAAAAGGGACAATTTAGAGTGACCAGTTAACATGGTAAAAAACCAGAGAGAGCCCATTGTAATATACAAACTGCACAGAAAGGCCTCAGGCAGGTTTGGAAGAAATAAACTTGTAACCTACTTTGAGGTAACAGCGTTCACCATGCACCATGCGCAGCCCCACAGCAAATATGCACAAAAATAGAAAAGTTAAGATTTGACTTGTTACATCGCTATCCATTGTACAAAGGGTTTGTTTCATCTGCTACCAGTGAATAAATAACCACACAGTGCACTTAATTCAATGTTTTACAGGTTACAGACGTAAAATTATTTGATCAAATAAACCTTTTAAGGTTTGAATGAGAAAACTTAAGTTTTAACTACAGCTATAAATCTTTTTAGAGGACAGTGTAGCTTTTTTATCTACATCATTTAGCCTGTTATATGCAGATTCATTTACAATATTATTGTTTTATAATAATTTCTTGAACATATTCTTTTATGTTTTTCAGATTTTCTTGCTTTGATGATTTATTTTTGTTGCGGCAAAAGGAATATTTTGATGTTTCATTAAACAATTGTATTGAAAAAAGGCTTTTATTCTAACTGAAAGAAGAAAAAGAAACAAAGACTCAGAATGGATAATAATAGGTAAGAATCTGTTGAGAAGATCATAAAGGCTGGCTGTCATCCTTAATTTCAGAAAGAACAGACTAGATTACATTCTGTATACACTGTATATTCTTATAATCTGTATAACAAAGGTTCAATAACGTAACAGCGTCTTTGTCCTTGAGGCAGTGCATTCACCAAGCAGCTTTTTTCCTCCTTATTTGTTACCTTTGCTATGAAATTGGTACAGTAACCATCTTTAATGTCTGAAGATGCAGAGCTGCTGGATCAGACAATGAGAAGTGATGTTTTCCATTAAGATTAGAGTAATACGTTCCGGCATGGTAAACATGTACCCTAACAGTATTAGATTGGACAAATACAGAAATTCAGACTTCTCTTTGTTTTTTTTATATATACCATTAAAAAAGAATAATAAAAAAAAGAAACAAAGAAAACAGTTTGTGATTTCAAAAGGGTTGCAGTTTTATTGTTGTTCTTATTCTTATTGTACTGTTGAACTGGATGCACAAGAAAATATTCTGGCTCGCAAATGTAATATGTGTACAGAGGATGTAAAAATAAGCCTTTTTAAAGCATATCGTACTCATTTTTATACTGCTCGTTCATGGAGTAATTATAGTAAAGCTAAAATGAAGAAGCTTCAGGTGGCGTATCAAGATGCTTTTAGAATATTGTTATCATTTCCAAGATGGTTGAGTGCAAACCACATGCTTGTGTCAAATAATGTACCCACCTTTCACGCTGTGTCAAGGGATTTCATAGATAGATTTATGTGTCAATTAAGAGGCTCAGAAAATCTAATTGTAATGATTATGACTGAGCCAAAATTAAATGACACAAGGTATTTCTTCTGTTTTTGGAAACACTGGAATGAATGTCTGTCTATGCATAAGTTGTTATAATTTTTTATTATTCCTTTTTAACTTGATATGGACAAATGTGTCTGCAATAAAGATGAACTTATTTTTTATTCTTGTTTATCATTCTTATTCTTTTTTTTTCCTTGGATTGGTTACCTTACCTGTACAAAATAGTAGATGATGGCAAGGGGGATGATGATTATGGCGAAGAAAGGAGTGGCCAGACAGATCACAAACAGTGTCCCAAGTACGCCCAGCAGACACAAGAGCCAGGAGCGGAACGAATTAGGGATAGCTTCATCCACTGTGAAAATGTCCTTTAGGACCAGTGTTAAGAAAGTTAGTCTGCATTGAAACTTTAATGAGGCAAATTATTACAGAACATTAAGAAAGTCTAAATTGGATCATTATAATATGATTAAAATCCATTCCAAGAAAACAATCAAGGAAAACTGAAGGAAATGTGAGTAAATAAAGTAAGAATAACTTCCTCAGACTTATTCTTCTAGCAGCGACCCACAGTTAAACAGCAAATTCGGAGTCCTTTAAAATGTAATAAGAACTTCTCCAAGCACTGACAGCTGCTTTGAGTTATGAAATGACCTTGCATACAGAATAATTGATGTTGCTGTCTTATATGTGCAGGTTCAGTAAATTCAGGTGTATTAATATGTTTGGATAAAAAATTCAAGGAAAGAAAAGTCAATACAACTCTCATCTGCAAACTCCCATAACAAAGAACCTTTGTTTGAAACCACACATGAAGCAAAACAAGAGCCTCAAGTACAACAGTAAAAAACCAAGCAAAACAAACCTACCTTTGCAAAGCGGTTCACCACTCTTCCAATTGGTGTAGTGTCGAAGAAAAGCATGGGGACACGCAGAATGTTATTAAGCAGCCGAGAATGCAGGATACGAGAAGCAGAAACCGAAGCATTGGCTAAGAAGAGTGTACCAAGGAAAACAAAGAAACCTGCAATGAAAGCATAGTATATAGATCAATCTGAAAAGATTATAAATACAGATTCATTTTATTTTTAATTATATATAAATATAATCCACTGTCAAGAGTGATTTACAATTTCAGGAGATGATACCATAAAAAAGGACAAATGAAGATAAAGTCCCATCTGATAACTGATGTAATCAATATCAGAGAACATTGCAAAAATATACAGTAAATTTGACCATTTTATAGAAGATATAACCATGATGTAATTTATTCATTCAATCCTCATATTATTTTTGTCCATAATTACTAAAAGTGGAAGTGTTATCTTTTCACCTGAAAAATCAATCTGTGAGCATCTGCTCTTATGTACCACACAATATTGTTCTAATCTTTTCGCTTAGCACTGAAACCTCTGCGTGAAGTTCAAAGCGAGCATTGTAAATATTTGTGTTACTGCAGTCAGAACAGGGACAATTTCAGGAAATCCTTTCTTGCGTGAAAGGCGTCTCAGTGTCTAAATTCAAGCACCAAAATAGCTCAGTAATGATTCTGAAGCAATGCACACAACATCGTATGTGGCCTAACAATAAATAAATAAATACAATATTATCTACAGGTAATATGTGATTGGAGAAATGTGACACAAAACACTTATAATGGGTAAAATATGACCAGAAAAGCACTATAAAATAAAAGTCTATTTACTATCACATTGTTTGATGCACTATCACATTATTTTAATATAGCAATCATTTGTGTCAGATGATTGGTGAAAAAAAACATCCAAGATGCAGAAGATGCATTTTAGATTCATGCAGTTATTCATCATTTAAAAAAACAACTAACAGCTTATAGAGAGAAACAAACACTCACTATAAATTTAAGCTAATAACACTTTGATACACATCAACTTATTTCAGGTGACAAACTAAATACCACTTATAAGTTGAAATGAATATGTTTTGAGGAATAATTTTTATATATAATACTGACAGAAAAATAGATATAATTTGTAGTAGAGAATATCTTGATACAACAAAAAAATTATTATTCACTAACATTTAGAAAATAAAGTATGTAGGGTAAAAATATGATCCTAAATAACAGAACTTCATTTCATAACCGTGTTAAAAGGGAATACATCATGTTATTCCTCTAAACAAATAGACATACTAAAATGTGCAATCTGCATTCGAAACATAAAAATACTATTTTATAAATATTTATGAACAAACATGTTTCACTTAAGCTTTGAAACTTACCAAAATAACTGAATAGCTTAAAAACAAAACTATTTAGTTACCCTGAGCCACTCCAAGAGCTCCAAACACTCCCACTCTGGTGTCCCTCTTCCAGTTGGGGTATGTCTTGTTGAAGTACACCTTTCCATCATTGGTCCAGTCACTCAGCCACAGATTCTGACCGATGAAAGCCACGTTCTGGATGAAGTAAATCACAAAGACCAGAACAGAGTAGCCCCATCCCATGGCACGCAAGTACTGGAGGTACAATGAGAACTTCACCTGGATGTAAAAAAAGAAGACCTTTAGGGTTCAGCTCTAAATTTCTAAAACTTCCACTTTGTGTCATTTGTAAAAAAACAAAAAGAGAGAAAAACAGATCAGAATTTTATACCTGTCCTGTCTCCATAGTTTCCTTCTCTATTAGCCTCTGGCCGGTCTTTTCTTCAGGTTTTTTTAAAGTGCTACCTTTTCTTAATCTGATACTAGAAAAAAGAATCATAGCTTAAGCAGAATATAACAATAAAGCTTTTTACTTGTGTGCTTTGATGGACAAATACAATAAACACATACAGTACCAGTGAAAAAAAAGGGTTGCTACAACATTTGATTGCTACTGTATGTTTCACTTTCACATCATTCACGACTTCCATAAAGGTCAAACCTGCTGCCACGCTGGCTGCGACGGATGCTGTTCTCTCTCTTCAGCGTATATGAAACTGTGTCTTCCAGCGGAGAGTCTGGCTGAGCATCCTCTCTGTCATGGATGAGATCCATATCTTGTACTTCTTGGTTATCATCATCTAAGTATACATTAATAAAAAAAGAAAGCCATAAACTGTTATTCACATGACTGAAATGCGATGCTAAAGTGTCGGTTTAGCTCACTCACAGAAGCAGAGCATTTATATTGATAAGAGTTCAGGAAAGGGTTTAATTACCTGTCTCAGATGTACTTCGATTGTTTTGCTCTTTGGCGTATGTGTTTAGAAACTCAGAAAAAGCTCCATTGCTTGCACGAAGGCTGTTGTACGATCCGATTTCAGAAACCTTTCCATTTACCAATACCACTACTTCATCTACATAAGGTAAGAAGCTTATTCCATGTGTCACTAGGATACGAGTCTGTGAAGATTAACAACACATAACACACCAAAAACACAAAGACAAAACTCACACTTAGCGTTCAAATCAACACTATTTTGTTTTTTAGCATTTATATTATTCTGTTTCCACACTTGATTTTGATTAAATCAAATTAAATCTCTGAAAACTGACAGAAATGAGAAAATGTCAGAATAGTTTCTTTTTCACTTTTAATGAACACTTTGATGTGCAGCACGAACCTTGTTTTTAAGAAGCCCATTTGGTCCGATAACTTTATCAAAGAGATGTTTTCCAACATGTGAGTCCACAGCAGACAAGGGGTCATCTAATAAATAAATATCAGACTCGCTGTAAGCTGCTCTGGCCAAGCTCACACGTTGCTTCTGTCCTCCTGACAGGTTGATACCCTAAAGGCATCAACAAACAGGCAAAGCATTGAGAAGTTTAAGCTTTGCACTTCCTTACAAAACTTGAGGAGCATGCAGCTTGTTTACAGACTGATTATAGAGCAGTAAAATTCTTGTCCTATTCACTAACTGTGAATTTGAAATATTATTTGGACTTGAACTCACCTTCTCCCCAATCTCAGTGAGGTCTCCTGCAGCCAACAGCTTTAGATCTGGGGCAAGGGCACAGGACTTTATTACCTCTTGGAATTTCTTCTCTTCATATGTAGCACCAAACAAGATATTATCCCTCAAAGTGGCATTTTGTATCCAAGCTTGCTGTGGCACAAATGCAAGGGACCCCTGGAAAGAAATGATTAAAGTCAGATGACAGAATCCATCCGATAACAAAGCTGTTAACATTTAGAGAAAAGAGGTGGAAGAGTTGCTCCAGCAACCAATGAATCCTGACTTTACTTACAGTAAATATGTTTAATTTTTCTTTTTGCAGTATCAAATCTGCTCTTTGAACAGAGTTAGACCTATGAGTGAGCAGTATGAAAGTCTCATTTTTTTAATATGAGGTATTTATTTTTTTAAAATATGTTTAAACATTTTTCAACTTTTTGGGGAATATTTAGCATTAATCACCACATGATATATCAAAATCCTTATTGTATTAATTTTTTGTTTTCTGGTGTTTACAAAAGAGGAGAAGACAAAAATCTAATTGTTTTCTAGAGAATTTTTAGCAAATTTTTTCCCACAAAGTGATGCAAAATGTTTGAGAAAGTAAACGTGTCATATATGTCACAATGGGTTCTAATGGGATAGAGACTTAATCTTTAGTAAAGAATCCCTAAACAACAATTTTATACTGAAATAACTCCCTTTAACAGTTTAGACAAGCCATAAACTCAAAGCTGCTTGCAAAACGACATAGGCGTATGACTTTTAACAAGATTAAATTATTTTTGCTTTGCAAAGAGCGATGAGATTCTAACATTTTTAAGATTCTTAATTACATTTAATCTGTTAGTTCAGAAAAAGTCAAGAAAAGAAAGAGACAGAAACAATGACACAATGTTACTACAAGACAAAAAAAAATCACCTGAATATTAATAAACCCTTTGGTGCTGTACATCTCTCCAAGCAGAGATGACATGAGAGAGGACTTCCCTGAGCCAACGGCTCCCACTACTGCAACCAGCCGACCAGGCTTGATATCCAGTGAAATACTAGCAAACACACACAGAGTAATATGTTCAATACAAGATTTCTAGTATTTACTATTTGCTGTAATTTGCACATGAGTAAATTCATGCTTATCATAACAAGTGTACTTTTTCAGCAGCGGTTCAGCATCTTTTTCCCAAGCAAAGGAACCATCACATATGCTGACAGCAGAGCCTAATGGAGAAAACAGAGTTAAAGCAAATGACAAAAAAAGTTGCTCCAGCAAACAGAAATGCTGCAGTAACCTTGCAAGTAACCATGTAAACAAGCCTCACCGCTCAGCAGAGAGGATGTGTTATTTACATAAATAATAAACGTACTGAAACTGGGGTCATGTCGCACATCACTGTCGAGATCTTCCCCGCTCAGAAACTTCTCCAGTCTCCTCTTAGACACTGCCGTCTGAATTATCCAAAGACAAGTTCAGTGAACTTTCAAACAACATTTAGGGTGAAGGCATGGATGCTGCTGTTGCTTTACCTGCACCATGGCAGCAATGAGCATGGGTAGCATTGCCAGTGGGAATCGCAGGATGTTGAAGAGAGAGATGGAAGTGAAGGCTTTTTCTGGAGTTAACACATTGTCTGAACTCACACTTACAAACACTGCAAAAGTAGCCAGAGAAACCTGCCGCCCAAAAAGGAAAAAGCAGTGTGAGATAAAATATTAGAGATGAACCTTTTAAAAAAAAAAAACTGTGTGAAAACTCACCACTGAAGGGGCACAGCTAAAAATGAAGGTAGAGACAGATGTCAAGTAGGCAAACTTCTTCATGACATTCAGCTCTTGGCCTCTAATGCCTTCCACCTGAGCCTGAAAAGATGGCTCCCATGCAAACAGCTTCAGAATCTGATGGAAGATACAGGATGAAGGAGAGAATAGGTTGCACTAAGCCAAAGCTAAGTTAAAGAACAAACCTTTGTTGTGTTTTTCCAAAACAAAACAAATGTTCAAAATTAAACCTACCATAACATGTTAAATATTTTTAAATTGCTTTTTCCTCCACGAGGCGTAAAGTTTTTCACATTAGAACATCTTTACCAGCTACACAAAATGATTAAAAATAGGACACCCACCTTGACTCCATTGAGAATTTCATTCATTGTTTTAAGTCTCTTGTCTTTATATTTCATGTTCTCAATCTGAAAAGAGATGTATTATCATTAATACTGTTACCAAAAAAGAAACACAAGTATCTAAAATACTGAATTTTCATTAGTAGATTCTATAACTACATCAATTTTAAAGAAAAATATTAAATCCTCTTAGTGACTACACCAGATATTATCTTTGAGAATGTAAATGAACATTTGTGGTAATAACATGTAATACAATATACAGTAAAAGAAAGAAAAAATGATATAGCAGTAATTTTCCAGAAGGTTTTTAGATTCCAGTTTTCTATAACTGGAAGAGATTTTCTAAAATTAAAACCAAAACATCACATTCATCCTATAAATACACCTCATCACCTAAACACAGCATTTTCAAATATCCAACCTTGATGGATGATTTGTAGTATAGCTGTTTAAATACTGTTTATATATATATATATATATATGTACTAAAAAAAGGAGGTGTTTTTGTATTGTCCGTGCATATGTTTATTTTAAAGGGTAAAGTTTGAAACCGGAGGAAGCAGAAGCCTGGAACAGAAGTCCATCTCAAACCAAAAAGTGATACTTATTCATTTGCTGAATTAATACATTTCTGTTGATTGTGTTGTGTTGATTGATATAAACATTACCATGTCCCAGTAAAGCTTGAGAGTCAACCCATTTACTAACATTGTTAATATAAACCACAAAATATATCAATGAACATTTACAGAATGGGAAAACTACACGTGTATCTAATTATCCATTAGCTGTATTGCTTATTCCAATTCAGGGTTGCTGGTAGCTGGAGCCTTTCCCAGCAGTCATTGGGTAGTCAGCAGTTCAGAGGGCAAACACAGAAAGTCAAAGAACCAGGTACAAACAAATTCATTTCTGAGGAGGATTTTGAAGGTCCAATCAAACTAAAATGTATGTCTATTGACAGTGGGAGACAACCAGAGTATCCTGAGAGAACCCACTCTAATGCAAGGAGAACATGTAAACTCTGTGCAGAAAGGCATCTATCCAATCTGGGGCTTGAACCAGTGATCTTCTCATATGAGGCAGTGGTGCTAACCACCACGTAAATGTTCATTATATCAAAAGCAATAGTCAGGGTGTAACCACTATGCTATATATGTAATTAAATTTACTGACCTGGATTGATCTGGCCCTTGTGGCTAGCAGTCCATTTATTGGCACCAAAAGCACCATTACTCCCAATCCTGCCAACACAGATGGTCCCAGTTCTAGCCACAGGAAAACAATTGACAAAATGATCTGCAGAGGGCAGGACCACAGCAGGTGGATGAAGTTGGTCACATCATTGAAGCGCTGGGCATCAGCTGACATCAGGTTCACCGTTTCCCCAACCGTTGACTCTTTGCGAGTATCATTAGACATTACCAATGACTTCAGGGAAAAAGAAGAAGACATAATAAGTAGAAAGTGACGGAAAAATCAAACATCACAGTTTGGGAGTCACCTTGACTTAAATTGTAAGATTGTTTAGGAATTGAGACAAAATTTCAGATGAATATAGCAGGACGAAACCTCAAAGACACAGCTATTCATCCTACAAAGAGTAAAAATAAACGTGTTCTCTGACATTACTGTGAGAAAAGCTTGAAAGTGGCACCTGTTGTTTGATATAAGTGTCTCTTGTGCACTAAATAGCTAATAAAACTGCTACTCTAATAGTACAACACAATACGTTATCAGGCAAAGAATCTGTCCTTCACTTTTAGATAACGTATGAACATCTTTTCATCAAATACATATCTCCTAACCACTATCAACTATCACTTCACAAACTGCTAAAAAAAATCAATAATTTATTCCCTCTAACCTGATATTTTTTGGCAAGTGCTTTTGCCTACATTTCTGATGATAAATTAATTATCTGATTACATATTTAATGCATGAAGAACATTAATAATAAATTATCATGCATTTATGTTGGGTCCAATTAATTACAATAATTTGTTACTGGTTAAAATAAACATTTAAATAATCTGTATCACTGCAATGGACTCGTGACCTAACTTGGGGTGTATTCCCACCTTGCTACTGCGAGGATAATCTCCAGTCCTTTCTACATCTTGCATTACAACAGGTGTGTATAGAAATTTGATGGATGGGAGTAAGTTATGGTCATAACGTGTTATATTTTCAGCTTTCGTTGTGCTGTAGGATTTCTGACATGCCTGTAATGTTTGAGAGTCCTGGACTGAACAGTGCATCATAAAAAAAAACAAACTTGAAACACATTCAAGTGTTTGAAAAGGAGTCATTTTTCACACTATGCGAAGGATGAAAGACCTTTGACTGTCAGTTTTCTCACCTTTTTGTACACAGCAGCCATAATTGCCGTACGAACCTTCATCCCCAGAACAAAACATCGCTGGAAGTATTGCTGCAGGAACAAGGACTGTAGAATGGCTATTACCAGCAGCAACACTGCATACAAATACCCCATCCAGTCATAGCTGGATTGGTCCTGAGTGAAGGATATCATCAGTCTAGAAAAAGAAAAACGGATAATTAGCCTCAGCCTTATACTTGCATTAATTTACATCTTAACTGTGCATGACATGCTTGTATTATTACACGTGTTTTGTTTTTTGCTTCTTATCAAATTCCCTTCATTTTTTCTGCTCTTGTGTTATCAGTTGCTGTTTAAACTAATCATCCATCCATTCATCCATTTTCTACCGCTTATTCCCTAAACGGAGTCGCGGGGGGGGCTGGAGCCAATCCCAGCTAAGTTAAATAAATCAATGAGAGGTAAATAGTTAAACTGCAAATAAATATTTACATGGTTAAAGCTTTGAAGACGATCTCTGATCTTTTAAACATACTGGAAAACTAACACACTCCAAACTGGAGCTTTGTATACTTTGGTGAATGAACCAGTGCTAAATCTCTGCAGTTGTAATAGGTTACAAAGTCCAGGGTAAAAATGTATGAAAAACATGGAAACGGACCTTGGTATTCTGCTCTTTGACTCTGAGCATGGGGTTAGCGACCATTAAATAGTTAACAAAAAATATATAAAATTAACATTTTGTAATGACTCAGCCAGAATCCAGACCTGATTCCCATCAATAATCTGTAAAAGAACAGGTCAAAAGGGGAGAGAATCTCCTAACCTCTGCAGACGGCTCTGCAACTTAGCTTCAAGATACATTAACCACATCTGCCTCCACACAGCTAACGGTCTGTAAAAATGGTATTATAGAGCTGCACTGTAGCTGATACATAACAGAAACAAACTTAACTCTTACAATATTATTCAGTTATGGAGTAAAAATCTCTCATTTACTTTTTCACATTGTAGTCATCGACAGATTTAGAAAACCGCATAATATTCTTGTGTTACCTGAATCTTTTTTAAAGTAGTTAAAATATATTTGTACAACTGTATATAGATTCATCTGCAGGTCAGTTTAGCTGCTTATGAGATAAATGAAAAGTCACAGTGACAACATGATGTTTAGAGCAGAGTTCTACTTTCTACTGTCCTTCAGGTAGGAGATATTTCTCTGCATCAACACACCTGACTCTTTATGCAGATCTTTACAAGCTGATGGGTTAAAGTTTCTCGAATTTAGATATTATGAATCAAGAAAGAATCTAACATCTACAGAACAGGGGAACACAATGTCACAAGTGGAACTCTAGAGAAAAAAAGTACCCCCCCTCCCCCCCCCCCCACACACACACACACACACACACACACGCACGCACATGCATATACCACCACCCAACTTACTTGAGAAGCTGAGGACTAGCAAAAGCCAGCAAGTCCTGCAGAAGTTTAAATAAGGCCGATTCAATGAGAAGCCATTTAAAAGTCTTGTAGATGGTGCTAATTAGCCATGAATTGGGATAGTTCTCTTCCTCCTTTTTATCCTTTTTCTTCTTTTTGTCCTCCGCTTTCTTTCCTTTGTCCTCCTGAATGAAAACATATATATCACATAAGGTGTTTTCAATATGACATGCTTGGAAAAAGAGTAAAGCCCCATTTCCACCAGTGGGCCTGGGTCAGTATGGGATGGTCTTAGGCAGTTGGTTAGGCAAAAACCTGACCTTTCTATTGTTTACATAGTGTGACTAAACAATACCGAGTAGAAAACACATCAGCAGGACAATGACAAATGCAAAAGAGAAGAATGTAATCTTCATTCTTGGCATGTGGTTTTAAACAGCAGCAACTCCATGTGCAGCTGCTACTCCTTTGTGCTAAAAACTTAATCACACAGAAAGTGAGGACTCTTTCTTCCAGGGCTATTCTACTTGTACCCACCAGGACCGCAGCCCTGCAGGTTTTATGTCAGATGTGTTGAAGAAGGAACACGCTTGAAATCCTGCTCGGCCGTGGCCCTCATGAAACAGAGGTGAAAAGCCCTGCAGTACACCAATCAACAGAGTGCTACATATCATCCAGTCCAATACTTTAGGCTTGGATTGGTAAAATAAAAAATTGGGACCCAAAAGAAAGGTCCCTAAAAAGCAGGAAAGACCAAATCCGATATTCGGATTTCCATCCCAGTTTTTTCTTGTGGCAAAACAAGTAAGTACAAAATTATATTAATCAAACTTATTGGCTGTATCTTTTTATAGACATGGTTCCAACAAAAGATTGCTGATGTGATGGATTTTATATTTGAGTGATGACAATATCAGAAAAATTAACACCCCCAATCTCTAATGTACTGTACTGAACCAGGGCTGTTAGGAAAAACGCCGCCTGAGAAAATAAAATAATTTTGAAATGAAAAAAACAAAGTATTTACCAGTTTCACAGTGTTTATGGGTTTTTCTAGTTAGGTTCTCACCATCATCAGTGCATCCTGGCTCACACCTTTCCCCAAACCGTCTTGTGTGGCTTTCTCTGGGGATTTGCTTCTGCTTTTATCTGGTTTCTTCTTTATTTGGCTCTGGAAGCGAACGCGGGCTGCAGCTAATTCAGTCTGCATGGACTGCTGGAAATGACTGCTAATGTAAGCAGTACTGTCCTTTTCATTCAGTTCCCACATGTCCTCCTGAACCAGAGGCCGTCTGTAGCCTGTCACCACCATACTGGTAAAACAACAAGGAGAAGCTATAGACATGTGGTATATTTTGACTGAGATTCTAAGTGTAGCTGCAAAGATTTTACCCGTGTATCCAATTAAAAGTGATTCTGTTCAAAAATGCTGCACCTGCTTCTGGATTCTGTGATAGAAAAGTAAAGACAAATGGTCAACAGATAAGGGGAGATAGGGATGGTTACATTAATTGCATTTGATTTAAAATTTTACAATAAAAAAAAAACCAAAATGACTATTTAGAAGTCTTGTTACCTTTTTTACAAGCTCGCGAGCCTCCATGGGGATATCAGCTACAGCTGAGAGAATAAGTGCAATCACCTCCAGACCAAAGGAAATGTAGAAAAGGCAGAAACGAGGCAGATCACTGATTTCCTCCTGAGTATTGAATGAGGGGGATGCAGCAACAAATAGTACATTACTGGTAAAAGCTGAGAAATGGTAAAAAAAAAAGGAAGGCAAAGATTATTGATTTTCTGCTAGTTTTTTATTTAATGGCTTTGCACATACCTGCCTGAGCGCCTCTCGTAGGAGTGTCTGGAAAGGGAAAATGTCACACAAAACCAAAAGCAGCCAGAAGAGGAATAGGGTGGCAGAATCTACTGACCCTTCCTTTCTCCTTATTCCTTCTTGACATAGCAACACAAGGATCTAACAAAGAAATCACGCCAGGGCAAAATATAAAGAATATGTTAATAAAATGAAATTTTGCCATGTTGAGCAGCAGAATATATTTATAAATATGAAGCCTTATATGCACCCATGTGACTGCAAAGAGAACAGGGTTTGTGAAGTACACAGCTGCTTTTTTCTCCTGGCTAGATTCTCCAAATGACACAGCTAAACTTGCAATAGCTGTCAGAAGCAACAGACACACCACGATCTGAGAAAGAAAGAAAGAAAGAAGAGTAGTGGCTTAGAAACATCTTTCTGTACCGTCATATCTGCAAATCGGTGCTTTTATTTTAATGCTGGTTGATGCTTTACCGTTTTGCAGAGATAGAGCTTGGACAGGGATTTTGTGTTTACTTGTGACCTTTTGCAGATGGCCATCAGGTGCACAGGAGCACAGAGCCACAGAAACCCCAGCGGGATCCACACAAGCACTGTCTGCTCCACACATATTGGTAGGTCCGGATCCTCTTTATCCAGGTATGAAGAATTCTGTAGAACATAAACACACATGCATGACAAAGAATCAGCCTAACTTTGAACTAATCTGGCTTTTACTTATGGGAATTATATAT
>JBAMIG010000017.1:11937240-11957689 GCA_037177335.1 Kiunga ballochi | reverse complement strand
ATTTAAGCAATTTGCATTCATTTTAAGTAACAGCTACAGCATTTGTGATGCTAACGTTTTGTCTGTTTCTACAGCTTTCTGTCAAATAGTGAACAGAAAATGATGAATGTTGCATACAGAGTTCTTCTGCCATGATTAATATATTGTCTTGGATTGTGGGAAAATAAATGACATGTTGTTTTGTCTTATTGTATTCAACGTGTTTTTTTCTTACAAAGTGCAAGTTACAGTTGAGCTGCATGTGAATAAAAAGCTACTGTATTTTTCACCTGAAGAGGACAGTAAATATGTTTTCCTCATTTCTTTTTTAATTTTTAATCAATTTCATTAGCTCTTTGTTCAACTTACCCAGAATATTGACCCACAGTACTCCTCTAGAGGTGCAGCACACATGATCCTTTCTGATGGCTTCAGTTGCCTACAAAGATTAGACAACTACACTCCTTGTACTTTTTACTCCACTGCTGCTGAGTGTAGTTCAGGCGCTGGTACTCTCTCCTCTGTCCACCCACACAGTAAAGACAATTGCAGGATGTGTCTGTGAGAGACTTTGATCCATGAGCCTTTTAAGCAAAAGGAAAACCTTGCCTTTTCCTTGTATGGATGAATGACATTAATATGCCAGAAACAACACCGTAAAAATGTCAAAAGGAGAACTTTAAGTGCTCTTTTTTTCTCTTCCTTTCCTGCAAAAGATCACAACGCCTGTGTTAAAAACTTTACGGTGGTCATCTGTCGTCTACAAAATGGTTGTTGTCCTCCTGATGAGAAAATGAGACAATCCAACAAATGTGATGACAGTCATTGACAAAATCCAGCTTTGTCACCAACCCACAGGCACTCCTCAACAATCATGTGCTAAAGTTCAACACGTGCCTCTGTGACAAAAAAAACAGATACAGGAAGCTTGCCTAAGTATTGCTGTGCAGTTTTCCATGTGTTAGGGAACAACCCTCTAAAAAAGGGAATGTGTTTAAAGAAAGGAAGGGAGGGGTCTAATCAGTGCCCTCTTCCTGTTGTGGCTCCACTTCTCTGCATGCCTTCACTCCCCATGGACCCATTTTCTCTGAGACACTTTTTCCTACCTAAAGTCAGATTCAATTATATTCACAATTAACTTGATTAGAATGATACGAAACAGATGTAGTGTTTTGTTTTCATTTTCTTTTCAGTAAGGCTGCCAAAAGTAACGGTTAGTGGGAGTGAATTTGGGGGAAGGAACAGCACTGTCTTTTTGTGTTTCCTTCTCTTGGCAGAGGCAGGGTTGCATTTAAAACATAGATGATATCTCCTGATATAAACATATAAACATGAAAACTTGTCTCTGGAAAGAGAGATTAAAACACAACCTCGGTAAAAAATCAACATGAATATTTTAGCTGTAGTTGAGATAAATATGTGCAAAACTTATTATTTAACCTCATTCACTGTTTTTATTTTTAGAGCAAATGCAAACTCAACAGAATTTGATCAGCTTTTGGTGGTTTTTCAACAGCTACTGTCATTTTGATTGGAAGAAAAAACAGATATCTATCCATCCATTTCCTACTACGGGGTTGCTAGGGGACCGGAGCCAATACCACACTGTGACCCAGTTCAGGAAATAAGCAGTAGAAAATAGATGGAAAGAAGAAAGATATTTCTCAAAAACTTCATGATCATGTATACACTGAAAAAAATAATCAGCTGTCCATGCCTGTAGGATATGTTACTAAATCAAAGTTAATAATGAATCAAGCATTTTCAGTCAATCAGATGATAATCATGATGAAAAAAACAATCATTTAAAATCTTTTAGAAAAGTTGTCGCACAAAGTTGGGACTAATCAACAATCAGAATGATTGCATTCAAATAAAGGAATATCAGCCATCCTTAATGTCCACCAAGGCGGTCCATCAAGAAAAGACACTACAATGATTAATGATGATTAACTCAAATGTATTTATTAACCACCTCCGTTCACTCTGTTCTGAGCAGGACTTCATATTATTTCTGCACATGGGTGTAGTGTACTAGCACTTACATCATTTTTCTGATTCACAGCATGTAAAATTGAACTATGTATTATGATTTGAACTGAATTTAAATGTATTTTGAATGTATCCCCAAAAAGTAAAATCCATCCAAAAACAGACATTTTCAAATAGGAATGGGGATAGTCAACAATTGTTAAATCCAAAAGTGTTTTAAGTCATTTGTATGCAGAGTCACTTACACTGCATCTTACACACATTATATCTTAACTACTATATCAGCTCCTGAGCAACCATTAGATGGTATTTCAACAGAGCCCATAAACAGCTCATTAAACAAAATCAATCTAAAAATTTCATGTAATAAAGTTTCATAAGGATTCTGCTGGGGTAAAATAATCAGCATGAGGCAGATTACTTGGGTGGGAAGTCACTGATTTATGACAAAGCAATCACAACCTTAATTATAATTACATTATGTGTGTGAGAGGTATTTCAATGCTTTTTATAGCTCCAGAACAGATGACTCTTTCTGTGCAATGGTCAGCTATAAAGAGTTTGATAACTTCACAAGTACTCAATGTAAGTGACTCACTGTGTGTAAAGGCTCAAGGACAGCCACGAGTCACAAGAGGACAATTGATGCACGATCAAAGAGCACAGTTAGCTGTTTGATTTATTACTGAGCTGCTGTTACACGACAGAGGGCTTGTTCTTAGACGAAGAACCTTTACTCTTTATCAGCTGAGGTAGACTGTTAAATTATAACAGGGGAACTTTATGTGACCAGAGCTTGATGAATGAAGAAGTTATCTTTAAAGGCAGGAAGCAAGTTACAGTAGGGAAAAGGTTTTTCATTCAATTTTGTTTTAAAAAAAAAGTATAAGAAAAACATCAGACAAAAAAAAAATAAATCTAGAAAAACTAGTTAGGTCAAATAGGTTCAAATGGAATACAAATCCATTTAATTAAACCCAAATAATGATTGTTTTGTTGCTTTGCAAGTATAAAGCATTTGTCACAGGAGAAACTAAAACGCATTCACAGCTTCTCTGGTCTCCAAACAGCCACCAAGGACAAAGTCTGTTTCAGGCTTTACTCGTGTCAAAGCTCCGCTATTAGGAAGGTCCTCCATCACTATGGTGATGAACCAATCACTCTCTGCAGGGCTACAGTGCTTGCTGGTGTGATGCTCCATCCAGAGGCTCCTAACACATTATTTCATTGATGCTTAACTGAAGCAGCGGCACCGTACATACATGCCCTTAAAGAACTAAAGTGCAAACATAAGACATGCAAACAGACTTTGCCAGAGACATCTTGCACTGTGTTGAGCTTAAAAATATGGTATTACTTTGACTTCTTTGTTGGTTTTTATTGTGCAAATCAATCCAGTAACTTTGCTTTAATGCTGACAAACTGCTGCTGCTTGTATGGTGAGTTTTGAAAATGAGAAGATGCCAGCTTAAAAATCCATTGGAACCAGTTAGCCAAATACCCAACCCTGCAATGTAATTTCAACTTTGTGGTATCTGTATATGAAGCATGCTGTTCCATCTATGTAACAGAAATAATTAGGCTACACTGATTTTTCTGAAATGTCTTGACTTTTATTATGAGGAAAGTGAATAAATCAGTGTTTCTGTTCTTATCAAAAAAAAAAAAAAAAAAAACCTAAAGGAGGTCAGAACTTTGCATTATCTTTAACAGTAAATAGTGATTTCTGTAAATAAAGATTAAATCAATGGCAACTGATATGGTGCTTTTCTAAACAAAACAGCATTTTATTTTCCTTTACTGACAAAATCGAGTGAATTTTCAGTCAGTGGTTGTGTGTGTAAAATGTATGCAGTGTATACTCTGAAAAATGCACATATCTCTGATGTGAGGGCTGTAAACAGGAGGTGAAGAGACACGGATCAGTACTAAAGTCTAGAAAATGAGATGAAGGGTCAATGGGAGGAATATAATCTGCACGTGTCTGAAGCTGTGCCGTGTTGTGATCCAGATAGGCAGCCAATTTTGTGTTGGGTTGACATGTAAATTAAATCTACTAAAATACTTGATGTGTAACTACATAAATCTGAGATATGTATCATTATGAAATTCTACGCACTCAGAAAACAAAGAAAACGCCCCTTGATTTGCAATGAAAACTTTCATTTCTAATAAATCCACAAAGAACACACTCAGAGAAACAAGTTTTAAGTTCAAAGCACCAAAAAGAAAAGAAAAAAAAAATTAAAGAAACACTGAACCTAAAAATATGTTTTTTAATGTTTTCTAAGAAGCTGCAATATTTCTTTAAATTATATTTACTGCTAAATGGCTTCATTTTTATGTCGAGATTTCTGCTTAGTTGTTTGGTTCAGTAGTTGTGTGCTACTTCTCAGAGACACGCAATAATTTGTGAATGATTTACAGTCGTCTGCTGAGAGAGAGCTTTTGACAGACTGTAATATTCCCCCTGAGCACCAACATTACACACATTTAGCCTCATAAGAAAAATATCAGTGGCAACTTGTAGTAACACAAATGACTACATAACAATGTAGTTATTAGTGATTACCCATGAGGTATGCATTTTCTTTCTATCCTGCAACTCAGATAATCAATCACAAGGTGTTTTTTGCCATTGCATTCAGGGTCCGGACTTTGCTCACATCTGCCACCTTCAGGCTGTACTCTGAGGCTGAGAACGCAGCTCCCATAGTCACAAAGCTGTTCCTGCACATGAAGAAATAACAGACAGATCATTAAGACCTTAAAAATGCTGGAAATCTTTCCATGGCTATGAGGGAGAGGAAAAACAGCCGAGCAGCAGCTTAAATATTGGAGTATTACAAACAAACCTGAACTTCATTGCAGAGTCTCTGCTTGAGCGCGCTGAACAGTGGAACTCTTGAGCCCCTGACGCCTCTAGGATTCTCTGCAGGTTCCTTTCTGTGATACCCCCTCCTGTTAAAATAAATATGTAAATAAATAAATGGAAGAGATCCCAAAAAAAAAACAAAAAAACATGATGTGCTTGCTGGAAGGAAAGCAAATGCACTGACCTGGCATTACAATAACTCTCCCTTTAGCCTGTTAAGGGAAGATTACAATACTGGATGATCATTCACCTTTAAAAAATAAAGCCAGTAATTTTCACATGTAAAAACAAACATGGACTCATTCATGTTCTTTATACATACTTGATCAATTAACCTTTTAATGAGAGGAAGACCCTCCAAAGCAGAGCTGTCACAGCCGCTTGTTAACACACGCTGGAACCCCAGAGATATAAGCGCCTCCAGAGCAACGGTTGGATCGTGAACCATGTCAAAAGCTGCAGCGGAACCAAAATTATATTCACAACTAGAATTCAGACTTAGCAAATATTTCTTCTGCACTATGTGGTACTGTTTACAAAGGAAGGAACTGTAATATGCTCCATTTTATTTCTTAAAAATGTTTGGTAACAGGCATAGCGTTTACAAGCTTAAATGTGCTAAAAAGAAGAACTCAGTACCTCGGTGGAAGGTGACAGGCAAAGGACGAGCGACAGCTGGGGAGCAAAAAGGATAAGAAATGTTAATCACAATATAATGCTCGGTTATGTTCTCTGCTTTGAAACTTATAAAACTCTCCCAGTATGTCAGATAAACAAGTATTTACACAGAGCAATGTAAGCAAAGAGCCAGATGTAAGTATCATCAGTCTGATATCTGTCAGGCCTGATGCATTACAGACACACTGACTAAACATTTACACACATTAAACAGCTCATCCTGATCTATCACACAAGCAGTGGGTGGTCTGCTCACACTTATTAATACGGGTTGATTGCAATCGGTTGGATGTTAAACTATTCCATTGTAGAAGACAATATTCTTGTCTGGGAAAATAAAATATTGTCCACATCCTGTGCTCGGGTTTCAAGCCGACAGAGACTGTTGTCTCCCAGAGCCTAGCGTTGCATGGTTTACCAGAACTTAGACTAAATTCTTGATGAATGTGGAGAAATCCTCTCAGTTTTGTGTTCTCAGGATTTCAATAAAGAATCAGGGTTTAAACATTACATATAGACATTCAGTGCATCAACGATTGAGGTTATTATAATCATATATTAATAAATGCATTATTATATGCATTTCCAGGTTGATTTCCTTGTTTTTTAAGCCCACAACACTGAATAATTCACATTTTATAAAACTGAGCATGATCATACTTTATACCTTTATAGCTGCCATTGCTTTTATTTACATTCAGTATAAACGGCGTCAGTAAGAAAAGCATCCGGCTTTTAAATGAGATAAAGAAATTTAAGCTTTTCAAACATGACCTCAAGCTAAATGTGATTTCATGTTATATTGTAGAGACATTATCAATGACCTTGCAGTTGCCTGCTGATTGGATGCAGAAGTCATGTTGCTGTCACACTTTAGCCACCAGCTTGTCATATATGTTGACTTTTGCAAATTAATCCTCTCCTCAAATCTCTTAGATTTAGACTTGGTTTTATTGATCCCTTTGGGATTTTCCACTTTCCAGAAGCATATACAGAAACAAAGAAAGCATCGTCAATACAAAAGAAACAATAATAAAAAATGAATAGAATAGGTGCAATGTCTGCAGGGTGCTGTGACTGAGTGGATCTTCTTACTTGCAGCGGCTGCGTCCGTTTTGCTTTTTCCACTCGCTTTGGTTTGGTCTCTCTGGTAGATCAATTTATTTTCCTTTATTTATTTAAATGTAGCTTGTTATTTTATCCTTTGTAGAGTCTCCTGTTCTTTACTCATTGGTACAATAAACTAAGAGAGCTCTGTTGTTCATTACCTAATGCTGAAATGATCAAAAGCTGCCCAAGAATGATCCCATCCCAAATTCTAATCATTTCTGGACTCATGTATTTTAACTGGTATATTCACCTGCTGTTCTTGGGTTTTGTCTTCCTCTTTGTGGTAGTCAGTCATCGCAAAATAAATAAAGTCCCTGAATAAATCAATAACAGTTTGCTTTATATTTACTTCTCTTACAGTTTTGCTTTATTATTTGCTAATAGTCAATGAATGTGAGGTGAAATCCATTATCTGGCACATGCATGATTGATTTTAAGTGATAAAGATTTAAGAATCCTAATTTACTTTGGGTGTTTGGTAATAATTTACTTGGGATGTCTGAACGAGAAGGTGAATGTTGTTATGGAGATGTATGTTATTAAGATAACCTCTGTTGTGCATATTTAATACTATGGAGGTACATACAGTTTAAATAAAATTCAGGGCCGGTCAGTACCAAGTAACTCCATGCAGACCTCTGAATCCACCCGTCCATCCTCTGTCAGGGCTCCCAGCACAAGACCGTCAGCTCCTTGGGTTTTCATTAGCTCTATATCCTTCCTCATCACTTCCACTTCCTGGTCTGAGAAGAGGAAGTCACCCCCACGAGGCCGTATCATCACATAAACGGGAATTTTGATGTATTGCTTGACTACCTGCAGCAGTCCTGCAATAAAAAAAAAAAAAAAAAAGAAATAACAGTAGTCATGTAGCTGTCTGGGCTCAGGAGGCTTTGTAATAAATCCATACAGAGGTTAACTATGCAGATCACCTAGACTGGGAGTGAGTCCTCCTTCCAGAAGACTCGAACAAAGTTCGAGACGACCTGCACCTGTCAGGAGCAACAAAAGCTCAAAAAACTTTCAGAACATTTTTTTAGTATTGCTTGTCAATCAAAGAACTTGAATGTTGGTGAATGTTTTGGTAAAATTAATAATAGGGATAATTTTTTTTTTTAAGTTACAAATCTGCTTGATACAGCAACCAAATATTATCAAGATGAATGCAACATGTAACCTAAGGACAGAGCTGAGCTGTTTGTGCTTTCTAATCTGTGGTAACTGGGCTATTGTGAGATTAACACAAAAAAAAAATAGTGCTAACTCAACTTCACTGACCTCCTCGTTCTGCATTGACAGCAGACTCCACGGAGTCCACACACACCTCCATTAAAAAGCCCTGAGCCATAATAAATGTCTAAAGAGACAAAAATAGACAGAAACGTAAACTTAAAACATGTAAACGAACACATTCGCAGTTTTTAAAGGAAATATTGTTCATTTCTATCATCACAGCTACCTGTCAACTCTCTTTTTTTTCCTAATAAAAGAAGGAAACCTGTCGTTTGAAAGCGATTTGAAGTCAGGACATGTTTTAGGTGACCAGCTATAACAATCAGCCAGCTATAAGGAGGGCTCTTTCATTTCCGGTTTGTTAAATCACATACATTGGCACCGCAGACAGGGGCGGTGCACTGGTGGTGCTAAATGACAATAATCTGTAATACGGTTTAGAAAATAACATTGAATCACCCAATTGTTTGTACTTATCACTATAGATATTACAAATCTATAATTTCATACTATTGCACAAAAATTCCTTTCTGAAATTGTTGTAAATTTATTAGTTAAACGATAAGATGGATTTTTCAATGTATATTTTTTAAATGGATTGTGTAGACATCAGACCAGGTCCAGATGAAAAATCATATTACTTGACTTACTAAGAATTTTTATCTTATTATGTAAAAGTATCAAGGTAATTTCATAACAACAGTTGTAACAAAAAATTATCTTTACGAAAATCTAGTTTGATCGTTGTTGTTTTTTTCCCGCAGACCCAATGTAACATCGCAGAAGAACGTTTCCTTTCCTTCAGTTTTTAAAGCTATGAATTGTGAACTAACTTCCGTTTCTGTGACGTCAGAGGTTAAAGTTGAATTGCAGCACTGAGTTAGGTAAACCAGTTGTACGCCAACAGTCCTGCATACATATATACATAACAGCATAGCTTCATCACATGAGCTCTCGTGGACTTTGATACCAAAAAATGTTGCTCTCGTCGTTACGAACAACGATTTTTTGTGGTTGCAGAAGTGTTAGCAAGGAATTTCAACGCAGCAGTGTAAGTAGCTAGCTTCTGCTGCTATTAGGTGCTTGCATGTGATATGATTTTACAACAAAAATGTTTATGTTGCAATATATCAACTGACACATAGGAAGCTGTTTTGGATTTAGTGTCACTGTTGTTTGTAACATTTTTTGAAGCTAGTAAAGTTAGTAATTGTGAGTCTGTGGGTTTGAAAACCGCAGTCACGTGCACATGGATCAGTTAACAGCTAACTTACATCACCGACCTCCAGCTTTCCCAGTGAAGTATTAAGCATCAAATTGGCACTGGAAGTAAAAAAAAAAAAAAAGTTGACTTAGTAATTATAATAAATTACATTTATCTTTACTTTGGTTATGTTGCTCTCATCAACGGTTAAAAATGAACGACTAATCACATCCTAACCTTAAATAACACTGTGTTTAAAGGGCTTATTCCAGTGCTTCCGTACAGGAGAGATAGTTTGCATTGCTTTGTGTTATCAAGATAATTATAGTTTTATTTTTTAACAATAGTAGACACGTGAATTTATACATATAACTAAATCAATTCAGTATTAGCATGAACAGAAACATTGTTTTGTACAAACATTGGTGTTGTGCCTGTTGACCTTGGCATGAATTTAATTATGGCATTAATTTATCTAAAATATTTTATGAATGTGTTTATTAAAAAAAAAAAAGCTGGATTCCCAGTCAAGAGTTTGTCCACATCCAGCCGTACCTCCATGCATTTTTCCCCAAAACAAAGATTTTAATAATTCAAGCACCAGATAACAAATACAAATGTTAAGCAGAAATGGTGTGAAAAATATTCTATTATGTTTTTAAGTCCTTTTTTTTTTAATCACTTTTTCGTTTAAAAGCTGTATTACTTATGGTTTAGTTGATCATGATTTTTTCCGCCACTTTTCAGGTGTATACTATAGAGGTATAAGACATTTAAATGTACATATGGCATTCAACTCCTCCTCCCGCTTTTGTTTACAACAACAGCAGATTCCCCAGCTACGACAATGGCTTGTAAGAAGAAATCGAAGCTCCATCACAGTGGAGACGGTGGCGCCCTCCACTTCATCTGCAGCTACGGTCCCCAATGCAGCCACAAATCGCATTTTGGGTCGCTGGTTGATTGGCTGCAGTGGGCTGGTTGTTGGAGCTGTGGTTTTGGGGGGAGTCACAAGGTACAAGTGGCTGAAATGCACTTTTTTTCCGTGCAGTGTTTATGTTGTATTGGTGTTAACTTGATGAATGAATGTTTCTGTCCCTGTGATGAATCAGGCTAACAGAGTCCGGGCTCTCCATGGTTGACTGGCATCTGGTCAGAGAGATGAAGCCACCTCAGACAGAAGCAGAGTGGGAGGCAGAGTTTTCTAAGTACCAGCAGTTTCCCGAATTTAAAATGTGTGTCCTACTTTTTTCTCTTATTTTAAATGATACATTAAGATTTTGCCTTTATTCTTCCACTGACATGGTAACTTTAAACCCTGAATGCACACAATATTTTATGCAACAAATCTCAGTTTTTAACTTAGGTTTGAGCTGTAATAAAAAATGAGAAAAAAATCTTATTTTATTCTTTCATCCCAGATTGAACCATGACATGACTTTGCCAGAGTTTAAGTTTATCTTCTACATGGAGTGGGGGCATCGCATGTGGGGCAGGTTGGTTGGTCTGGCATACATTCTCCCCACCATCTATTTCTGGAGAAAAGGATACTTCACACGCTCCATGAGAGGAAAAGTGTTGGGACTGTGTGGATTTGTCTTTTTCCAAGTAAGACTATTCATGCATTTTGAGGTGCAGATGAATTTCTATTAGTGGGAAAATTATATTCATATCAGGTTATGAAATTAGGTTTATCTCCATAGGGCCTTCTGGGGTGGTACATGGTAAAAAGTGGGCTGGAGGAGAAGCCTGAGTCGCATGACATCCCTCGGGTTAGCCAATATCGTCTGAGTGCTCATCTAGGTTCAGCATTGATGCTTTATGCAGCCAGTCTCTGGACTGGACTTGGTCTGCTGCTCCCAACTCACAAGGTAGGCAGATATGCTTTTCCCGAATTTAAAATGTGTGTCCTACTTTTTTCTCTTTTATTTTAAATGATAAATTAAGATTTTACCTTTATTCTTCCACTGACATGGTAACTTTAAACCCTGAATGCACACAATATTTTATGCAACAAATCTCAGTTTTTAACATAGGTTTGGATGCTGGACTGGTTGTATGACTCAGAGTCAGAAAATCCATGGCTAAAACTGTGTAAACATATCAGAGATATGTCATGCAGTCACTCATCATGTTTCTTTTATTCATGGTGTTTTTCTCTTTTTAAAGTTAAGAGAAACCAAACGTCTCATGCAGCTCCGAATGTTTGCAAAGGGTACTGGTGGACTCATCTTCCTTACTGCTCTTTCAGGTACCAATAATATACATTTTATACTGGTGTGAATACAATTTACAGGTTGCCCAATAAATCTATATAAGAAGGGTATTCATTTTAATGCTTATTTTGTGTTTAACCCTTCTCAGTCTGAAGGTGTTTTGCGAGTAATCCTCACCTGAAAATGAATATTCACAAATGTCCTAGGGATCATGGTGTACATTTCAAGCATCTAAGAATTATATTTAGACACAAAACTGCATAAAAACCGCTGATCAGGTGCTTTTGAACAACCTCTGTGTAGAAGTACCTTCAGTCAGTCGGCCTGGTCTGTGAGAGGCTCCAGAGAAGGGAACTCAATACCAGAGAAAATTAAACAGTTGCCAACCTATAAGGGGTTCACCTTACATTTAAAACAGTGGCTCATCAATACATACATCTGTAAACACTAAACCTATGTATTTCTATATTCTATACTTTTTATTTATTTTTTGCTCTTATGTGTTTCTGTTGCTGTTTGTGTTGTGTCATGAACTTGTGTATTCCTTACTGTGTATGTCTGAGTTGTCCTATTCAGATATTTTTACTGCTATTTTTAACATCATGGCCAGGGGACTACAGATAAAAACTAGCCTTTTGGCTAATTCTAGCTTTTTTACTCATACATAATGTGTTTTATGAAATTGCATTTTCCCTTTTTAAAATAAAATAAAATAAAAAAGCAAAGTAATTATATTTACAGTCTTCTTTTAAGAGCTTGATTCATATTTTTCCACAGGTGCTTTTGTTGCAGGTTTGGATGCTGGACTGGTGTATAACTCCTTCCCTAAGATGGCAGATAAATGGATTCCTGATGATCTGCTGGCCTTTTCTCCAGTCCTCAAGAACTTCTTTGAAAATCCCACTACTGTACAATTTGATCATAGAGTTCTGGTATGTCATTGTCTGAACAGGCGTTTTAGTATTTCTGACAGTCTTTCATAAGTACAATCGCTTGGATACAACTTCAGTTAGCAAACAGAAAGACAGCAACAGCTTGTTGATGTTTGTCTGCATCCTTTTCCCTTATTTTTAGGCCATGTCCTCCCTGGTAGCGATTACTGGCCTTTATCTCTTCTCGAGGAGGGTGATGCTGCCCAGGAGGGCTAAGATTGCCATCGGGCTCTTGGCCACAATGGCCTACACACAGGTATGATGTCAGACAAACAGAGGTATGTGCAGACAGATGTTACAAATAACTTTCAGTGTAAACTTCACTGGTTTGTTTTTTCTTTGCTCTGTAGGTTGCCCTTGGTATCAGCACCCTCTTATTGTATGTCCCCACTTCGCTGGCAGCTACTCACCAATCTGGCTCGGTGGCTCTTCTTTCACTTGCCATTTGGGTTCTGGCTGAGCTTCGCAAAATGCCAAAATAAAGCACTGAACAGACATTTCCAAACTGTGGAAGCCACACAGCTAACCCGTAAGATTCAGCAGTTTCAATACATGAGAAAACAATGAAAATTAGAAGAACGTTCCGAGTTTATTGTTGGTCTTTCAAGAATATGCTGTGATATATTTGTGCTGCATTATAAGCGTCATGAGGGAATGGTTACAGATAAATAAATTTTATCAGATTAACAGATACGTTTCAGTGATTAAAATGACAAAAACATCTTTGCTCACAGGAACCTTCAAGCAGAAATATTTATGTTTATCTACAGTCTAATAGGATTTTAGGAATGGAAGTGTGCTAATCAGATGTTTCCTCTTGCTTTGTACCTGGTCATACATTGCTTCTTGGTTGAATTTAATTATTACTTTATTTTTGGAATTGTTATAAATCAGTGTAAAATAGTAAATTGATTTCTTGCCCCTTAAGTGTATATTGTTACTCTGCACATTCTTAAATTATTTTTTTTACTGCAATTAAAACAAGGAGATTTTTTCTTAGGATTTTATTAATAACTAAATAGATGTTGAATAAAAGTTCAGATTCTTCTGTGTTAATGCTTTCTTTCTGAATTAGAGCTAGCTACATCAGTCATTCATTAGTGACATCTTTGAATATGACAAGTTGGTAACGTTATTAGGATGCACAGTAGTAGCTACCTGTAAAAGTTTGAACACACCTTTTCATAAAGTTTCAATGTCAAACTAAGTGAGATGATGAGAAACTGTTCTCCAAAGCACATTGGCACCTGTCTATAAAATGGAAGAAGTTTAGTATTTTTCACTTGAGACACATCTTTATCTATTAATAAAAAAAACTAATAAGCGACTGAAAAAGATCCTGTTTTATCTCATTGGAGAATATTACACAAGATTAATGCGGCACTTTGTTTGACACGTTTAAGACAAAGTGGTTAGACGAAGGCAAATGACATGAATGAAGCAAAACACTGATATGACTAAACTTTTGGTTTTTTTACCTGTAGGGAGGACAACATGCATCACTTCATAATTATGGTCAAACGTGGAAATATCAACATTGTAGTTTTCCATAAAGAAGAGGGGATTCCTTCTTGGATAGAGTGTCAGGCCTAAAATAAAATTCCCCCAAAAAAGACTATTTCTTAAATGTTAATGCAGTTTGAGTCTGTACCTTAAATCTTCTTAATCAGTAGCATATTGATGAGTCGCTAACTGATACTGCTATAAGGATCATTAATAAAGATGATTCCCAGTTTGTATTATATTTACAATTCAAACTCCAATGCTGTTTGCATAGTAACTTATTTCTTTTATTCTCTCTGTACAAAATATACACATTTTGAATATGTAATGCAACCAGTTGAGGCTAGCTAATTAGACAGTCATTACAACAGATTAGTAGGATTTAATTCTTCTAAACACAGTACATGCGGGTATAGACAGGTTTTTACTTGTGGTCAAGAAAATAACTTAAAAATTCTTGGCTTGGTTTGAAATCCAAACCACCTTGGTTCTGGGAAGAAGAAACAATCTGAACAAAAAAAATATAGGGTTGGAAGTGCATATTTTCAAATAAACATTACTGCACCCCTACAGTGTGCTGTGGGAAGAAAGGTTATATAAGTAGAAAGGTACTGTGATAGAGAACATTATTGCTATTCCATGTTAGTCGCATTGCACTGAATTTAATTAGGGTTTGAGTGCCTCTGGTACATCATCCTAAATGGAGAAGTTCGGGTGTAAAAAGGCAAATGAGTGGCTCCAAATTATTCTAAAATAAATATTCATCAGAGCTTAACATGCAGGTTTAAAACCCCAGAATTACACTTAAGTCAGGACAGTGTGCAGGCATCTGAAATAGATTTTCTTTTAATCCAGCTAAATAATATGACCTTCCTCTATCTCCACCCACTGGTGGGCTATAAGGTCTTAGCATAGGTTTTATGTAACTCTTAACATTTTCTCTTTGGTGTTACAGAGAGGAAGAATAAAGGGAGGAAGGGAAAAAGAAAATAAGTCCATATCCCTCAATAACAATGCACACAAACATTATATGCCTTTGAAATTGGATTAGCCTAATTTAATGTGTTTTTTAAGTGGTAGAACCTGCTACAACCACATAACATCTCAGAATACAAGAAGTTCACAAGTACAGTCTGCGATCTAATAAATTTCCTTTGATTGTTTTTCGATAGACCAGTATGACTGTGGCCCATGTGGAGAGACTTGATTGGTCAAGAACTCATTAACCATGAAGCAATCCTCATATTGTACTGGCTAATTATCACACCACTGGGAACGCTATAAATAGTACAACAGTCAACAGACGGCTACTGCTAGGACTGTAATAGTTGGAAGGCCAGGAATTATTCTACCACAATCCAATGAATGGAGGTGGTGGTGTGACTATGGGTGTTGTCCCATTAAAGTTTTACATTGGTAAGATGGTCAGCATCTCTTTCCCTTACACATGCATACACACACATACACAAAGGGTGAGGCACCTGTGAATGATTAGGAACAGCAGACAGACGAGCAGACTTTGGAGTATCTCTGTAAATACATAATTAGATATTAGTGACATCATCATGCGATACTGAAATCAATTCCTCGTGGAAAAGAACACTTTTGACACTTCATCTTTGATACAGGATCATTTCCATCTTCAATTTGTTGGGTGTTTCCTCAGGGTGTGTATGTTTTCTCTTTTGTCCACCAGGTGGCCACAGACTCATTTCTATCTTAACAGCCAGCTCCAGGGAGGCGTTCCCAAACGTACAGAGGCAGGATCAGAATCATAAATGCAGCCACCACATCTGGGAGAAGGAAGAATGTGATCTTAGATCACAAATAAGGGTAAAATCTTTCCTCTGAGATCAACTTTCAGAGGGCAGTAACAGTTCTTCCATCAGTTACAAGGTAAAAATAAAAGTTCAGATAAACAGGTGATGAAGGCTGGGAGAGTGTAAGGTGTGGTGGCAGCTGTGAGCCCAATGCAAGCCTCACTTCAATGTGACTCTGGGATCAAACTAAGGTACTGCATGACGACGAGGGGAGTTGAGGAAACTCCGCTGTTACTTGGAGAAATCCACTGAGGGTCCAGGAGGAAGAGGAGGGCCTCTCTGCGCCTTCAGGACTCACAGCTCTCAACAGTGACACAAGCACAAGCTTGTGAGTCATTCAACCATACAAACACACACACACACATTCACAAAGTCTATTTATCTCTTCAATTGTGGTTTCACTTCTACATCCACTCTCCTCCCTGGTGCCAGTGTCCCTGCAAATCCACATTCTTAGATGACGTTGTCAAACAGCTGCATGGAGTGCATGATGTTCTCGTCCTGGATAAAGACAAGAAAGAGGCAGTGAAATTTGTGCTCATGTAGAAAATAAGTAGTTCAAATGAGATAAAGTGAGGATTAAAATAATAGTTTTACATTTAACTATAGTGTATCAATACATCGATATATCAATTCAGTCATCAACAAGTCAATACAAACGTGAAGCTTGCTAAAGAAAAACATGAAAAATTGTGTTCATTTGCTCAATAAACATAAAAAATACCAAAATCATTAAGTAGCTGTGACAATTATAAACTTTGTATTGTTTTAATCATAATTCTGTTTAAGTAAAAATATTTTTGGAAGCTTTAAACAGGAGTAAGCTTCATATTTCAGTCCATCCAATAAAAAATGCTTTTGTTACATTATATGAAGATTTTAAAGCTCATAATTCAGAATGTTTCCCAGTTTATTTTAGCTAAATATGATGTTTTTTTAATCTCAATGTCTCATTCAACTCAGGAGTAAAATTATATTTGTATATATTTGTTCCTTTTTGAGATTTGTTATTAATTTTAAACAATTCCATTAAATCTGCATGTGATTATATTGATTACTGGCTCCACTGATATCAGCAAACATTCAATCAATTTAATATTGTACCATGATCAAACTTTTGATTGACACATACTATAAACAATATATTGTATTTTTGCTGAAGTTTAGAGAAGAAAAAAATGTTTTTTTCAAAGTAGGGAAAATAGCTTCTCTGGATTAATCAAAAGATTAAGTTTTATACCAAATCTTTCCAAGAAATCTTTTCCCCATTGGCCCATGTCCCTTTGTTTTACAAAGCAAAGCAACCTTTTTTTTTTTTCTAGATCAAGTTTTGCACATCATCAACACATCCAACAGCTACCATAAATTTATCCTCAAAATATATGAGTCACTTTCCAGTTTCAAAACAGAGGTGCAGATATGGGAGAATAAATTGGAAGGGGCCTAAAAACAATCTACTAACTTCTACGAGACTTGCTTATTAATTCAACATGTGTTTGTTTATTTGTGCAGAAACAGATGCAAAACTGTTGTAAGCATTTCTTCAGGTGCAATTATTAGTGAAAATGTTTCCATGACAGAAGCGGACGACGTGTTTCCCATGACATCCAGTCTTTATGCTACACTAAGCTAATTGTCTCCTGAATCTCACTGCATGCTTAATGTGGAAAGAATGCAAATAAGCCACAAAAAAATCCACATGCATCATCAACTATTCCTGTAGGGCTGACACACCTTTTTACATGACTCGATGAACTCATCTATGGTGACCACTCCATCTTTATTCTGGTCCATTTTCTGGAAGAAAACAACATCCCGATTCACTAAATGCACAATGATGCAGTGAAAACTAATGAGAATTCAAAAACTGCTGGGTTGGACCTGGAAGAAGCTCTCCACATGTTCTCTTGGAGCATCATCCTGCATGGTGGGGTATGTGTACTTCCCCATCATGTCATATATGGATTTCATGATGTCCAGCATCTCCTGCCAGTTGCAGAATAAAAAGAATATGTTACCAGTTGCATACTTGTGTAAGTAATACTCGTGTGGTATATATATATGGTATATATATATATATATATTATACAGTCAACATTCTTTTAAATTGAGATATCCTTGAGATGGCTTCAGATGTAAAGAGGAAACTGCTGTTTTTATGGATCAGCTCATCAGTGATAGGTTGTCCAAAATACAGAGATACAGCCCCGAATTAAACCAGCTTTATATCAATGTAATGTCTGCATGCGCGTCTTACCTCTTTGGTGATGCAGCCGTCTTTGTTTAGGTCATAAAGGTTGAATGCCCAGTTTAGCCTGTCATTAACAGTCCCTCTCAGGATAATAGATAAGCCAAATACAAAGTCCTGAGATGAAAAGGAAAATGTTCAAGCATCGCTTTGCCTCTGACAGGGTAAATAAAGACGGCTTTTTCTCCCTGAGCAGGTATTCAGACGTCCAATGTTCACACGCTACTATTGTGGCAAGTTTCAAAAAGCAGTTGTTTCTTCTTATCCCTTTAAATAAGGTCCATTTAAGAACAGAGCTCACCTCAAAACTAACGGAGCCATTCTTGTTTGTATCGAAGGCTTCAAACAGGAAATGTGCATACATACTCGAATCTGCAAAGGTAGAAACTTCCAGTAACCAATGAGCCCTTTCAACATTGAGGGCTAGCAGTGATCTAAATATAGATTAGTTATAAAATGATTTCAAATACAACTGGAGGCAAGTGGTTAACATTTTATCAAGCTAAATATCTGAAATGAAAAATGACTTTGCCTTTGCAGCGCACGTATTACAGCCCACTATTATAATGAGTTAATTACAGTACATTCATTCATTGTAGTGATAAAAACAATCTCTTACTCTGTTTTATATCAAATACAGACAGAAGTATTGTCGTTAATGTAGGTATTTACACGGGTGAGTGTCTTGATGTTTGGGGGAGCTCACCTCCCTGAGGGAAGAACTGGGAGTAAATGTTCTTAAAATTCTCCTCATTTACCACTCCACTCGGACACTCCTGGGACAAAAAGAAAGGTAATTGAGAGGGGTCATTAATTTCCATCTGGCAGAGAACACAGAAAGAACAGCACAGATACTTCACCCCAGACCAAATAGGTATTTCTTTAGACTTCCATCAAGATTTATCACAACCATATTTCCAAGATTTATTGATCATGTACTGTGTTTAGTCCTTTGTGAAACCAGTCCTACATTTTTGAAGCCCCTGTAGAGGACTTGCAGCTCTTTCTTGGTAAACTTGGTCTGTTCCTGCAGCTTGTCCATGCTTTCAGGGCGATGGCACACAGTGGATAACTCAAAGTCATCTTCCACGCTGTCTGTATGGGACAGAAAAGATTAGTTAGCAGCTGTCAGATGGATGGCATCACCCTCAACCCGAGAGTAGCTTTTGGTAGCTTTACCCAGATATTTGACCAGATTTATTAAACATTTGCTTAAATTAATAAGTCTAAACTTATTTTATGAGTCACAAAAGCAGACAAAGAGAACTCAATTAAACAAAAACTTATAATTCAAATTTATTTATTAAGGAACTGAGTTTTTAATCTGTTTATTCGTAAGGAATAGCAGTTAGTTTGATGTTAGGTTAGAAATTGGACTCAGGTAGTTTCATTTAATGGGATGAGGTTTGAATGAGACAGATGTTTGATTCAATGAACAGACCAACTCTGAAACTGTCTTCACTATATGTTTTATAGAAGTGCATCATGGCTGTCAAAGGAAGTTTCTTTAGACCTCGGAAAGTGGTTGGAGAAGGTTATATCAACCATCTCTAAGGAATCTGACCTTTTTTAACTGGACAAACAAATCTAACAAACAAAGACCCCTCTGAAGGGAAGGTGTTGTGAAGTGACACTGCAACTCTTTCTCTTGTGGAGGTTCCAGATCACATAAACAAGTAAAAAAAAACTGCTGTAATTATGTAGAATGGATAGACGAGATTAAATATATAACTTCCTATTCTTTGAATGAGGAATATCATTGTATTTATTTGATCAAACGGCCCTTTTCATATACTTCCACTTTAAAAAGTGAAAATTACACGTTGAGCCAACAGTGCTCTGGACACTACTGCTGCTATCACTTCTCTGATTTCACAATACACAATAAAACATTAAAAGGCTACTGATCAGGTGCAGAAGCATCTATATAACCTTCAGTAAGGAAATATCTCTTTGGACAATTATTTTTTCAGTGTAACAAAGCTGCTGAAGAATTAATCCAATACCTTTTGAACTTTTGTTAATTAATCTCTTCTCTGTCCATGCAACAGCTTACTCTGTTATTGACTTTTTTTGGCTGCGATGGACAGCGAGCTGTCCAGTGTGTATCCATCCTCTTCCTTGCTATTTGCTGGGATAGGCTCCAGCTTCCCCACAACTCTGTATACCCTAAGCAGTATGGAAAATGGATGGATGCACTTTTGTTTGGTGTTGTTTATTGGATATAATGATTGAAGGGTCCCCCACCCACCAAAAAAAGCCCAGGTAGCTTGTGGAAAAATAACTCAACACAACTCAACACCTTCATCTCATGCTGGCCTTAGTTCAGTCACACGCTGCTGTAGGATGGCATCCCAATAACCAAGCCAACTAATATGGCAGTGTTGGTCACTCTGGCATGGATAGCATGCATAAGTATCGTGCAGGTTTAATAAGGCTGCCTTAAGGACTTGCATTACTGTTGAAAGGTTTCCAAAATCTCCAAAACCTTTTTCTTAGAGGGGTTATATGCATAAGCCAACAGCTTGCATGTTTTATTAAGCAGATTTCATGATCACAGAAAATTTTAGTTCAGTTTCTCACAGAGGTGGGACAAAGTCATTGTGTAGCAAGTCACAAGTAAGTCCCAAGTCACGACTGGCAAGTCTCAAGTCAAGTC